>KZ308126.1:1053386-1101198 GCA_000376725.2 Ladona fulva | reverse complement strand
AAATAAAAAATAAAATATATAATAATATATAAAATAATTTACTTAGCTAAACCTGTTCTTTGCTTTCTCAGCTTTAACTTCTGCTTATGATCCAATCGAACAATATAAATTGGTTCTTATATTCTGCTTCTCAACTCATTCCAAGCCTCGCCACCGTTTCCTGAAAGATGCCTACCATTAACCATCCGCCTTTTTTCTAATTTTTCCCAACCAAGAATTTCTAACATTTCCGTTACGCTATCTTCTTTCTTTCATCTCCGCAATACATATCAATAATATTGGAATCGTCTAATAGATAATAAGTATCTGAATCGTCAAAATAAATATTGTTTTTGACGTTTATTATAAAAAATCCTCCCTTCAAAAGTTGTAGCATTTAAAAAAATTGACATCTTTTAGTATTATTAGGAGGAGCGCAGCGTGTCTCCCCGCCCAGAGCGTCAATACACCTCAGCCCGGCCCTGTAATCAAGCATTACTTTCCAGACTACCATCTTTAATTTTCCTTTGAAATTTTTAGAATTTGCAGCGGTGAAAGTACTTCACGGGCGTGTTAATCACCACCTATAATCTTCATTTAGCGTTCATTGAAATTTCCCCGAATTTTGTAGTGAGACGGTTCATTTTACGACGCACTTCCCTGGTCACAATTTTATCATCGTCTGGAGCTTCCATCGCCATGATTGGTGGATTCCACCGCTGTGTCCCGGAGAATAATTTCGCAAACTAACTTGAATGTCAGCTTCGCTCTCCGGTATGGCCTCGATGAATTACTTTCCCCTTCCAATTCACGCTCCGTTGTAAATAATAAATTAAAGGTGTACTTTGGAGCAAGCAGATATTGTTTTAAAGATTTATTCGCGGGGGAATCGCCGTAAATTTTGGAGTTTGATTCTTTTATCACCGGGGATTCCTGTGAAAGGGAAGCCGCGACGAGATATGACCGAAATCACTCTTTGTGACGCCAACGTAAAAAATGTATGGTAGACGAACAGGAATTCAGAAAGTGTACAGCTATAGAGCGTAAATGATGGTTGTCTTATTCACTCCTCGAATGATTTTCTGTTTTATGCTTAAATGTTATTAATGCTGCAAATGGTAATGGGTGATGTTCGGAATTCTGCAATTTGAGGATTTTCGGAATAACAGTTATATCTCAAATGTCTGACAGGATCAAGATTCCAACTTGGAATCTTCCTGTCATTATTTGAGATAATATCCGAAGGAAATTCTTCAATAAACTTCACAGACTCAGGAGAAATATTGTGGAAATCCATAATAGGAAGACACTAAAAAAATTGTTCTTTTTCCACAGAATTATTTATTAAACAAATGAATAGCACACGACCGGTTTCGTCGATTTATCGCCATCATCTGGTTTGATCATTGGTCAATATATGGAGGTAGAAAACACGCTTGGTTATTTCTCAAGAAGAATTCTATACATCCATAATAGGAAGACACTAAAAAAATTGTTCTTTTTCCACAGAATTATTTATTAAACAAATGAATAGCACACGACCGGTTTAGACGATTTATCACCATCATCTGGTTTGATCATTGCTCAATATATGGAGGTAGAAAACACGCTTGGTTATTTCTCAAGAAGAATTCTATACAGGATAGGTTTCGTTGCCATCCTCTATAATCATATCCAAAGTTGTAATAAGAAATCATTTTTAATAGAATGAGCAGCAAAGGGGAGAAAGGGCTCATGACTGTTTAATAGCTGAAGCATAAATGGTAAATGTAGTGGGCACGGGAGCTTAATTGAAGGTGGCAATCGAGTTAATTAATTAGATTAGCGAATGGCGCGATTGTCTGTTAACAAAAAGGTCCTCAAAAACAATTCTGACGCACGATTCAAATGAGACAGTTCGTCTCGTGTATATTTTGTTATCTAATGCAACTATTGATATCGTATTTAATAGAGAAAAATTAACAAGCTGGAATCCTCTTTGATTCTCACACGTATCGATGAAGGGGATATGTTGCTCGTTAAAAAATAAATGTTGGGTAACAAGAGATGTAATATCTTTTTAGCACTATGTAGAATAAGCATTTGAAGTTGAGTCCACGGAAGCGGTCAAGATGTTAAGAAGTAATTAAATGAAATTTGAAGGAAGGAGAGGTATGTGCTTTTCCTTAAACTTTACATCATTAGGTCTCAGTTGATCTGACCTGATGATGTGTGTAACGCCGAAAGGTAGTAATAGTCTGCACAATTGAGTGGAAAGATCCATACAGACCTCGTATTTTTTCAGAATAGAGTAGAATTTGATTTATATGTTAAATTTCTGCTCTAAATATGGATAATATATTAGTAATGTGTTAAAGATATCAAATTCAAAGTAACTCATCACGTCCGCTCTTTGCCGCAACATAAACATCCTGCTGACGAGCTCAATGTTCAAGATGAATTTACCGTTAATATCATGACAATTACTACCACATTTACTTACATTTCGATGTTCATTTACATTAGTAAATGTATTGTATTGATATAATAGGATAAGAAACCGGAATAGAGGAATCTCTAAAGGACAAGAGAACCGAGGGTAGGTACAATTTATAGGATATTTCGATAGAATCCGATAAATAAGTAAACGAATGTTCTCGGACAAAACCGATCCCTGGTTCGATTCCCGGTGGAATCCCACATATTAAATGATCTCAGTTGCCGGAGTAAGTTTAAAAATACTGCTAGTTAACGAAAACTTACAAATGGAAATCATTGTATCCTCCTTTAAACTAGTGATGGACTAAATTATTTTCTAATTAAACAAAAGATTCCGTTTAAATTATTATTCGTTTAAAACGCACATCCAAAACGTAGTGGGGTCAGCCGACAGGACTTTGAGGCTATATAACCGCGTTCTCAGAGGTAGTCAATCGAGTGTCAAAGAAGTGGCTTATTTCTCACTCGTTCGTCCATTACTTGAGTACTGTTGCGCAGTATGTAATCCGCCAGAGAAGGGTCTGATCTTAGAGCTAGAGAGCGTACAACGCAGAGCGGCTCGTTTCGTTAAGGGAAATTATAGTTTCGACAGCAGTGTATTTCCAGATAGCATTAGACATATAAATAGGGTAGCTATTTAGGGATGTTGGTGTTTTAACACCCTCTGCCATACGCCTTACGGCGGTTCGCGGGGTATTTATGTAAATGTAAATGTATCAGAAATGATCAAAAGCCTCGGCTGGGAATCTCTAAAGAATAAAAGAACCGAGGTTAGGCATAATTTATTCCAGAAATTTTAAAGTACTATTCTCATGACGAAATACACGACATCATAATTCCCGTTCTCAGCGAGCGCGATTTCCGAAACCACACGAAAAGAGATTTCGCGAGAACGAATAGCTATTACTATATAGTCTCTGTTTCCTGATAGCATTAGGAATACCAATCAGCTTATTAATAGGTTCGGTGTTTTCACACCTCCTGTCATACCCCATACGGTGGCTTGCGGGGTAGTAATGTAAAAGTAAATGTGAAACGTCCTTTGAAAGCAAGTGCAACATGCAGCATCGTGCAAAACATGAATTTGGGCTTCAAAGATAAGCAAGATACGAGCATCTTTAGAAGAATACTCGGTAAAGACGAATGCCTATGCCTAAAGTAACCGTAATTACGGTAGACATGACCGAGCTAAGTAAAACCGGCAATCTTATCACAGATCGAGATGCTGAATCTCATGTTCTTCGAGGTCCACTTTAGCGGCGCAAAATGTTTTCAGTTTTAAAAGCGCCCCAAAAGCGAGAAAGGAAAGTTTTTGACATTACTCGTACTATCTAAAAATAGCCTTCCATTGTCCCGAGGACACACGGACCCTCCTTTGTTCCGAGAGAGAACGGGGCAAATCCCGAAACCGCAACAAAAAGGGGCCCATCTCAGAGCGAGTGCATGCGGTGGGGCTTTTGCGATGTGTATTGTGGAATTTTTATGACCCCAAACATGTGTAGCAGGTTGCACCAAGGTCATTGCACCGCGAAATTTCTCCTTGCACTTTCCTCTTATGGAAGGCCATGAAAGCTGTTCCAAGTTCGCATTCGAAACCGTTAAAATTATACGACGGCTTTGGTGGAGGCATCGCTCGAGTAGAGGCACTTGGGCGAGGCTTTAAAATTCGCCCAAAATTTTATGTTGCGAGGAGTAAACAACGTGTAGCATGTGCTGAAATGACGGCTGGGAGGCGAGGAAGTTACAAGGGCGGGATAATGTCTTTCGCACTTTCTCCGAGAGAAAGTTATGTAATGACACACATAATTCGACCTCGAAGTTTCAATTCCATGAGGCATGTTTTACGTCACGATTCATCATAAATAAGGAAAATCCTCTGCAATTTTTAAATAGATATTTTTCATTTTAGCAATAAATGATAATATAGTTAACGTGAAGATAACAAGATTGGTAGCTTTTGTCACTTTAGGAAAAAGGTACGTAAAGGCGTGCTCCTAAGAAGAAATCCCGAGGAAAATCGGACCTAAAATAATTCTGACGTGACGGGAACTCGAAGACTTAATTGCTTAAAGTGTCCTCCGGGTTCGATTTCCGGTTCTGTCAGACATTTTATGTCCGTTATTCCTTGGAATTTTTATAATTTCAAATATTACACAAGTACCATATATCCTACATGTTATAAGTTACGATTAAAAGAAAAAAATTAAAAGCATGCTTTCTACTGGATATTTGATGCACAGTTAAATTAATTCAGATGCATCATAGTCAATTCGTAGCAATTCTGTCTTCACTTTAAACAATCATTGGTTTCGCCTCTTCTCTTACTGATATGCCATTAACTAAGCCTCATTATCCAAGAAAAAGTTAGCGACATTGTAAAATTGATGTTTTCCTACATATCTTTATGGAAAGTTTATCCAGAAACCTTCACCCATCGTCTAAGTATGAAGATGGGGCCGCAGGATAAAGCGTATGCCAAGGTTTCAGCTACTCTCGAAAAAATCCTTTAATGAGTTTTCCGCTTATTTAACGCATTTTATTACTTTCTGAAAAACGCTTAATTTGTCGTGTTTATAATAAAAACGCATTCTTTTAATCTATAAATGATGGTTAGCTTATTTATATGTGCAAAATTCATTGCTTAAATCTGTTCCCAAAATTACACTGAACTTTTATCTACCTTTATCTACCATTTTATCGAATTAGCCAAGTTTTCATGTTTCCTTCATAACAAGCATCTGAATGTAACCATAAAATCTTTAGTCATTTTACCGACCATTCTACCCTTCTCGAATGCCAGCATTCAATTACGAACACTATGTAATGGAAGCTTATCTTGGCGGCATAGATGAATAAAATTGATAAATATTAACCTCAATATAATGTTTTTGCGAATTTAAGGTGAAGTTTGTTCCGAAATATAGTAGTTATTTTCAATCGCTGTGTAGTTTTCGGTATAATTTGCTTGCCATTAACAATGATAAACGTTTCATTGGTAATAGTATTTTATTTACAGAAGAAATTCAGAACTGTCTTCAGAAATTCCCTGTAAGTGAACTGATGTCTCCTCAAATACATAATGATTCTGAAATATATTCTGTGATATATATTTCAATACATTCTGCCTAAA
The DNA here is from genome assembly GCA_000376725.2 of Ladona fulva. Lineage (NCBI taxonomy): Eukaryota > Metazoa > Arthropoda > Insecta > Odonata > Libellulidae > Ladona > Ladona fulva. The sequence continues at coordinate 1,095,611 of KZ308126.1, read as the reverse complement.
ATTATTAATATTAAGATCCCCATATTTTCTATACATCGATACCACACTATTGTATCATAGTATAAATTTCGAATTATAAATACAAGTAAATTTGAAATCGTTATTATACCTAAAACATTTCTTATTGTACATTCATTTTCTTATTAAATTATTCTTTATGTATTAGTAATTAAAACGAATTTTTACATATTTTTTACTCAGTAAAGACGTGAAGTAAGGAGATAACAATGCATCGACTCTACATCTAAAACGTCGTTCTTTACGGAATTTAGAAGCTTTTAACGCATCATCCTTAATTTTTGTCATCCACGAACGACAGAAAAGTCATTTATAAAGTCATCTTAAAAGAATTAGAAAAGAGCAACGAGGGAAAATGGTATAGCTGCCCCTCCCACTAGCATTTGAAGGAATGTTAAAAGCAGAAATCGGATGATTGGTCATCCCATCATTTTATCCCAGGAAAAAGTGTAGGAAATTTTGCAGAATAAAGAAAATGAATATCCCCTCAGGCTTGATGCTTTTTATCCCTATAACTTAAGTTTTTGGAAGAAATTCTCGCCTCGACTCTTACGAGATACGTGAAATGGGCAAATCATTCCATCCACGAGTATATAAAGATACAAAAGTTTCAAAGAGGAAATCACTTCAGCGCGTAGTTTTTGTATCCGTTATTACTTTATCCAGCGTGAAGAGGTGGATTGTTTCCTCGCATTCAGAAAAGAATTACGCGCCGTTAACTCAAAAACATCACGGAAGCGAAATCTTTTTTTTCGCAGCAGTTCCCTTTAGAAGAAGTTTATCATTCGGACTAGTATGCTGTATTCGGACTATATGTGTGCCTATAATGGGACAGTGAGAGAGAAACCGGATTTATCCGCATCTGAATTTGTGTAGCTATTCATAGAAGATTCAGTTCATCTAGGAGAATGAAGTCTGCCGCGAGAGCTGTAAATGCGAGGAAAAGTTAAAAAACGGAACCTTTTTAAAAGTTTCCACCTAATGGGAAAGTTGGAATGGACGAAGTTATAGAAGATTCATCAAGGGAAAGGCGACGGCCGACGAAGTCTCTAAGCAGAGAAACGTTGTCACTGTATAATGTGTGAAGTGTTTCGAGTTTTGTTGCTCTCGCAGGCTTTCCCAACGTGTGATGTTATGACAGCCCGATAATTGAAGCCGTGGAAGGTCGTCATTGTGTAGTTTTTGCAGTTTATCTTCTAGCGCATGAATGAAAAAGGCGCGAGTAAAAACCCCTTTGAAAATACTCGTAGTAGCACAACTTCCTGGAATAATTATTCCATGGAAATCAGTCGATGTAATTGCAATTTAATTTTCTAAACTGTTGTCTTCTTCAGCTTTAGTTAACGTGCTATTGTCATGTTTTAAATTTTTGCTCATGATGTCAATAAGGACATTAAAGGTGATGATAATGACTAGAAGTTTCATATGAAAGGCAAAAAAATTGTAGTTTTCTACAGAACTTACTTCAATGTTACCGGTTTTGCTTTTACTTTGCATCTTCAAATTCAAAGTTCCAGTTACCATGTTACGCCTTCCCACATTGATTTCAAATACAATTTTCCATTATTTGCTATGAACTTCCACTTATCTTAAGGTAACTTCACTTCATAAATAGGTTCATATACAGTCATGCCACAAATGGTGGCATGACTGTATATGAACCTATTTATGAAGTGAAGTTACCTTAAGATAAGTGGAAGTTCATAGCAAATAATGGAAAATTCTGTTTGAAATCAGTATGGGAAGGCGTAACATGGTAACTGGAACTTTGAATTTGAAGATGCAAAGCAAAAGCAAAACCGGTAACATTGAAGTAAGTTCTGTAGAAAACTACAATTTTTTTGCCTTTCATATGAAACTTCTAGTCATTATCATCACCTTTAATGTCCTTATTGACATCATGAGCAAAAATTTAAAACATGACAATAGCACGTTAACTAAAGCTGAAGAAGACAACAGTTTAGAAAATTAAATTGCAATTACATCGACTGATTTCCATGGAATAATTATTCCAGGAAGTTGTGCTACTACGAGTATTTTCAAAGGGGTTTTTACTCGCGCCTTTTTCATTCATGCGCTAGAAGATAAACTGCAAAAACTACACAATGACGACCTTCCACGGCTTCAATTATCGGGCTGTCATAACATCACACGTTGGGAAAGCCTGCGAGAGCAACAAAACTCGAAACACTTCACACATTATACAGTGACAACGTTTCTCTGCTTAGAGACTTCGTCGGCCGTCGCCTTTCCCTTGATGAATCTTCTATAACTTCGTCCATTCCAACTTTCCCATTAGGTGGAAACTTTTAAAAAGGTTCCGTTTTTTAACTTTTCCTCGCATTTACAGCTCTCGCGGCAGACTTCATTCTCCTAGATGAACTGAATCTTCTATGAATAGCTACACAAATTCAGATGCGGATAAATCCGGTTTCTCTCTCACTGTCCCATTATAGGCACACATTACAGCATACTAGTCCGAATGATAAACTTCTTCTAAAGAGAACTGCTGCGAAAAAAAAGATTTCGCTTCCGTGATNTATGAGAAGCAATGTTTATAGTGCGTTGAACAATCTTACGAGGGGAATGAATATGCATGACAACAGATTTCTTGCTGTTAACAATAAGATTTCTGTCATGTGCCCACTTCAAAAACAAGTTAAAGTAACAACAATAATAATAACAACAACAATAATAATAATAATAGAACGTCATTATTTAGGCGAGGTTGAGACTAGACAGTCTCTTCTTTCAACTAACCCCAGCGTGCAATCAAATTTCAAAGAATTTCAAAACAAATGGATATCTTCGATTCCTGTTCACTTGCTCAGAGTGCTACATTCTTTGTAATTCAGTGGTGTATTTTAATTATTAAGTCAAATTGGTTAGCTCATATTTAATAAAGAGAACCCATTTCAACCACTATAACATATCTTCTTTGAAAATCGTTGTGTTAATTTACTTTAAAATTAATTCTATAATAAAATCATGAGATAAAAAACGTAAACACTTTTGTGCTCGATTTTTTAAACATAAGTATGATCAAAAGTATAGGAGCCCTACGGGCAATGGCTTTTCGAAAGAATGACCTTGTTCCGGAACGAATTATTTATTAACCACCCGTACATTGCCCCTATTATTCAACCTCCTTTCCTTTATTTAAATTTCAGTAATAACGATGGTGTTACTTATTTTATTCAGCTTTGAACTGCCTATCAATTGGCATACGAAGCTTGAGTTACAAACCAACGGATGCCGATTTTTTGGGGAGTGTTCCGTATATGTCAGCAGAATACCTTTGTGGAACTATGTGATTTTATAAAGCTCTCTGCATATTCACAAAGACAGGTGCAAAAAAGAACGTTCCAGTCTATTTTTTATTTTAAAAGGAAAACTACCAGCCCATACCCCCGTTGTCCAAAGAGCAATATAGACTCCATTATGTCGTACTCGAGGTTTTGGAATCTCCTTTTTATTCCTTTGTCTGAAAACATTAACCACTTTCCGCGTCGATCTCCAAAAAGCCCTTTGCTGCTCGTTAGCCCGTGAAGTTACGAATTCGACATCTCAATCGCACGGGCCGAGAGTTCCTCAAATCGTCAGGACCAAAATTTCCGCGTACGTATTGTTTTGGATGGAAATGGATAGAACTACAGCGTCCTTTTTTCTGGCACTCTCCTGAGGTCGCCATGGCCCTCGCGGAAAAACGAAGCCCCATTCGATCGGCACAGTCGAAGCTGGAAAAAATCGATGTATCGCTCAGAACTTGATGATCAGAACATTTCGCGAATTGCGTCACAATTTCACAATCCGCCACCGTTTTTCAACTCGAAGGGGCGAACGTTAAAATAATCTCCTTTTGTGCGCACGTGGAAACGGGAATAAAAAGCGAGCTGCGTAATAGTGCGCATCGCTCCTCCTTTGTTTTTACTTCGCGCGTTGATTGTTTCCTTTGGAAGACGCTCGGTGGAGCGTCCACTTCAATAAAACGGTTTAATCGCCTTAAGGGTCTGCTTAGCTCACTCGTTTTTCGTCGGATTATCATGCTGTTAATCGGCGAGCGGTTAAAGTTGTATGCGCAACCTCCGTTTCGACTAGAAAAGGAAGGGTAAGAATGAATGTTTCGGAATGTTAGGGTCGAAGGAGTCCAGTGTCCCCTAATTGCATAAAAGGTGCGAATGGATTAGAGGAAAAGCCATTGATAACCCGTTGATCATTCGAGGGGAGTCGGTCAGAATAAAGCACGGTCATATTTGTTACAAATATCCGCACATGCCATTCATGATGCTTTATTGAGTGAGTCCATTAACGACAAATGTGCGAATAGAAATTTTCCTGGGTTTCTCGGCCAACCAAAACATTACGACTCAACTGGAAGGGGTTAATATTGGGTATCAATTAAAATCGGTCGTTCCCGTAGCGTGAAAGCTCTATTTCACAAATGTATACATTCATTCTCTCACTCAAAATAATTTTGCACCCTTGTAGCTTATTCTTCGCTCGGGTACATTAAACTATACGCAACGGTATAATTGCCATCTTTAGTGTACCTTAATATTCCGCGTAATTTGTAAATATACCTTGTACTACAATTATTATTGGATATTTACTCTCAGTTTCTTCTCAAAACGAATACAGTTCGGAAATCTAGGAAAATAGTCGGAGAATACATTTTATTCTTGAAATCCTCTCTGCCATGAGATGGAAGAAGTTTTGCTTGAGATAAATCGCCCTTAAAAGTATTTTGTTGCGGCTGTAAACAATCCCCATTACTTTTCAAATATATTATTTTTACAAACGCTCAAGGTGCGTAGCTGTTGTGTATCCATACATGCTGAGTATATACGTACATACATTATCAGTAATGCAGTGAGTGTAGTACTAATACGAGTATTACCAATTTTTATTTTAGCTTGTCTTTATCAGAAAATAATTAGTAAATCATACTATCATATATCTTTTTTCTACATGAATTATCTTCTGTTAATGTATGGAATTCGATACATTAACAGAAATTTAATGAGAGTACGTAATTATTTACTATTTTTCACATATGCATATGTATATATATGTCTATGTAAGTACCCAGCAAGCCGCCTTTCGGCGTGTGGCAGGGGGTGCTTGCACCATGCTTATTTCCTTAATCCGATTATTTTCGCATATCGTCCGCGGAAAAAATGAGTTCTTGATTAGATTGGTATTATCGATTGGTATATATTTTTATTTCTAAAAAAAGTTAATCCTATACTTTATATATCTGGTATTTCGATCAATTTAAACCTCTTCGCTACCATTCTAAGAACTTTTTCTATTTATCAACAAATTGTATTGTTTTTAGAATTTCCAATTCAGTCTTAAGTCATTCTGTAATTTGAATGGGTGCTAGATGGAAAAATCCCACTTAATGACGTTTAATATTTCCAAGGAGATCATGATACAGATCCCCATTCTCTGCCAATAAAAATAGAAATTAAGCTCTGGTGAAAGTTTTCCGCAAAATCTCAATTTCTCTGCGAAAAAGACGGTCAAAGTAGCCATCTCATTAATTCAAATGTTATTAACCCTTTAATTATCTCTAGAATTTGATTGTATCGAAGAATGGGATGTTTAAAATTGGTTCCTGAGCTAAAAATAGCAGTTTAGCGGTTAATATAAAAGATCCATATTGCTTTATCCCATCGAGCGTCGAAGCAGCTATTTCTCTCCTTAATAAACCCCAATGGGGGTTATATCCGATAGCAATTTCGTTTCCCATTCTTCTCCTCTCGGCCCTTTGCATTTTTATTGTGAAATTAATAGCGGACGAAGGAATTCGAATATTCGGGTCCATGGCCTGAATCTTCCCTCGCCCATATTTATTTCAATAGAGGATTAAGTTTTCATCACTAGGTAAATTATGTTTAATATGGATTATGTAAATTATGTTTAAATATTATGTTTAATATGGACGGAAAGTTTTAGAAAATATTCTTTAATCATGTCTGCACAATGAAATGTCTTGTCTGGGAAATTTTCCAAGGTTCTATTACTTCAATAAAGATTTCAATTCGATTCGTTTATTAAGAATTTTCGAGGACGGTGATTTCTCAATGCTTTTCATTCATATTGTAATTATTTCACTCTTGCGGCCAAGGCCATAATGGTCCCCCTTCCTCCTAAACTCTGGTGGTATTACCTTAAATAATGTTGCACAAATTAAATTAATGCGATCAAGCGTGAATTCGTGGAATTTCGCACGTATTTTCCAAAGAAAGAACACTGATTATATTCCACCAAAGGTTACACAAATATGTTTCAGAAATAAAATAGAAAACATTGACGCAACAACGAGTTTACATCTAGAAAAATAAACCAATACATCCAAACAAATCGACAAACAAAAATACAAGACAATCGGCACATACAAAAGATATATACTAGAATGTAGCATCGTTGATAAATAAATAACTGTTACTTACTATTATTAGTTCATAGAAAACACAATAGTTTTGGCGTGAACACTTTTTTTGAACTAATCACGGAGAAATTCCACCACGTATCGCCAGAATTGCTTAATTTTATTACTTACTAACAAGATATAGATACACATATAAACAAAAAGATTTGGACTGTATAAAAAAATCCTCAACTCTCAAGTACACACATGATATCATCAATCACACTGTCAAACTCTGAACTGACTCTATCTCATGAGTTGCTGTTTCTTATAAAGAAAGTGAGGTTAAAAAGTGAGCGAAAAAATATTGCATGTGCTTCCTCATAGGAAAGCATAGATCAAACAACAGGTTTTCTAACTCTTCAACACTTTCAAAAAGAATATACAATTGCAGTCTACGAGGATGTATTCATTTTTCTCAGGTTCATGGTAAGATTACTCCTGAACTGAAATAAAGTTGATATCTTATGAAATCACTATGATAATGCGTGCCTTCGAGTAAAGCCAAGAAAGAGTGAAGAGCACACAACTTTATTGTTTCCACAAGTATACCGTAAAATAATTAAAATATACTAAAACTTAAAGATTGTATATAAAATTTATTTATGTTATGCATTACACAATTTAACTTAGTTCATAGTATTTTCTCAGTCACCCAACTTCCAAATAAAAGTGGATGATTGCGATGAAAAGTGAAGTGAGCGAAAATTGTCCCCTAGTTTTACTTGTGATCCAGTAGAGAGAAATACGTTACCACTAATGATTGAAAACAAAAATATATTCGATGCAATGCACAATTTTCACACTATGCTTTCGCTGTATCTGGACCCTAATATTTGGAATCAGAGGAGATTTTATCAATGAAATTAAGCATGAATGAAACAAGAACAGACGGTGTATTCATCATATTTTAATTAATGCAGCTCAGCCAAAGCTTCCATTTAGCCAATTATTTAGGAGAAGGGCTTCTGGCCATTATCTGTCCCTGTTATGCACGGGACAGTTAGGAATCTTTGCAAGAAAGGATATAAGAACCGCGCAAGAGAAGGGAAAGGCACATGAGGAATAGCTCTTAGTAGTTCCTACAATTCATTTCACTTCCTCTATTTCTTACTCCAGATCTTACTTCTTTTGAGTGAGACCACATTTATAATCCTTATAAGAACTCCTAACAACAGAAGGCTTATTTTTTCTCTCGAGCTATTCAGAAAATTTGAAGAAATTTATTTTCTCCAAATTCGTGTACGATGGGATATAATATTTGCAGCTACGAAATATTTTCGTGTTATTCTGATACTAAAATTGGAAACCCAGGGCAATTTAAGTCGAAGAAAAATAAGATAAGTTTTAGTGTAATTCATTAAAGCCTCCGCGAACCCAGTTTTTTCGAGAGGGTGAAAAGATCATCATCTTTTAACAATATTAAAATTAAATCATAAAAGCGAATACAAGAACTATCAAAAAATCTATTCTTAGTATCGTAAGTGTATCAGAGGCATAAAGAAGACATTAGCTGTTGGTGAAACTTTTCGTGGAATTCGAAATGCGCACAGGGAGTGTACACTTTTTAGGAGTTTGTTCTATTAATTATTAACTGTTCAATCTGTGGTCGATTTTGTTCTACATAAATAAAACTCATCGCTAATTAATTGCAAACCTTTTGAGCTATCAGCTTGCTTTATATTCAGACTATGAAACTCCAGTCCAGCTATCATTAGAAAATGACCATAGCTTCTTCAACTAAGGAGCTGATGGAATCTTTTAAACTAATGCCAGGTGAATTACGTCTAGATTTCAATGAACAATAAAAAGCAAATCTTTCGTAATATCTTTAAATTCAGTGAGCTCAAAATTTACAAATTTATATCTCCTTACCGTGAATTACATTAGTAAATCGCGGTAAACATTTCGAAACCTTCTGAATGTGGTTTTTCAGGTATCTGTCAGAGAGGGCGGTGTTACCTATCTAAACTTTGCTAATAATCAAAGGCGAAATATACATTCTTCCCAGTGATAATGATTAATCATAATTCATCGGTTAGTGGTAATCATAATGGTTACTAATTAACAGAACAGATTTAGAAGATTTTTCACTCCATCCCAGTCCTCAAGTAATATTACGAGTAAATTAAAAAAAAGCGTAAGACATTTTTATTTTACTCTGTACGTATCTTACCTTCCAGTCGTAGTAACATACTGCTGCAGATATTTCTCCAATTATAAGATATTAGTTTTCCTAAACCGTTAAATGATACTATTAAAAGGTAAGTTGCGGTTTCGGTTATAATAATACTTATTTACCGCAAACAGGGAAGTACTCAATTAAATACGATATAACAAATGAGTAAATAATAAATACAAATTATTGAACAAAAAAGAAACTCGACTAAAATTTTTTTTCCTTTAAAGATGAGAGTGAACCGCAGAATAAATCAATATCTGTGTAATTATTCAGGACCTCGGTCGTCGTTCTCATCATCCTAGCCACAGGTTCAAAAGGACAAATATCAACTCTCCCGAAAGAGTTCCGAACACAGCTTGGTATGTCTAGAACGTCTAAGTAGAATATTGAAGTTAACGAGGAAAACAAGATCACTAGAGTCAACCAATCGAGCAAGCCATCAAAGTATTAATTTTTTTATTCAGAAACCACCTTTCAGACTACCTGAGTCTATCTCAACGATTCCACCAAAGGTTACACAAATATGTTTCACAAATAAAATAGAAAACATTGACGCAACAACGAGTTTACATCTAGAAAAATAAACCAATACATCCAAACAAATCGACAAACAAAAATACAAGACAATCGGCACATACAAAAGATATATACTAGAATGTAGCATCGTTGATAAATAAATAACTGTTACTTACTATTATTAGTTCATAGAAAACACAATAGTTTTGGCGTGAACACTTTTTTTGAACTAATCACGGAGAAATTCCACCACGTATCGCCAGAATTGCTTAATTTTATTACTTACTAACAAGATATAGATACACATATAAACAAAAAGATTTGGACTGTATAAAAAAATCCTCAACTCTCAAGTACACACATGATATCATCAATCACACTGTCAAACTCTGAACTGACTCTATCTCATGAGTTGCTGTTTCTTATAAAGAAAGTGAGGTTAAAAAGTGAGCGAAAAAATATTGCATGTGCTTCCTCATAGGAAAGCATAGATCAAACAACAGGTTTTCTAACTCTTCAACACTTTCAAAAAGAATATACAATTGCAGTCTACGAGGATGTATTCATTTTTCTCAGGTTCATGGTAAGATTACTCCTGAACTGAAATAAAGTTGATATCTTATGAAATCACTATGATAATGCGTGCCTTCGAGTAAAGCCAAGAAAGAGTGAAGAGCACACAACTTTATTGTTTACACAAGTTTACCGTAAAATAATTAAAATATACTAAAACTTAAAGATTNAAATTAATTAATTAACTAATTATCTGCTATCAGGCAAGAAAATTACCCTAGTATATCGAACGGTCGATCCATCGAAGTTTCGACTGGCGGGAAATTACTCAGCAAGAACGCTTCTAAGGGAGTAAGCATTTCCGGAGTTGAAGCCACTCTTGGATAAATGAATGAAAGACTTAGGGAAGGGCAGACCCAGTGACGACCTATGACCGATTAAGGCACTTACTCGCGCCCACTTTCTCCTCCTTTACCGCCCCGAAAATGCCTCTCCTTCCTCCGCTAAAACCGCACCATTTTAAGTCCTCCTGGAACTTAACGGGCCTAGCGATTAATCGATGGGGATGCGAGGGGAAAAAAGAGAAAAACGCCGTCCGCCGTATTCCTTTTGGGGCGGGACGCGTACGGCGTGCGTTTGCGCGATGTTCACGGGCGATTCACGGTGGATTCATCCTTTCACGTAATTGAAGAGGGAGATAGCGTACGGGGAAAGGTAGTGAAAGGGAGGCTGTTACGTCTATCAGTCTCATCGCGGATGTCGGAGGCGTGGTTACGTCATACGGTGGGGTCAAACGAGGGAAACGAAGAAATAGTTTACATGATGTGTGAGTTCTCCATGTGCGTAATACAGAGGAGGCGATGAATTAACTCGAATGCGAAATTGTAGTAGTTTTCGTCATCCTGAGGATGACAGTCATGACGTCGAAACCGGTCGCGTTTACTTAATTTTGTGGAAAATACGACGTACGTTTCTGATATTTTTAGATAGAGTTCCTCAATGTTAGTCCAGAACACCTTGAGTTTATAGTAATGCTGTTAAAAGTGCTTCGACAGCTAAGAACCCTCCGCACGTATGTGCTTCCACCGGGAACCGAACCCGGGACCGTTTTCACCAACGACGAACGCGCTAACTATTTGGCTGTCCGGAAGCCGAAATTACGGAATTTGCCCAATAAAAAGATCTTGCGATCATCAGGATAGGGTCTGATCTGTAAAAAGAAATCTTTATCGGTATTTTTATGGTGAAAATACAGAGATATTAGATCAATGGAACCACGACGGAACCATAGAATAAACAATTGATATTTGTGTAGATGGATCCCAGTTTTACTCAAGACACGATGAGGTTTTTTTGGGGCGAATGCATTTGAACACATATTCAGTATAATAGCAGAAAATGTTTATGTTGAATAACTTAAGAAAAAAGAATGACTCCCCTTCTAATAAGTAAAGGAAGAAACTGCAAAAACCATGAAGAAGTATTTACTTCCTATGAACATTTAGCTTTCCAAGAAGGCATCATCAATGACACCAAAAAGACTGCAAGACTGCAATGACTTCTTGGTGCCCCTTATTAATTGTAACATCAGTGGTCGGTTTTGTTACAACTCTACATTTTGATTATCCCTTATTTCGGGAAAAACAAACCGAGTGGGTTTTGCAAATACAGATAAGGAAGAGAATTTGCTGAATATGATTTCAATTGTGATAATTGTCGATTGTCTCCGCAAATCCATGATAATGATATTCTCATTCTTTTTTTTATCAAACTTAATAATTAAATTACTACAATTTCGTTTTTTTTCCTGCGTAAATATTCTGAGAACCTAATTTTGTAGATTTAGTTGCAGGAGAGAAGAATTTCATTGATTTTTCTTGGTAGAAACGAATGTTATGCTCCTCTGACTATATTAAAGATATTTAACTCTTAAAATAAATTATGTATTCCAGAGAATTAAAGAAGGCAATTCGTAGTTTCCACACTAAATGTTTTATTTAAAAACGACCGGTTTCGGCTAACGCCATCATCAGGTAACGGAACAGAAAAACAAGCACAAATATATATATATATCAAAGCAGTTTTGAGGGGAGGGTAAGGAGGGGGGAAGGGTTATGAAAAGTGCACTCGTTGGTGAGGTTGTCAGCTGAGGTTATTTTATGTATTCCATTTGAAAATGTCGAAGTATTAATATTATTTCTCGATGCATTGCTCTTAAAAATTGTTCGCAGACCTGGAGTTTCCATAGTTAATATATCTGAATTAAGCCATCTCATTGGACATCTATAAATGTGTCGTGACGCCTTTGCAATTCTTGTGTGACTTTAGTGCGCTTAATTCATTAAGATTTTCTTATTCTACTTGAAGAAACTTAGCGATGTGACGATGAATATATCATATGCCACAGTAATAGTAGTAAGTGGAATGTTAAAAATTTCTCACAAAAAACATAATTTACTTTGCAATTTCCAAGACTGAAAACATGTTAAAAAAGCAGTGACACTCGACACTTCAGTCGGATATCAATGTATAAACTGGATACATAAGAAATTAGATCATAAAAATAGGTAAAGTTTCGATACACGATTATAAAAGCGTAAAATTTGTTACCATCGATACCAAGATATCGAATGTTTAATCAAAGAAGAGTGCAGAAAAAATTTAAAATGCCTTCAGGTGTTCTTAAATCATATCAGTTGTGAAGTTGATATGTAAAGTTACTGGTAAGTTAAGCTAAAATCGTTCAGTTTGAATGAAAAGTTGTATTTATATTCGTTTCTCGAATAAACAGTGTTTAAGGTCACTTTTTTCAGTGTTTTAAATAGTGAAACTTTAACTCTGTCGAACCATGTATGAATAATATCAAGTAATCTTTATTTATTTAGTAGTCGCTGGGACAGGTGCTGCCATGGTCGAGGAAGCTTAATAAAAAAATTAATAAATTTTGTCCGCCATTCACCCAAAGACGGGAGGGAAACCCCTCAGAAACCTCTCGTGGATAGTACACATATTTCCATGTCTAATTATACATAAAAACCTACAAAAAAATAGGTAAAATCAAACAGAAATTGTTTATAAATAGTATTGCACATTACACATAAAAGAATCTTCATAGCGTCTCTGGGAATCTTCATAGGATCAACCGTTTTTGTATATAACGCCATGAATTCAATTTGCCTCTTTAGAAATCACCTTAAAAACCTCAACAACTCTTTTAATATAATGCATCTCACCAAATCTCACATATTCTTCCCTACGGAACACTCTGCTTCGCCTACGCTCGCGTAAAATTTAACCCAATAAACAATGAGTCGACTGCGGAGAAAAAGGGTTTTAAAATTAAAGTAGAGGAGGAACTATATCGAAATAATTTCCCGGAAAGCTCTTCTAAACGAACCACGCGGGAAATCCGACGCACTTATCAGAAAATGGAAATGTGTCCATTAATTCCGAATCTCGAATCAAATGCGCAACATTTTTACGATTCTAATTTCAACTTGCTTTAACCGGATTGTGAGCATGTTTATCCCTGCGGTTTCCTTCTATGAATATATTTCCACGTCCTGAGCGCAGAGCTGCGGTGGAAAAAAACGTATTTCTCTCAGGGGAGAGCTCGGCGGTGTCTTTCTTTTTTAACCCTGACAGCCTGCTGCAATCTTGCGGCATTTTTTTCCTCTTTTGGTTATTTTTCTGCTCTCCGTCCCTCGCTATCCCCGTTTACTCCACGTCTCTGTGGTGCAGTCAATTTCCTGGGTCGATTGTTTGGACTCGACATTTTCGTTCGTCATTTTTTCTCAAGTCTCCAAGCTCCCTTAATACGCATTTGGGTTGCTTTTTGTTTCGCTCGCGTCAGTGTTAGCTCCTCGATATATCTCGTTTATATACAAAGGGGCGGTGTTTTTACGTGTTTACCTATTCTTTTAGTTGGAATTTCTCCCGTCCAGTATCAGAAAGAGAGTATCTCACATTGAGTTGATCATGCTTCACAATAAAGGTTGCAATCGACGTTCATTTCGATTTCATTCTCTCATCTACACCGGAGGTGGGGTACTTTTTTCATTAGGAGAACCATTCGGCCGCATATTCAAGCACGAAGCAGATCGCAAATGAAGCATTCAGGCCGCACTTGAGAAACGTATTGCATACATTCAAACAGTTTTAAGCCAACATCGTGCGACGGAAAACGAATTTACTTGACTTAATAAAGGAGACGAAAACAAACTCATTTAAACCCGTTGGTTTGTGGCAGGAATCGATGAACAGGTCGCATATGGCTCATAGGCTGCTATTTGTATGAGCATTGAGGCTCCATCTATGATCTATACTCACATCTACGAAATAATCCAGTTGGCAACCCTTTACATTTCTGAATTTTTTCTTCCTTATGTGGTAAGGAGTGCATGCACCATTCCATGAAGAATTCACCCCATCGAATAAATACGATGTGCTGTTACAAATTTAACAATGTTAAAATTTATCTGCTTATATTATAACCAAGCGAATTTTGCTGAGTTGTAGTTATGACATTAATGTTTTCAGCATTTCCGTCTCCATGCCTCCATATCTCAACTGCCTCTAACACTGCCTTCTATAACCGTAGTCAATAATTTTTCACAGCTTACCTTTAATATTTACAGATTAATAAACTATGTGAACAAGCAGTATTTAATTGAACGCTTTCAGGAAGTGCTCCTCAATCTTTCGTCTTCCAAGGAATAGGAAGAAAAAACAAACTTTTCACAAGACTTTTGGCTGAATCATTACACTGGGGGCATAATAACAGGATATACTAGATAAAAACAACTATTCTATAGACAGAAGAAACCTGATTAGTCGGTGATCGAACTCATATTAATAGAAAATCATGCTAATTATTAAGCCGAAACCTACTATTTGTTATTCACATCAATTTGTTGAGAGGATTTCATGGAAAGTTTTAGTGAGGACTGTTTCCTTAGTTTCGTCACTTTAACGATAAAGTAAAGGTAAAAGAATAACTGTATCTTTGCCACCGAGCAATTTCACTAATCTATATCTACACTTGTATTCTGCAAGCAGCCTTTCGGCGTGTGGCAGGGGTTGCATACTCCACGACTCCACTTCCTTTGTCGATCGATTACTTTCGCGTAAAGTTCGCAAACTCACTAAACGACCAGTTCTACCATGTATTACTCCAAATTTTCTTGCCAAGCCCAAACGGCCTATGTTATAAGGAAGACGAATAATATCGGCTACATTTTCTAAAATCGTACATTCCCTGAACTTATGGTGAAAATTATTATTATTATTTTACTCATACGGCAAGGTTAGACTAAAATATCCTCTCTTTCACCCAGCCTCTGGAGATATTGCATGATAATAATATTACACTATTAATGGAAAACAATTGACTAATATTAACCCAAATCAAGTAATATAAGTCAATACTTATAAATATCCTAGCAAACATATAGATACAAATTAATTTGTGCAGACAGTAGATACAAATTAATGGGCAGACAAGTTGATAAATAAATACTAGTACATTTGACTAGATACATATAAAAACAAAGATTTGGGTTGTGTGAAAAGTGCAGGTTTATCGAGAAAAACCTCAAATTAAACATTTGTTCAAATCCTTAATCTTCTATTCCCATCCTACGTCCTGAAGCATCTCAGTACCGCTCGTAACATTATTGTACGAAACGTACCGCCATTCGTCGTACCCTCTCCAATTCCCGAATGCAACACACAGGGTCCCGTACGGATACACACGGACCCTTCCACGCAATACGTTTAACATTACGTACGCAAACCTTTAGAAACGTGGAATTTGATTCGTCTCCCCAACACGCATTAGATCCGCTTTTAGTTTTCATCGAGACTCTCGAGCCGGAATTGGAGGCGGCTGGAAGCCCTCGGTTCAGCGAAAGCCGTCAATTGAAATCTCCTCGTGTTTAGTTTTTGCGAGCGGTGGTTTTCGGTTATGATTCGAGGATCCGCGTGTGGCAATCAGCGCCGCCAATTACTCGTCGGGAGATGCATAAAGGACGAAAGTACGTTACGCTCTGCGAAGGGGATCTAGCGAGGGTAATTGCGTGGTTGTGGGAGTCGGGATCGGTGCGATAACCGGTTAATTAAGTTCGATCCTCGGCTGGGTTCGCGCGATGCAGTCTCTAACTGTTGATGCGACCAATTTATTGGCGTCATCTCGAGCTAATGAAAGGCCTGTATCCGTCGCGGCAGTTAATAAGGGCTTCATCATGCATACTGGGGAAGAATCGCGACGGCGTGAGTGAGGATCGGCTTTCGGAAGGAATTTTTTCTTCGGAAGGGCATAAACAGCGTGGTTATTCAACGTCCGATTTGGCGGACGAATATAATCCGATATGAGCGGTGAAGTCACGGTTGGCGGAGGGTCTTAATCAGTCCCTTTGCTCATTTCCATGCTTCGGAATCAACGCGTTGGTTTAGAATTATTTCTTCGCTCGAGATCGAAATGTTATCACTTAAGAATGACGTATATTCACTACTGGGCCACTCTTACTAACGAGGAATAAATATTACATTGACGCCAGAAAACCATTTATGACGTTGATTATCCAGCAAGGGCATCAGGCTGAAATTATTTTGTTATTAGTTAACCTAAATATACTATTGTTTTTTAAGTTGCTAATTTGATTTGATTTTATGGTGTTATTTATAATATTTTATTAATTTTATAATTTTTTGTGAATTTTACATTTTTTTGTAATATTAAGGTGTTTGATGTAATTTCGATTGCAATTTCTCGTCTATTCCTGAAAGCGTTTTCTTTCTTGTGTTTTTAAATAAGTAGTGTGATTTTCATCTCTATCTTGGATCCTTTCCATGGATTTCCACAATCGATTTTTTATCAGTATTTATTAGGAATTTTCTTTTGTTTTCATTTTTTTGATTTTTTATGCTTTTTGAAGTGCAAACATGCATTTTAAATTACTTTCAACATTTTTTCTTGTGCGTTTTTGCGGGGTTTTTCACCCCCCCCCCGTCTCTGTGGATGTTTTCCCACAACGTTTTTTTTCTTTGTCAACCTTAAGTTTCAAAGCTTTTTTCCTTATCTACTAATCCCTTTTGCTTCTTAATTAATCTCTATATATATATTTTAACAACATACGGGTTTGGGTGTAAGAGAGGCCTATTTGGACCTAACATCGCCAATAAAGAGTCAACATATCTATCTATATTTGCATCCAATTCTGGTGGAAAGAGAAGACAAAGATGTAGGTCAGGTAATACGATGTGGGCTTTTATTTAATCGAGTCAGTAACGGACTCGGAGTGGGGCTGATCGCCCCCATGATGATTTTGCATAACAAGGATTTTGGTTAGACTGTGATGATTTCAACCTAAAACTAATAGAAAAAGGCTTTTACAACAAGTTTAAATATGTTGGAGTTTTCATGATATGACGTTAATAACTACATTCAACAATATAAAATTATTATGTATTGTGGTATTATGTGATTAGATTAAACTATAAATTATAATTTCTATATTTCATCGACGTACGATTTATTTTCACACCTTTTTACAGGACACAATAAAATCTTCGAGATATTAATCCCTTCCAATATTATGCTAACATTGAAATTTCGCTTAGCCATGGAAAAACTGTATTATGCTAACCTTTAAATTTCACTTGATTGTCTCTACTAAAATTTTATTATTTTAATTATATCAAACAATACTGTTCTATCTCTTGTTAAAATATTTAAAATTTAAAAAATATTGTCGCGTATGGTTAGTGGAGAAACTGAATTCCTGAAGCGACTAGTCCTGTTTTTTCTTTCCCGATTCTTCGCTAAGAACTAAGCCTTCGTTCAAATCTTCTTCCTTCCATAGATCCCCATTCTATGTCCTGAGTCACCCGGGTAACGCCCATCGATCTTTAATAGTAATTATTATCCAACACCGTGTATCACCTTTCGCTGCTAACATATTATATCATACATGCTATCGTAATGTAATGCAAGACTAATATGTGACATAGTTATCCGTGTATAATATTAATGATAAAACATATTTATCTGTTATCATAGGCACTTGAGGCATCCAACGTGTATAATTGAATGCATTGAATTCATGATCCACATTAAAGAAGTATTAACTCAAGGCTAAATTACTCTTTCAGGGGCTACTTTCTGTTTCGAGTCGATGTTTGGGAGTGAACGTTGAAATAAATGTCACTAGACGTGAGGTAAGAAAATTACTTCCTATATTTACTTCTATAGTAGTTGACTAGTTGCCTTTAAATGCAAGCATGATCTGGAAGTACAGCTCACAATTAGTTGTAAAACATGTTCAGTTGTCAAGTTTCCCGTTTTAAACAAGATTTCGTATCATTGCATAGAAACAATGACAAAGAAGAGGATAGAAGTTTCTTACATACATACTTAAAATTGATTATGATCTTTCTTGGTCATGAATAAATTTAACGTTAGAGTACTCCTGTGCTCCGATTAATGATAATCTTTTCTCCTTGTGACAACGAATTTCGCCATGTAAAGCCAAAAATTGGTAGTATTAATAATAGAACATATTCTCCATTCATCAATAGCGTTGCCAGATAGTCTCCTCAAGTGTACCTGTCTCTTTCCATATTAGATTGGTAGCCCACCCCTGGTTTCTGCTTCCATGGTTGGTTACCATGGCCTAACATGGCGCCGTTGTTGTTGGCAACGTCAACAACGCTGTTCAAACACTAAAACAGCACCGACCGTAATATGATTCGGTGGGGACCCGTGGTAGTTGGCGCCTGGTTAGAATGAGAAAATCTAGGGGTTATCCATAAGGTGGAAGGTACCTTCCGCCTCCGGTAAATGAAACCGTGGGGTGGCTATAAGCTTCCTCTTTGGGAGAGCCCTGATCGATTGGAACGGCCGAAAATTGCTTCCGGCCCCTCAAGGTAGTGTTTTGGATCCGTTATTGCATCTTATTTACCCACCACTGAGTGGTTCGACACGAAGTTGCTCTTTGGGAGCTGCAGCGGTGCACGTACGCCTAGCAAAACTTGCACCCTGCCATTAACTACAAGAGCGGAGTTTGGCGAACGGGGTTTGAATCGGAAATCGATATAAAAATATCACTTGGGCTCAGAAGGTGTGGGAAGAAAGAGGCGGATCGACAGCGCTGTTCGGGATTGGGGATTTTTTCGGACGACCGCCCAGGGCGTCTTTGGTTTCAGGAAGCGGGAAAAAAATTGAAGGCCCGAAGCAAACCAAACCTTACGTTTAAGGACTCAGAAGCAATGGAAGCGTGTTTGTTTGAGGAAGTTCAGATGCGTGGCTGGTTAGAGGCGACGGTTTTCGTTGTCTCAATAGCTTTCTGACTCACATTCAATGTTTTTGGTGTTATTTATTGTTTCAATATGGCAAATATGTTGCAAAATCGCTTGGGATTTTGTCTCTTAAAACTTATATGTAAACAATCGGGGTCGATGACTGCCACGTGATCCAAGCCACTCAGAGGGGGGCATAAAACTGTTGAAAATAATTTAGGAGCTTTTGAAAGAGGAAAAAACACACGGGAACGCGGAACACGGGAACGAAATATTCCATTATAGACACACATAATAAAATTAAGTTATGTAATTCGTAATATTCCGCTATGTTAGCACAAATTACATTACTTAATTTTATTAAGAAGGTGGAGTTCCACCAAATATCAAATAGCAAGATTAATTTTTAAGTTACACAGTTATATAGAGAGAATGTTTTTCCTTTTACCTTACCTATATGAAAGACATATTTTTCAATCACCCATTCTTTTTCGTGGCTGTGATAATATGAAAGTTACTGAGGTATGAGAGACGCTGGACAATGGCATTCAATTTGATCATGCCTTATAAATGCTATGAAAAATTAATTTGTTATTATACCCATATATTTAGCATAGGGTCATGTGAATATTTTCCACACTTAGCATTCTGAATCAGTGAAGAAAGCAAAGGCAAACTACCTCACTCCTCATCCCGTCTGGTGTGCCTCATTCCCTCTCGAAAGCTATTGGTGTTTCTTATTCTTTTCATCATGAATAGCTACCACAAAGTTGAGGCCGAAGTAGTGGATTTTGCTATTGGAAGCTTATTGTGGACGGAATGATGGTTCAAACAGGCTTAATACTTGAACAAATTTAGAACTGTAAAACTTTTCTTTTGCCTTACATTTTTCCATTATCGAAAATCGCTATTAATTATATCTTCAGCTCCTCTCAAGTTCCATAGGTACCTAAATGTAATAATCTATTTTCGTAAACCATTCCGAAAGAGGAACTGTTTTAAACGAGCTCTGACCGAGAAATTTAAAAACTGCTTGGTACGACAAGGAGAGTTATTTTTCGAAAAATATTTTTTCCGGCCCATCTGCATTTCCCCAAACACCTGCCAAGGGCTTGATTCCTCATGGCACGGACTGGTTCCTACATAAAAATAATCTACTGAAAACACTTGCGCCGCCGAAGCACCTGCTCCACACTCACCAGCGGCCTCCGACAGTTGTTTAAAATGACGCAATGCCCTTTTTCCCTCTTCGTTCTCTGAGTCCATTGACGCAAATGTTTGAATCCGTCTTCAGCGGCCATAATCAGGAGGTTAATGGATCGAAGGAAGTGGTTGACGTGGAACATGTGTGTCCAATAACATGATTCTAATTCCCGGGCCTTTAGTCCCCTTGGCTTTATCGGTGGTATTAAGCAGGCATATTGACTTCAGCGATAAGAAGTAAAAGATAATAACACGCGAGCTAGTTAACGAGAGAACTTAGGTCAGAGGTTGGTCAGAGGCTCTTACGTTATTTACACTAATAGCTTTCTGTACCTAAAAAGGAATATGTGAAAGTACTTGCAGATCTCAATTATTCAGTTTTTGTAAGCTCTAATTTTTAATAATTCTTTCCCATTATCCTTATTTCTCTAATATATTTGAGATATCCCTCCGTACATCACACCAGTTCTCCTTTAGAAATATTTCAGTAACGATTTGTGCTTATACTCCCTTGATTATAATTTTGGTGAAAAATTCATTAGACATTCGATGATTTTTTTCTGCTGATTCATTTAACTTAACCATAAGTTGATGTCAACTCCATTGTACATATACATTGTAATATTTACATAATAGTTCAAAGCACTATCTGAAAATGCTTTGGGAGAGTTATAAATATTAGTGATTCACTGTTATCAGTTGACTCACAATACACATCTGTATCTACATAAATACCCTGCAAACCGCCTCCGGTGTGATGCAGGGAGTGTAAACATCAAGCCAACATCATGGATTAAAAAAAAGTGTGGTTACTTGTTACTTAAATATTTAGTGAATATTTTGATTATTAAATAACATATTATGCTCATAAAATACCAACCCTTAATTCTATAGTCTTAGGCCGGACTTCGTGGAAAGCCATAATGAGAATTAAAGTAGGCACTTCGTAGTTTCCACACTAAATGTTTTATTTAAAAACGACCGGTTTTTTGCGTTACCGGATGATGGCGTTAGCCGAAACCGGTCGTATTTAAATCAAACATTTAGTGTGGAAACTACGAAGTGCCTTCTTTAATTCTCACCAACCCTTAAGGTGATTTTTAAGCACTCGGGTGCAATTAAAAGTTTCTGATACCGCATATGCGTCTCATAAATTTATGAGTTTGAAAGTAATTTATCGATTGTATGGGAATAATTTTACTTTTTAATGATGCAACAGGTAGTGTCACGTATGCAATACTGCTTTCGTAAATGTGTAAGCACAGAAATACCATTCAAATAGGTTGTTAGGTAGCATCCGAATTGCCCTGATTCATTTATTTTCACCTGGTGCTGTACAACATAGGTTTGGGATCCATATTATTTTTAAGACAAACCAGCCATGAATGCCAATCGTTATCCTACATCGTGAATAATCGTTATCATGTCGCATGCTAAATAGGTAATTCTTTTTTCAATGGATTAGGTAATACCTTTATTATTACTTCCCAAGCTGCTTCTACACACACATATATAATTATAATATATTAAGTTCAGATTTGGGCATCCGATTTGACTTTGTACTTGATGTATGCAAAACTCATATGTTAACTTAATGTATATTCGTGAATTTTGTTTTTGATTTTAATAATTATATAATATGTATGTTAATCATTATTGTATACTTGCATTACCTTTACCACAAGGTTTTCATAGTTTTAGGTATTTTTTACTAATTTTTCTTCTTTTTACATTATGTACCCTTGGTCTTTCGCGGATTTTTTCACTCCCTTTCTCTGTGGGTGTTTTCCCGCGCAGTGAGGTTTTTGTCCTCTACAACCTTTAGTTGAGAAGGCTTTTTCCCACAAACCTAAATCTTTTTGTGTTGTTGCATTTATTCTTTTAACTTTAAACACTAAATTTAACTTATGACAATTGGGGTTAGGTGGGAAAGATGCCAGCTTGGCCTAACCTCGCCTTAATTAAGTTTATTCATTCATTCATTCTTCACAATAAAGCATTTAGGTATTACAAACCTCGACAGTTTTCGGGATCATAACTGCATCTTGGAAGGTAAGAAAACTACTTTTTTCCACGAATTTAACTTAAATTTATACGAAAAAGTACATACCAATCGTAGCTTTATTGTTATCCGTGATGGAATTACACAATTCCTCACCTGGTACCGTAAAGTAACTCCATCGGTGTTCATGGTATCGCAGTACTTTAAAATGCAAAATCTGAGAGGTATTTGAAAGCTAAACGGCCTCAAGACGTTCCATCCGCTTCTCACGTTGGAGATCTCGTCAGTGATGTTCTCGGAAAGAACCCGAGTGTTCGGCCGTGTTTATGAAGTACGTGTCTGCGGAGGAGAGTTTTCGGGTTCTCTAAGTTATTATGAGGGAGCTCATGGAACTCATGGGGTAGAATTAGTAGAGTTTAGAGAAGGTAAACAAGTTTCCCTTGCTTCCATGGTGATATAGGTTTTGTTTTCCGTCTGTTTTTTGGGATTAAGATATCTATCAACCGTGATATCATCGATGATTTTGAGATAATAACAACGTATTGTACTGCATACAAATTCAGCTTTTTACACTCTGTTGAAATCAATCCGTCTCTCGAAATCCTGTTGAGTGTCTAACTATATTAACTTATATGTGATGTGAGAGGTTGCTGACCTTTTCACGCTAATATTCTTTTTAGTTGATTAGGGATTCAGCGCCTATTTATCTATGTAGGATAGTAGTTCTCCTTCTAAACTAATGGCAGAAAGATGATATTTATCATTATTTTATGCTAAAATTAATTTATTTTGCCTTGCGACTGAGTAGAAGATCTGTTTTAACTGGAAATATTACTATAATATTTTTAGTTGGTACCGTCTTAATAATCACAAGTTAGGCTTTTTTTTAACTCCAAGTGCTCTAGCCTTACTTTGTGAAACGCATCTAAAACAAATTAGAGAATCTGTGGACGACCTCGGGTCTGAGGATGATCGTCATGGTCGAAATCGGTCGTGTTAAATAAAGAATTGTGGAAAATACGAAGTATTCTTCCCTGATTTGTTCAAATGACGAAGAGTTAAATCTAAGAAGAGACTTTATAGTCTCAATCTCGCGCTAATAAAGTCGCCTTATTATTATTATTGTTGACCAAAACTTCTGTTATTGTATTCTGCCAAGCAGATTATAACACGCGTATTGTCCGTTTTAATGTTCTTATATTGCATAACTTGTATGGCAAGCGGAGATTGGAGTACCTTGCTCCTATAGAATATTTACGAATGTACGTTCGACGCCATAAGTAATTCTTAAAATGGCTATAATTATAAAGTTTTAATTCGTAAAACAATTATTAAAACCATAAAATAATGTTTTATGGCCTTTTTCATTCATTTTTCATTTTCTTCTAGGTATTAAAAAGTCTTTTGACAGCTCTCTTGTGCTATTGATGTCATTTTGCCTTCGCTGTTATTTTTCGTTTATTTTGGTATTATTTTTCTTATTGTACTTTCAGCACTTACGTTTGTTTTCTCTTGTTATATGAGCCTTGAGCTACGTTATTTTTGTTGTTTTGTTTTTGACATGTTTAATTTTATTTAGTTCATATCCGTCCTGACGACGGTCAGACCAATCCTGACAGACTATTAGTCTGACAGGGCGTTAATTTTGCATTTGTGTATGAAGTAAAAATTGTTATTATTATTATTATTTTAGCTCTATTTAATTTCTGAGGAAATGTCGGCGTAAGGATATCCAAACAAGGGATCGTATTAAATGCCAATACCCAAATTCTTCGGTAATTTCAATAACACGCAACTCAGATTAGCTTTGATTAACCGATGCTCTCCGGAGCGTTCCACGAACCCGACCAAGTTGATCCGGTAACTTTCGCAAAATCACGGAGCTATTGCTGATTTTAGCGACGTTTGTACGCACGGCCTCCCGGGAAGTTGAGCCTCAAAAGCGAAGTTCGCATCCGTGCGATCGTTACAGCATATGCGTCTGAAATATTTCGGTGCAGTTTTCCACTGCTCGCGGTGCACAAACTAATTAATTTCTCACTGATGCTCCATCGTCGCCATCAAAGGACCGGAGGAACACCGATGCAGATGAGCCAAAAACAAAGGCGTACTTTCGAATTCGCGATTCCACCGAAAACAAACCGCCCCGGGGATTTCCTATCTCCGCTTTCACAACACGTCCCCATCTCCTTTGATTCCATTTCAAAATACAGGAATTAATTATTTACGATTCCTCCGAATTTGATTAACTCTTCGGTGGATAATGAATTGCACACAGAACTCTTTAACCCTGAATACGATTCCATTTTATTTTTTAATACGATCAGTTTTGTTATAAAAAAGAAAATACGATGTGGATTGAGATTTTAATTACTTATTTTATTGGAATACATGAACGTGATTACGGTTAATATCGATCATATTCCGATAAAAACTCACCCTTTCTTTAGTTTTTCGATGGAAGATTGTCTAAGCGTAACTATTACGATCCATTTCTTATGCAAAGCGGATGATGAATATTGTTTTCAAACATATTCTCATAAATAATACATATAAATAACAGCGTGCTAATTAATAAGAGGTATGGTATTAATATAGAAAATGGATAAGGGTGATCTAGCGCAAGATGGTGCGCACCCAGGAAGTCAGAAGAATTCAAGTCCAAAGTCCATTCTTCCTTGGGTATGATATTAATTCACAAAAATTCCCTTAAATAATAGCCTCGCTCATAATTAAATGTCAACATTGTCAGTCATAAAACTGTCGTTATAATATTGGATATTTCTTAACCTTCTTACTGTTTAATACGAGTAGGTGGAAAAATTATGGTACGGTGTGATAACTCTGTCACGATGAGATAAAATTAGTTGAGCATTAACTCGTTTCATATTAGTCACATGGTATAAGACATGTGTATTACCATTATATAGCGTTACTCATGAGGTATGAACAGGAAATTTATTAAGTTCATTCGTAGGAACAAGAGGAAATGCAATCTTGTTTGCGTCTGAATGGTATAAACGTCTAGTCGCTAAAGAAAGGGCATATTCGCAGTATTAAAACAAAATTAAAACTATTAGCACGATATACCATAGCAATAATACACAACAATTAATAGGTTTGGCCTAATTCACCCTTTTGCCAATCAAATGCATCCTGCGATTCAAATTCACCCATTAAGAAATTAGGTTTCTCTACTGCGTTATCTTCAGTGTTCTGTTGTTAAATAAATAAAACCCGAGCACAGTTCTCCGAATTGGAAAATTATGCAAAATGAATGTATTTCTGTCTGTGCTTTCATTTACAATTGACATTGCATCTCGTGGAAATATCACATATTACATATACATTAACTAGTGCAGTATTTTTACATTCGATATGAATGACATTAGCAACAGAATCATTACAATCCACGTCCATTTTCATTTCTTCGACAATCAGACGTAGATACGGGTTCAATTACATCATTATTCATTATATAAAATCATTATTTAGACTCCTTAAAGGTGTCACAGCTCACGTGATGGTGGAAATGTTGATGTTCTCTTTTCATAACACGTTCGAGCCGAGGTCAACGGAATCGTCAATAGATTCTACTGTAAAAGTGACCGCACCATACATTTTAACTTTCAGCGCAATTAACTTAAGCTGTCCTTGGGTGCGAACAGGATACTTTCTTCCTGTCTCGCACGCAAGTGGAGATTAATGGAACCTGTAAAACTTTTTGTGACCAGGTCAATTTAGAAAACAAATTGATAGATATATATCTCCCTTACATCGAACTACTAACATCCTTACCAAGCTCTTCCATTATATTTATAGATAACTTATTCAGTTGTCGTTGGTAATTATTGCTTTTCTCTTCTTACTCTGCTTCACATGAAATTCAGTGTCTTTTCTTATTCGTATTATCTGCGTGAATGTGCTTTTACTCAGCTCGGTTTTACTGCACTTCATTGCGGTTGACTGATTACATTTTCTGAGCTATTAACTGCACAATCGATAGATATTTCAGTTTTTCCCAAACCTTCCTTATCTAGCGTTGGTCTATTTGGTTGGTCGATTTTTTTTCAAAGACTATCTATTTCATTTTTAATTCTCTAAGGCGTAGGGTTTCTTTCTACTATAATTTTGATGAATGGATGATTTATCTATGCCTTGTACAATATAGAGAACAGGTTATCTTCCACTTATTTTCATCTCAGTTTTATTTCATGTCTCTGATAATATGACAGCTACCGAGGCATGGGCTACCGTATGTGCTACCGAGGCATTATTTCCTTCTTGGGTCTCTGACAGACATTTTTTTCCCCCAGTTCAATATTTCTATTCTCACTATTAGCTAGTATGAAATCTAAATGAATTGACTTAATTTCAAGTTACTCTCACCATTTTTTCTATCTATATATTCAATGGATTTTCATACTTAAATTTTATCGCAAATATATTTAGCGCAGAAGTTGTTTGTCTTGTGAGCGTGATTGCCTGCCAAAACTGCGTCTAGATCTTCTCTCTGCATGAAAAGCTAGTGTTGTGGGAGTCTTGCTTCGTTTACTGACGTGGACGTGATTAGCCGCTTGTGTTTAGTTGAGCTGCGGATTCTTGACGGAGCATTGCTAGATCATATTTATATTGGTGTAGGTGTCCCTGATTGCGTTATTGTTTTATTCCGAAATTTCCAAATAGAAATGTATATTAAATTTCTTGTCATCTAACATTGCTCTACATGCTAGGTCTACATATAAATGGTGCTGATAAATGGCATTAATTTTGGCAACTTATTTAATGCTTTGAAAAAGTCATATTCTTGGTCTCTCATAGTCAAGCGCTTACGTAAACATGTTCCCCTCATAGAATTCTGCCTCAGTGAGGAAAGGATAGGTAAACAGCCTCATTTCCTTTCTTGCCTATTGAGTCTCATTCCGCAAAATTTCTCGTAGCTCAAAGCAGCTTTCGGGCTGATGATTTTACAGAGAGAATCTGCTTTCCAAGTAATAATCGATCAAACATTCACACCCCGCTGAACAGATTTTCCACAGAGCATTATTAAATAGATATTTCAGCCTTACGGATTATATTGCGAAGAAGAGGAACCTGCGCTCTTAAGGCCACCCGCGGCCTAATTTGGCGTTCAATGCGGCCTTTGAGCCACTTTTTGAGACAGATTCACGTACAAGAATATTTTCTCCCAATCTGCTCATAATACCTAGCGAAAATGAAATGGGAAAATTCGCTTTAAGTAAACGAGAATGATTACATTTATTCACAAAACTTTGGTTTAAATATTTGAGCGCAGGTACTGTCTGCACACGCAACTCAAGAGCGGCCTGATAGTTTCACATGCGGCCTATCTTATGTAGCCGAATGGTAAAAGCGGCTTTACAATAGCGGAAGGTTCGCCACCCCTGGACAAGACAATTTGGTACTACTGGGTTATAAGTATCTCTAAATATCAGTTAATTACTCTCTCAATATCAATGAAGCCTCACGCTCAGTATGTGTAGAGTGTATGTATTCCCGCCGTAAAGTGTTGTATTCGAAGATTCTAATATAATTAGTAAAATTACAGCAAAAGGTGATATGTTTCGTGAAAAATTGTTACCAAAAATCAGTGAGTGTTACTCAGATGCTTGATGCAGCATCGAAATCCTCAGAAAAGAAGATTTGAACCAAGACCTAATTTACTGAATAACTTCAGAGAAGGTAAATCTTAGAAAAGGTAGCTAATATTATGCGTCCTCTCTGTTACATAGGCCGTTCTGAACCTGAAAGGAAGATCATGAAATAGATGCTAGAAAGAATCGATTCAAAGATGTTTTTTTCCGCGAAAGTAATCGATTAGGGAAGTAAAGTCATGGTGTAGGCACCCTCTGCCATACGCCTAAAACCGGTTTGCAGGGTCCATATGTAGATGTAAGTAGTATCTTTAAGAAGGCCAGGTTAGGTCAAATTGGGCTGTCTTTCAACTAACCCAAATTGCACATTATAACCAAATGGTGACTTGCAGGGCACATATTTAGATGTAGATTATTCCATTATTATCAATTTTCCCCATGTGAATGACTACTAATAATGGATTTTGGTGCATCATTAAGGAAATAGTTTTATTCATCTTATAAACAGTATGAAATGCCATATTATCCATGTAAGATTTTCCTTTCCTGCCATAATTCGAGCGCTGTGTTAAGATCGCGTTAAATTATGTACTTTACTAAGAGGTAAACGCTAGAGTGAACTCCGACGAGGCCATACCCATTCTGCGGCTTTGACAGCTATCCAGAGGTGTTGAGCATGAACAGGGGTTAGCAAAGTTTTATTAGACAGCCATGACTGCGCATATTTCGTTCAAACCCTTCCTGAACACGCTAGACACCTAAAAATCCTCGCTCTCCACTAACGCGACACATCTTGTCACCCTTGCTACCCTCTTCTGCCCCAACTATCGGAAGCTTCATCGAACTCTTGTCCGTTTGCATACATTTCGCCTCCCATCGCGGGATGCGTTACACTAAACGCCTATCGGAAGTGGAAATGCGTTATTCAGCTACGATGTGACGCTTTTCCGGCCACACCATGCGGAAATCAAATACGCCCGTCAATAAATAAGCGAGCTCATCCCGCGCTGCCAATTCCCCGCGGAGTTGATAATCTAATTTGTCGTGGGGGCAAAAAAGAAGCTCTCTCGGAAAAGGAATTAAATATTTACGCCCATCGCAGTTATACGCGCTCATCTCCGGAGCGCCGATGATATTACCGCTGCGTCTCCGAGGCAGAGGATCTTTCCGAATCTATCTCGTAATAGATTTGGTGTTCAGGAAGAGTTCTTTGGTGAATCGGCGCGATTCTGCTCTTGGTATTCGGTGTCTGCTCCGCTACAGGTGTGAGGTCACCCTTAGTCAATGTTCGGAACGAAATCACAAGAAGAAATGGACATAAAAAAATTCTGACATGAGAGGGGCTCGAACCCGGGTCTTCCGCTTTCTGGGCGTCTGCTCTAGCGATTGAGGTGTTTTGCCAGAACATTTATTCATGCCGTTTGGGCGACTTTGTAGGACTTTGCCTGTCAGGACCGAGACTCGAACCCGGGTTTTCTGCTTTCTGGAAATTGTTTTAGCCTCTGAGGTATCTTGTAAGAACATTTATCTATGCTGTTTAGGAGAATTCGTAGGACATGAGCGGGCCTCGAACCCGGGTCTTCCACTTTTCGGGCGACTGCTCTAGCCATTGAGATATCTTGCCCGAGCCCTCTGCAGTTTGGGGAGACTTTGATGTCAAGGGCGAGTCATTTGTCTGAATAAGCTGCGTCATTCACAGCCACGACCTCAGAGAAGCGCCGGGAATTAGGGGTGATGAAATGTGAACCACCCTTATAAATAACACGTAAGGTAAGGGATAAGGACGTTGTAGTACTAAAAGTCCTGCGGCTAGGAATGTACTTCTACGTGAATGTACGAGCCACTCGCCCATGCCTAAAAGTTCTCCCAATCAGCATGTTCTGGCAAGATGACACAATTGCTTAAGCAGTTTCCAAGAAAGCGGAAATCCTGGGTTCGAGTTCTTTTTTTCTTTTTCGTTTCTCTTAGACTTTTTTCGTGTTCGAATCTCCTTACAAATATACCTAGCTGCACGAATGTTCGTGCTGTAACATCCTTGTGGCTACTTTAACTCTCAACTCATCTTCGGCTCATATTTCGGTGTTTTTGTTCGACAAGATTGAACCCGAAAAAACGGTTTATGAAAACCATACTAAAATTCAAAAGCATGCTTTCCGTTTGCTATATTAGTGTTCGGATAGAGCGTTTAGTATCCGTAATAAAAAAGCATTAAAGATGAAGTGAAAATGTACAGGGAAGAGAAGCAGATTTTGTTTTGGGTACTACATGGTCAAAGAGTTGGATTAGAGAGGAAAAATATCAATACTTTGAACAAAAAAAGGAAATATGTATAAAACTATAGAAGTAAAGCCTATGGTGAAAGTAATCAGTAAATATGAATAAAGAAATGTACGTAAAACAATATGAATATAGAACAGCGAACTTAATAAGGCTCACATAACGCACGATTAAGCTGCCTTTGAAGGAATACTTGAAGATAATAAAGTGATACCTCGGCTAACGAAGATAATTCCTTCCAGAATCACATTAGACCAAGTCTTCGTTAGCCGAAACGTGATGTTATCAGGCGTCGGTGGATGTTCCCTTTGTGAAGTGGACAGGTCCGATACTGGAATGGCCCTATTATTCATGTTTGCTACTCTATGTTTCGGCTAACGAAGATAATTCTTTCAGGAATCACACTCATTAGCCGTAATATTCGTTAGCCGAAACGTGATGTCATTAGGCGTCTCCCTGCTCCCTGTTTTGAGCATGAACAACTCCTTGGGGTCGGTGGATGTCCCCTATTTGATGTGGTTTGATTGCCACACTCATTTTTTTGCCACACAGACGTAAAAGATGAGGTCCTGGAGTGGATAACTATTCACGTTTGCTGCTTTATATTAGCGCGCGTGTCCACTAAAACATTCATTAGTAGGTACCGTATTCGTTAGCCGATTCCAGAAAGCAGAAAAAAAATCTTCGTTAGCCGAGTTTGATTAACAGAGGAAAAAATTTTCGTTAACCGAAAAATTCGTTTGCAAGGGCACTCGTTAGCCGAAGTGCCACTGAACTTGAAGGAGTAGTAGAAAGCAGGAATAACGGAGGGAGATATAGATTAGACTATGAGACCGGTAATGGTTAGTACTAAAGTTATAAATTAAGACGAAGTGACGTAATTGGCTCAGGGTGGCCTAGAGAGCTAAAACAAAGTAATATCATCAGGATTAAAGGAAAGGAAGGTGGCTTAGTAGATTAAAAACCTACGGAAAATCCCAAAGGAATAACAAGTGTGAAAAATAGCGACACGACTGGGACTCGAACCCAGGTCTTCCACTTTCAGGGCAGGAAACTCTCAGACATAATTATCAAAATTATATTTAAAGAAATTCCGAAACTGAAAGTTTCGATTTAATTACTGCGAAAATCTGCTTATATTTGCGTTCCAAGAATATGGTGACCTTTATAAAGGTCTTCCGTAGCTCTTATTCTGCAAAAGCGATCACGTGGCCAACCTGAGGGAAAAGCAGAGTAGGTTCACCTTTCATGCGTTAGGTTTTTACGGTAGCATTTATAGAAATATAAAACCGATGCTAGCTTCCTTTCTGTTAAAAAGGTCAGACTACGAAAGCTGAATAGAGATAATGATCCTATTGAGTAACATGATGAGGAGTCGGAGAAAAAATGTCCATCGATTATCTCCCAAATCGGTCGGTAGATAGCGGGAAAGAAACTTAATTCTACCGCAATTCCAGCGGATTTTAATGTAGTTTTTTTTATTTTATCAAGAACGTAGCGAGAGTTAATTTTGGGAATAAAATTATTTTGTTCCTGAGATGGTCAATGTCAGCTCTAGATTACATGGTTACTCATCATAGGCTCACATTATTCAATTTCTATAATGCCAAATAGTCATTGTGTTACTCGTATATAATTTCCAGGCGTTAATGGCTCCCATTTATATATTACTTAGTAATGTATACAGTACAGTATTACTGTATGCCACAAACAGTGAGTTAAGAAAATTCTTATTTTTATTTTTCCATTCTTGCTTAATGGAAAATATTGTAAGAAAACCTTCTAGTTAACGATCAAATAAGTTAAAATTGAATTATTGAATTTATACTACCGTAACTAGATATGATAGTCAATTAAGAGTAACTTTAACCTAATATGTAACGGTTAATACTTTTACAACTTCTAAAAATATTAACTAACACTAATACTATTAATAGGTATTGTTGGTATCACTGTAATTAATTAATAACTGAAAATTAATAATAATACGTCAGCATTAAAGGGCGATATTGAGACTTATTAATCTCCATACATCTAACCCTTAGTGATTACAGATAGAATAAAAGAGTTATTGGGAGTTGAAATAAATAAAAACAATAAAAGAAGCAACTATTATGTGAGTTTTTAAAAGAAACCCAAGTTTGCACTTGGGAAAAAAAATTAAAACCCTACAGGAAAACACCCACGTGAAGGGGGGGGGGGCGTAAAAAACCTGCGAAACCTACTGAAAGTAGCAATTCAAATTTAAAAGAAGAGGGAAAAATAAGTAAAAGAAAAGGTCCAGGAAAAAAGCTGAAAAAAATAGACAAAAGGAATGCACAATTCTTACTAATATTTCAGATGAAAAACCTGCGAAAGTTGTATGAGGAAGTGAAAGAAAGAATACTTAAAAGATAGTAAAATTTACAAAAGTTGTAACAGTATAAAATAGATATCGGAATAAGGTTATTCTTTCTCAAAGAAAGTTCAGTAATCACGGGAAATGCAATCTCCTATACTCATGCATGACGAGTGCAAAAGTGAATAACTAATGCGTGGAAAAGATAATACAGGGCCTTTTGCAATATGCTTCGACAGTGTGCTGCCTATGGAACTCCACCCGTCTTTCTGTCTTTATTCTCACTAAAGGATGACGCCATATCTTTCCCAGAGAGCGCGTCACGTTCGGTGCATCGCACTTTACCATTCATTTGTTTGTATACGATTTGCGAGTACTTGCTAGGTGATGGCGCTGCAATAGTCCGTTAGTTTTCACACGTGCTGGTACAATTCTCGTCTCCCGTTCGAAATCTGCCGTTCTGCTTCAAAGGATTGGCTGAAAAAATGTTTATCTTTGAGAATCGGGAAGAGGGAGAGAGAAAGAGAATCTTCGGAGGCGGACTCCTTTCGGTCTCAGGGGATTGAGATATTAAGAGTTATCTAAATCAATGAAAGTGGCTATCGTGGATGACTCCAGACGCAGGGTTACCAAAATGGGAGTGATTTATATTACTTTGATCATAGGGCAACCCTATGATTACTCTGTTGTGTGATTGACACTAGCGCCGAGTAATCATCTATAAGTGCTCTAAATTGTGTAAGTTTATCAACGTCACCTTTATCATTGTATGTTCGTATTCAAAAGCTGAATGCCTATATCCAAAAGCTGAATGCCTACGCTATCGATGAAAAGGTAGTCGGATGGATAAAATCTTTTCTCGAAAGCAGATCTCAGCGGGTTTCGTTGGACGGAATTTTATCCGAAAAAGTACGTATCATATCAGGTGTTCCACAGAGAAGCGTTTTAATGCCGATTTTGTTCCTCATTTACATTAACGACCTGGTGAATAATGTAAAGAGCAAAATTAGATTATTTGCGGATGATACTCTCATATATAGAGAGATTGTATCAGAAGAGGATAGCAGTATCCTACAGAACGACCTAAGAGTAATATCAAATTGGTGCAAAGATTGGCAGCTTGATTTAAATGCGAAGAAGTGCGTTGCTATGTCTTTCACGCGCTCCAGTAACGTTATTAGCGAACAATACCAGATTTCAGGATATCCTTTAGAGTTCGTGCGTCACAATAAATACCTAGGAGCAACATTCAGCAGTAGTTTATCGTCCAAGGAACAGATCGAAGATTCTATAGAAAAGGCGAATAGAATGCATAAATTAATAAGTAGATCCCTTAGAGGATGCCCATCTAGAGTTAAAGAAATTGCGTACTTTTCCCTCATTCGACCAAGTCTCGAATACTGCTGCGCAATCTGGAATCCATACGGAGTAGGGTTAATCTCAGATTTAGAGATGGTTCAACGTAGAGCAGCCCGTTTTGTCAGTGGAGATTTCAGGTTCGACAGCAGCGTTACGGCCATGACAAAATCACTCGGCTGGAATTCACCACAGGAAAGAAGATTTGATTACCGACCAAAGCTTTTCGAAAAATTTATCGGTCCAGAATTTTTAGACGAAGTAAAGGATACTGTCATTCCGGTGAACATCTAGCGTCATCTTCGAGATGCGATGACCAAGCGTTACAAGGAATTAATCGCTAAAACGGATAGTTACTCCTGGTCGTTCTTTCCGAATAGCATCAGAGAATACTATAGTGTAGATTAGATAAGGTGTTAATGTACCCCCAACCATACGCCACTGCCGGCTTGCAGGGTACAAATATAAATCTACATCTTGGTAGTTTAATGTGTTCTTAAGTAGCTCTCAACGATATATACCAATCGACAAAGGAGTAAATAATTCATACTTTCAAAGAGCCCAAAAAGAAAAAAATGAGGAAAGGTTGATCAAAAGAAGAGGAAAAATACCCAATCTTAAGGCACAGAAGTCTTAATAAGACAGAGTTGGGAGAAATGTTGGAAGGGTGGAAATAATGATGGAAGGGTGGAATTTTAGACGAAAACCTTGTTCATATTATGCGATACAATTAAAATTGTTAGCCTTGGGGATAGGGATTATGATTTTCTGGGGGCAGGACGGTTTGGAGAGCCGCAACAAACCGATATTCGGAGGTAACCTCTCCTTTAAGCGTTTCAAGAACAATTACCTACTTTCTACCATACATTAGCGATGTTTGTATTCATTCATTCTGTTTCTACGTAGGAGAGAGTCATGACTGAGAGTTAGACACCGTAAATAACAAATTATTACGGAGTAGTTCGCTAGAAATATATTTAGATGATTCTCCTCTGAGTACGACTGCGCAATTCTTCATTTGCGTCTATCAAAGACGGTATATTACTTTAAGTAATTCTGGGTTTATGTCATATACCAAATAAGATATAGTATGAGACGAGAACGACCACTGATGTCAGAGTGAATGCAGTAAAATAACCCGCCAGAGTCATCAAAAATCGGTTGATTCAGCACAATACTTATTTCGTTATCAAAGAGAGCCTCTTCAGGGATACGGAGTGAATGAAGACAAGAACCTGAGCCAGAAGCGCACCAGAAAAAAAAACGGAACAACAAGACTGTATAACGGCTTATTAAAATCCAAAATTGTTCATAAGACGATTTCTGTTTTTATAAATAAGATAAGATATAGTTTATTAAGATAAGTAAGATAAGATATAGTACGCTTAAACATTTTTAAACGAACGAATTCTTCGGAATCTATATAATCGATTTCTGTGCCCATGCATAGGAGCTACCTTAGTGCGAAGGTGCAATTTTTCATTCTCCATTTCCAGAAAGAGAAGATCATAGTAATATCTTTTCATAGACATAATCCTATGAAGCAGCTCTTGGTTTATGCCATGAATTGAACATGATAAATGTTTAAACATTTCTAAGGGAACGGATTCTACGGAATCTACCGTCTTTCGCAATTGATTTTCGTGCCTCTTCTTAGGAGTCGATTTGTGTCTCCACTTCAAGATTTGCGTGCGGCTCGGAGCGACTTCCGATCAGCGCGAATCCATTGAAAAGCGCAACGTCGCTCCGATAATCTCCCGCATCCTTCCCTCATATCGAAGATCACTCACGCCGACTCTGAGGCCCTCTCATTCCCATTGATATGACTGCCCTTCTCTTTTCCTCAAGGTAAAACCTATGGATCTTCGCTCGGCGGTAGTTTGATCATCCTGGAGATTTTTTCCTTCACGAGCAGAATGTCTTACATGGAGGCGAAGATGTATGGAAGGTGGTGAACTTATGTGTATTCATTCGTTACTCTCATAATAAATATCATTGGGGTTTTCCTGTTTTCTTTGAGGAAATCGTTAATATATACAATTAAGGGTAGAACCTATATGGAAAATGATCACGGCTGTGTTAATACGTTACAGTTTTTAGAAAAGCTCCTACAAGCTGTAGTTTGCAAGCAAACCGACCGTTAGGAAATTCCAACCAGCGAAGGTTAGGGTTCTCCGTGGTCGCGCTTTGCAAAGTATTGTTCTCAGTACGTATTTCGGAAACTACATTGCCATCTTCAGGAGAGAAGATAACTGACCTTATCTTAACCTTCAGTTATCGTCTCTCCTAAAGATAATAATAATAATAAATCGTCTTTATTTACGGGCGGGATTGAGACTAATTAGTCTCTTCTTACATCTAACCCGTAGTTGCCGAAATACGTACTGAGAACAATACTTAGCAATGTGTGATCATGGAGAGCCCTAACCCCCGCTGATTGGAATTTCCTAACGCTTGGTTTGATATCTTTCCTCCTTAAGATGGCAACGTAGTTGCCGAAATACGTATTGATAACAATACATTGCAATGCGCAACCATGTAGTGCCCTAAACCAAATTATGGAATTTGTTTGGTTGGAATTTTCCAACGGTTGGTTTGCTCGCAAACTACGGATTTTCAGTATTTTTCTCAGAACTCTAATGAATTGAAGTTAGGTGGAAGAGAGGCCAACTTGGCCTAACATTGCCTTAAGAAGAGTTTACTCATTCGCTTATTGAGCTTTCCGGTCAGATCGTTTATTTATGCCATTTGGGAGTCTTTATAGGTTAGGTGTCTTGTGTAGGTGCAGCGTTTTATATGCAAAGTTACCATTTAACCATTTAAATTATAAGTAATAATAATGTTTTTTAACTTCTTTCTTAATTCTAATTTCAGCTGGCATTAATAAACATGCCCTTGCCAAGAAATATAGCAAACAGACAATTTACCTGAAACTCAATCTAAAACAAACGCAAAAGCAGCATTTTAAAGAGGAGAGCTTTCCTTACGTACTTACTCGTTAGATGGGAGACGGTAACGCCTTGTTTCAGGCAACCGCGCTAGCGTTTCGGTCCATCATCATTAGAGAAATAGCTTCCCATTACATCGAAACATGGGAATTTTTTATTATATGGACGAACGATTCTCGGAATAAACGACAGCGTGGATCGATGTGCGGGAACTTTGTTCCGGTGAATTGTCAGGAAAAACCTCTGAACGTGGTGATTTCCGGGGAATCTGGATTCCTAGAAATCGAAGTATTTGTGCGCTAATTTCCGTGGTGAGAAGTTTCTTTTTAACGATAGCGCTCTAAGAAAATGTATCTTTAAAGGTAACAGGAGGCCGTTGATGAACTTGTGATCCCGCTATGAGTTACATTCCATAGAGGGTTAAACTTCTTTTAATGGATCGCTGGAGGGAGAACTTTCACTTTTATTACGGCGGATTCAAGTGGGACGGTTTGAGTAGGAAGAAGTTGAAATGTAATATTAACTGTAAGACAGGAAATATGACATAAATTGGATTGGGCCATGAAGAGGAAAGCGATAAATTAGAAGTGTACAAAATTTAAAGTAATTCTGAGCGAAAAATGAAAGTTAGAAACGGATGGAATCAAAATGGAAATGTGTGCACTTTCTACAGCAAACTGGAATATCTAAAGAGGAGCTAATTACGTTCGGTGTGATCTATTGGGGAATATTCAAGGAGAGAATCTCTTAGATAATGGCCATTATATGCATTACAATGTCGACTGTTTACAAATTCAAGAGCTCTCTTATTTCCAATCGATATTTCATTGTGAGGAGAAATGAATTTATTTGTATGAGAATTACTGAATGAGATGCATAATGAGTAATAGATGAGCCCGGGACCTTTTGGTTACTATCATTTTCGGATCCACTCCGGATCAATCTGCTTGCGGTAGAAGTTAGTATTTTGTGAGAAATATTCCCAAAAAAATCTTCAAAAATATTTACATTTCCTTATAGTTTCCTCTTGCCCAAAGATTATCCTATTCTGTGCTTGGTTCCTTACCTCTTCCTCTAGAACACATATTGAAAGAAACATATTATTGGACATTGGAGTGATTTTATTTGATATATTTGACTTTATTACTGGTGATCTAAATGATTAGTACCATAATAACAAATGGACTCATTATAAAACATAGTAACAAGATTTCCTAAGCTTGGAATATATTTAGTGATACTTTTCATGACTATTGAACAAATATATTTGATGTTTTCTAATTTGGATTAGGTATTATATTTAAGAATTACACTCAACAAAAATAGAGTACTGTAAAATTTGAATTGAATTTACAAAATGTTAATGCTCTTTAATTTAACGCGGGATGGGAATCATTAGAAAAAAGAAGATTAACACTAAGGATAAATTTATTAAATAAGTTCAGAGAAACCACGTTCTCGGAAGACGTCGCGGACATAATGCGCCCTCCCTGCTATATAGGCCGCTCCGATACAGCGAGGAAAATAAGAGAAATAGATGCGAAAAAGAACCGATTCAAGAATTCGTTTTTTCCGCGAACGATACGCGAAAGTAATCGACTAGGTAAATAGAGTCTTGGTGCATGCACCCCCTGCCACACGCCGAAAGGTGGCTAGCAGGGTATACACATAGACATAGACATAGACATAACGCGGCACCTCCTAAGCAAAATAGGACCACAATGGTGAATTTAGCATTATTTGATACTTCTTAAAACATAGGCAAGAATATCATGTATTTAATAATCATGAATCAACTAGTAAACACTGTTAAATTTTGCATTAGTCATTATGAAAATTAACTTAACGACTGTATAATAATTTTAATTTATTCTGGAATAAGATATGAGGATACGCTAAGGTTGAACGTGTAATAGTTCCGGGTTAGAGGGGTTATTTATATTAAATTTAAATGAAGAAGTGAGGAAATTAAGAGGAGTATTCTGTATGGTTGTCTTATTGGACAATAATTATTTATTATGTTTCAAATATAGGAGCAATGACCAAATGTCAATGTAAGGCCTTCAAAGACCATGGTAGGGAGTCAAATCGTCCAAATAATATCCAATGATGGATGGCTTAGGGCTGAAACATTAACTAGACTCATCCATCATCATTTACCTTAGCTTTTCATTGTTTTATTTCCTATCCTTACAGCATTTTTGTAACTTTTCAAACGACACTTCCTTTCATAAGACTAACGACTCTCAATCTCCCTAATTATTAAATCTATATTTTTGTCTGTGGTAAAAGATAGACGGTTTCAGTTGCGTTTTCCTAGCTTTGCACGTGATACTACCAAGGATAATTAAAATTTTAAAATATCACTATATATATATATATAGTTATAAATATTCTATTCTTTGAGAACAGAATTTCTCCATTGAGGATTGAATCTGATTGAATATAAAATTATAATATTAAGTCCATGGAAGTCGGTAAAAGATCATGACAAACTAATTGGTCGTATATCCAGATCTACAATAATGGCGTGTGGCAGGGGGTGTAAATACCGAGCGTTCGAACTGTTTCTTTAGCTTGTTATTGCGTAATTTTCGCGGAAAGAATGAGTTCCTAAAACGACTTGTCCTCGCATCTATTTCTCTTATTACTTACTACTACTTATTACCTACTTACTTAGGGTTAGATGTAAGAAGAGACTTGTTAGTCTCAATCTCGCCCTGAATAAAGTCCTTTATTATTATTATTATATTATTACTTTATTGTCGGATCGGTCGAAGTAGCAGAGGGGTCACATAATACAGATTACATCTTCTGCATATCTACTCAATCACAGCCTAGCTTCTAATTTCCTTTCAAGGATTTACAGTCCATGCCTGAGGCATTTTAGTAACGCCTCCTTTTTATTGCAGCATTTTTTTAGTAAAATGTAACGCCTAACGATGCACTTTCTCGAATCTTCTGCTACGCGTATCATTCTCATACACTCTCCGCATATTCCAGATAGGGCCTGACTAAGGTGAAATAACATTGCTCTCTAACCTTTTCATCGCATCTACTAACAATGTGTTCTATCAATCCAAGACTTTTAATCGCTCTAACGCAGTTTCTTTATATACTATTTAACTGAGTTGACTACATTTACATTAATTCCACTAATATTGCACGGATATTTCCGACACAATTGTTCCTTTCGAAGAAATTAACTACAGAGCATTTATTTAATTTAGCTCTGGTAGACATTTTCCGCACCATCTTTGAATGTGAACTAAATCGTTTGATAGTTAAATGCGATCTTCCTTGTTTAGTACGTCTTTTTATATTTCCAAGTCATCCTTACATTGCTATCAGTTTCGTAACTCAAATCATTAATATAAATCAGAAAGAGCAGAGGTCCAATAACACTGCCTTGAGGTACGTCTGAAGTGACTGACTTTATCCGAACTAACGCCATCAAGTACTACTTGTTGTTCTCTTTCGTAGAGGAAATCCTTGATCCAGTCAAACACTTCCTTATTAATGCCTACTAATTTTAATCAGTAGTGAGGATTACCGATTCATCCGCAAACACCCTCGCTTTGGCCTCCCGTCGTTCAGATCATTATTTATTAGTAAGATTGATGCCGAGGTATTCGATCGAATGGATGCTGTAACACGATCTGCAGTTTGATCCTTAATCGTGATAGTCATTGCATCGGTGGTAGTAAGTTCCCATCGAACTAAACACGAGGTTAATTTTGGTTTAAATCCTTTCCTGTTCGCGGAAGATGAAAGGAGCCCGACGGTCGAAAAATTAACGAGGTCTGAGCGAAAGGGTCAACTCAAAGACTCGTTTTTATATCTCCGCGAAAAACCGCTCCCTTATTCCCGACGAGAACATTTTTCGCCCGCGCATTTGTGCGTGCGAAAGCTCGCAGCAGAACGCACGCGCACTTCCGTTCTCCGAATAAAACAACTCCCATTTGCACGTCGACGGTGCAGAATAAACGGGGGGAAAACCTTTTATTCCTAATGGCTCTCCCGTTAAAACTCGCGAGGAGTTAGGCGCCCGGACACCCTGCGTACACAGCTCACCGTCCGTGCATATCCAAACTGTTTGCGTTTCAAAACCCTCTTTTGTTTTCGCGTTTCATTTTTTCGTCCCCGACGTCTGCTCCCGCCCTCTACCGGCGGGATCGCGAATCTCTCTTCTCCACTCCCACACGTGCAGAAATCTAAATAACGCCTCTTTGGAGGTAAATAACCAATCCCTCGACTCCAGAACCTCTCCTCAGGTTTCAAGAGTGCCATATACTTGCAAGAGAGAGCAAAACGACGGAGAGGTGGAACAATTCCCCAGTCTAATGTCTTGCCCAAGTCCTCTCCGAGCTCATTGAAGTCTGTAAACGTTAAAAAAAGTACTTAAGAGACGCTTCCTCTCCTACTCTTTGCTTGAATGTTCCCCGTGCCGCCAATCTCCTATATCGTTGGTCTCAGAAGCCTTTTTGTCTATCTCTACAGTCCTATCCATCAATCTCTCTCTAAGGCCCCTTTTTATATTTATCTATCTCTCTGCGAGTCTTTAGGAATAAATCCGTCGATCCATTACATCCATCCATATTTCTCCCATCTGTATCGCGTCAGCGTATATTTCACGTCCATCCCACGTCCTTTCGCCTGGATTACCGTTCATCCACCTTTCTACCTCATCTATTTCTTACTTTTCTATATAGACATATCTCAGATTACGAATTAAAGTTTCCCAACCGCGGATCCTACCACGAAATTTTTGGGTTTCCGGACTGACGATGGTGGATATCATATATATAAAAGGCAAATGTCAGTCCGTCCGTCCGTCTGTCCGTCTGTCTGTCCCCCTAATTATCTCAGAAACGGCTTGATTTAGAGGTCTGAGACAAACTGCATTGTGTTTCTACGATGCTGAAGGCCCCAGGAAAACTATTTTCACCTCTGTAAAGGCCCGGGATCGAACCCAGGAGCACAAAATACGTTTCCATAAGAGATGTATGTAAATTACGTTTTCGTTACTTGCAGAGGTTGTTTCTTTTACAAAATTAAATTAGAAACAATCGTCCTACGAAATTGAGACAAGTGCCAAATGAAAGGAAAATTATCATAAAATCTTATGTTAGTCGTGAATCGTTCATATAAATTCGAAATTGCGAGAACTTTGATAAAATACACGTAAAATTCGTAAACTTTTCCGGAAATAAATAACCCATCTCTTTGACGACCAAGGCAATTATTGAACATTGAATTCATGGGATCAAATGGGAAGATAGAGTGAAAAATGAGGAAGTGCTAAAAAGGTGTGGAGAAGAAAGACAACTGGTTGGGGTAATTAAGAAAAGGAAGAAGAATTGGCTCGGTCATTGTATGAGGAATGAGTGTTTAATGAAGACTGTAATGGAGGGCACGATAAAAGGGAAAAGAGGACGAGGAAGGAAGAGACATACAATGTTAGATATAATTAAGATTAAAGGGAAATATAGTGAAACCAAAAGATTAGCAGAAGACAGGGAAG
>KZ308126.1:1005041-1052965 GCA_000376725.2 Ladona fulva | reverse complement strand
TATCATTTCTTATAATTTTTATAAGAAATTTACGTAAAGTAGGCTTTCATGACTTGAAAACAGTAGAATAAATATTATAAACAATGGTATAAAATATATTAAGTTATTACGATCTTACGGCAGAATTGTTTTGTGCTAAGGGGGACTAGATATATACGATAATAGATATATTTTAAAACTAAATTTAGTCCCGTCATGCTTGACGGGGGCGTTTACTAGTGAAGTCAATAAAATGCGTTTTATACACTAAAATGATGCTGATTCAAACTAATGGGGATGATATGCTGCACATTGCGCTTGATCAAAAAAAGGTCGCCTAGAAGCCAAATGTTTTTTTACTGCGAGAGACTTAACATTTCGCATAGTTATTCAGATAAAAATGAATTTTGTGATTCTATGTTTAAGTTTTTTTTATTTTTACGCGTTAAAAAGATAGCGTGTGTTAAATTTTGCCAGTTTTTACAGAAAAACTCGAATGTTTTGGAAAAAATTTCAAGTTTACAAATTGAACTTTACTTGCAGTGTGGATGCCGTTAAAGGAAACTATAATAAATCAAAAGACCAAGGATTACATTATAATACTACCTCGTTGCTTTTCCCGTCGGTATTCCAACAGCTTCTCCATCGCAGAAAACTTGAATGTTTTTCCGAAAAAATCAGGGTTTATCCTTTTCTGTAAAAATTGGCCAAGTTTGAAACTCTCTATCTTATTGAGAAGTACACATGACGGAGTCTTAAGCGTGGTATCACAAAATACAATTTATTTTAAATAACTATTCGAAGTGTTTAGTCCCTCACTAAAAATAAGCATTTTTTGCCTCTTTGCCAATGTTTTTCGATTTTAGCCCGTTGGACGATGTCAGGATTGCGAAATTTTCGGATTATCCAAAAAATTGCATTATTACAGTAAATATTCCTTCAAATAACTTAATTTCGTGTATTGATACAATATTGTATATGTACTTTATACAGTATTTTGTAACAGTAATTTTTGCCTTTAAACGCAGCCTATTCCTATTTATTTGATGTAGCAGAGACTAAACTGTCCTAATTACAGTAATTTTGTATACTGTAGTAATAGTTAATCAAAGAGGGTTTTTTCTATATTTTTGCTATGGTTTCGTTCCGTTTATGCCAAAACTTAGCCGAAAAATGTTTTAAATTATAAAAATTTTCCGGAAATTCTGTTTGGATTAACCGAACTTTCCTTTTATCAGTGTTCGGATTATCGGGAATCTATTAGTGCATTCACTGCTGCCCACTTTGTGGTTTTGGAAAAGGAAAATATCAATTAATAAATGATTAATTATTAAAAATGTTAGTTACATAATGTTTCACTATAAATGAAGCTGCAATAAAAGGCGCAAGATCGCAATTAATTCTTATGTATTTGCTGAAAAATATTTCTAATAATGGTTCTCTGCATTTAAAATTATTATAACTTTTTTTGTATAATAAATTATGCAATCTATAGTGGATATAGTTAATTATTCATTCTTTTTTAAAGAAAAATTTATCTTATATCTTTTTATAGGAGTTTATAAAATACATCATATTTTTAAACCTCTTTTCCAGCCATCTCCGAAAATCAGCTTCCTAAATACTAACTTTAAGTAGTTGAAAAATGGGTGGCTTACAAGGAAATTTAACGAGGGCTACATTGGGTATAGGAAATTTTTGTCTTCATCCCATAAGCTCATTCTTCCCTCAGTTATTTTTCCATCATAGCCCAAGTTGTTTTAAAGTATATTAATGCGGTGTTTACCTTTTTCATCAAGAGGTGAGCAGGATTAATGGGAAAGAGAGTGACATCGACGTGACATCTGAACGTGAAGGCACCAAAACATCGAAAGGGACACACCCCCTTCTGGAGAGACAACCTTTTGATAAATTACGCTTCACTTCGTCTTTTTTCAACAGTGTACTTTCGAAAGTGCTGATATTATCAATAGAGTAATCAGGGTCCTAATCAAATATTCAACCGCATTTTTCCAAATAATATCGGTAGAAAGCTTAGGGATCTATTACATGAACAGTTGTGGATAGTATTCAATCATCAATTCAATTCAGTACATCAAACCTGTTTCTTTATTTACAAATTTTGGCCGTGGTTAGACACAAGTCTGGTGGCAGCTTAATCACATAATATACTTTTAATTTAGAAATGCAAACAATACAGAATAGTTAACCGGTACTACATGTAATACCCTTTGTA
This sequence comes from Ladona fulva, assembly GCA_000376725.2. Classification (NCBI taxonomy): domain Eukaryota; kingdom Metazoa; phylum Arthropoda; class Insecta; order Odonata; family Libellulidae; genus Ladona; species Ladona fulva. The sequence goes on along the minus strand of KZ308126.1, from coordinate 1,050,750 downwards.
TTACATTGACTGTAGATTTAAATAATACAACTTACCTTATTGCATCACAAAAAAGCTATGTATATTTCTCTACACTCCTTTTTATTACTAGATAAGGGTATAAGATCTCTTCAGGCAAACTATTCCACTCTTTCATCCCTCTATTTATGTACGGATACTAAGATAAGTCTGCTCTTCGTTTCCTTATCTTTAACTTTTGCATATAATCCCCTCGAGCAATATAAAACCGTTTAAATACCTGAGCAAGTATCATGTTAAAAGTGGAGAAGAAATAAAATTCTTTTCCAGAGCTTTCTATTCTAAACGTACGATACTTGTACTAGAATAATTTAAGGTATATACATACCTCCATGGTTTCATTTATATGACGTTCGAGAGATAGAATAGAAACAGTGAAATCTGACCTAGTTGGGAGTCGAATCCGCATCTGTAGTAAGAACAGATCTGCTGTTCAATAGGTTTGAGCAACCACCTTAGCAGGTTACAGATCTGGGTTCGATTCCCTTTTACGCCAGCCTTTATCTCGGTTCTTTCTCTGACATCAAGCATATCTTCCATGCCTTCCCACGCTGTTTTAAAACTTATGATATTGATTATCATTAGTGAGGCGATTTTCATGTTGCAGTTTCCATTTTCTTAGGAGAGAATCCTCGAAATATTCCTTCAGCCCAGATTGTTGATATTGATATTGTAAGTATTTTAGTCTAATTTAAACTTGAGTTAATGTTATGCGTTATTGTTCTCAAACTCATCATCATTATCTGAAAGCCCTTGTCGCTGAAGCCAGGAGACCCTATCTGCCATTATCTTCAGGTCACGGTAAGAGTCCACTATTAATCTTGCCTAGATGTCATCTAGGAACTTTCTCCTACTATTAGGGCGTCCTCATCCATTTTTCCTAGTATTTTTCCCTCTGAAACTACTTAAATGTCTTTGTACATAAACTAGAAAATTGAATCTTCTTTGATCCATCATATTCCCCAGTTATTTTTCTTTGTTCGCTTGTTTCAAGATTTCGAGATGTGCTTTCCTTTCGGTCCCACTAATCTTTTGATTCCTAACTGTGACCTACTAAATTTATCCTCATAGCTGAGGAGGAGAAGCGAGAAACATGATGTCTTTAAGGACGCGGAGTGGAATACCAATCAAATATGAGTAGATTAAAGCGACTTATCTGTAAACTCGGAGACGCTAATTATCTTCCTGTGGTTCTATGGGAACCGGTCTCTAAGCGCTGTGTTGCTACTTGTTGTAGCAAATTACTTGTTTCTTTCCCAGTTACTGTAGAAGTAAATTTCAACGTACTACATATTGCCATCGATCTCCAATCGACTCCCAAACACGAAGAGATTCCTGGAAGTATTATTTACGCACTTCGGGGTCGATATCGATATAGTAAGAAAAGTATTATATCACACGTGAGAACATACAATAAAATACAATACAAACGTCTTTTTTATTGGGCGAAATTGGGACTATAGAGTCCCATCTTCCATTTAACCTATGTCAAAATTATCTACAAGCACGAATATATAAAAGTTTAGAATTATAATTTACAATTTATACATATTTTAAGAAGCTCAGTGGAAATCGAAATAAAGGAAGGAAAGAAAGAGCAGAAACATTTTTTATCGTAGAAAAAATGTTTCTGCTCCAGGAAAACACCCGCAAAGAGAAGGGTGGTGTGAAAAACCTGTGGAAGTTGAAAGAGAGAGTGAAAGGATAAGAGAGATAAGAAAGGGTATTAAAAATTACAAAAGTATGCATATGCAACATATCAGAACATATCTATTGTTTGTCTGTTAAAGTTGAATATAAAAGAAATTTAAATGTAGTGCATAGTATGAACTAACATAGTACAAGTAAATAATATAAAATTACGTTGTACTATAAAATATTCATAATTACCCAAGAAGGTCGTCATTTTCAACAATAAATTATCATCATATAACATAGCATAGAGATGAGATTGAATTTTCAGGGAACTCTACGGAGATAATGAGCGCCTCTGAGTTTACTGATAAGTCCAATAAGATAACTTCCAATCAAATATGAGTAGCTTTAATCTCAGATAAGTAAAGCCATAATCTACTCATCTTAGATTTGTCTCCCTCCCCGTTCCCTAAAATACGTCAATTTTCTTGCTCCTCCTCCTCATTCGTGAAAATAAAATTAATTGACTTTAGTCACGCCTTCTCACGTCGTTTATTGTCATTTTTCAAGCCATTATTTGTGGGAATATGTCAGGCAGTTTGATAAACGTCTGTTATCGAGGTGATGGACCGATTGAGCCAAGAAGAATGGATTGACAGGAAGATCTCTTCGGACAGAGATCAGAGGACAAAAGCTACGCTTTCCCCTGCTGCGAAGCATTGTTTACAATACGGTAGCCGCCTTTCTGGCTCACCTGATGCTTCTTTTTTTTGTATCTTTGACATCAAGAAATCCTTGAGGTGATCCGAAAATCGTTAGATATAAATTTCGTAGTACATCTATTAACCATTAATAGTTGATCATTCCCTACCATTAACATTTGAATAGTGAATTGTAAAACAAAAATCAATTGGCTGGAACAATGCGCTTCAAAGTTAGAAGAATGAAAGATAATGTCTCTGGTATAACTTTGTGGAATTCTTTCGTGATCTAATGAAATAAATATCTTATGGTATATTTCACATCAAGTGATGTAGAGTGTTTGTGTGTGTGGAATTTACTATACGATTTCAATTTCATTGTGTCCGAAGAATTGTGCAAATTCGTGGGATTGTGATTATTGTACAATAAAGCATAACAATTCTGAGAGTCAGTTTCAGATTCTATTTAAGATTTCGTCACTTCTGCTTAGTTCATCCCTTTATCTTAATTATTTCATTAGTAAGAAACAAGGAAAAGTCGAAATTTACAAACCACAATATTCATTGAAAGACGACCATGGCTTCAACTTATGGAATCATCATCAGGTATCAGGTACTCCAAGTATAACACCATGAGTCAAAACCATGATCGTATTTCCATAATTATTACGTTATGTAAAACTAAGACTTTTCCATGTTCCTTAATGGAGCTCTGCAATGAAGTCACAGCCAAAGCAGTTCATTCTATAACATTAATATCTACCTCAGGTTTATTAATATCCTGCTTCGATTCGTTTTAGATAATGAAACTTAATGAAAACGACCGATTAAAAATATGGGATTTTCAGCGTTACCGTTGAATAGGCCGATCTATGGCTATCTCAAAGGATCTGAAAATACAGTCTTCTCAAGAAACACAATTAGTTGGTCTAAGAATTTTTATTTTACTATACCACAAATGAGAGAGAAAGTTCTCTTGTGGTGTAGTATAATTAAAATTCTTAGTTCAAGTAATTGCGTTTCTTCAGTTATGGCATACCACCAAATAAAGGCCGAATCCATCAAAATATACACATTCTTTTCAATCAGCCGAGCTATAAAATGTGTCTGTTTCTAAACTTGGTGAAAATAATTTAGGAAATTTACTGTAAATCTCCCTCACCTTTTGATAGCAGCCCTTGAACTTAATTTGCCTCCCTTTTTTATCTTCCGCATCCTTCCTGAAATCTTTTCTCTCCTCCAGCCATACCTTCCAAAGATTTATCGCGGCTACTTATCACTTCTGTCTTTCTCCCTTTCTCAAAGGAGGGCGCACTGAAAGAATTAAAAAATTTAGGGGTGCTCAAATGAAATTTGCATTAGCAGAAATGTACGCTTTTGTAACGAAATTCCCGTGAACACTTTATGAAAAACATGTCAAAGCATAAAAAGTAGTTGTTGGAACAGTAAACGGTTAAGTAGAAGAGCGCTGAGAATGAAAGTAATTAGGGTGGCATTAGAACAAATTTGCTGTGATTTGGTTACTTGAAAGCAATGTTCATACGTGCTCATTTATTCGAAACTCGAAAATATTTAGATATATCTCATTAAAATGGAATAGTAACTAAACCTAATAGACACTACGCTCAAAAACATTTTGTCTTAGATCAAGGTTAGGTGATATTATAAAGGTAAAAACCGAAAGTCTATAAGGTTTACACTCATTACAGATAGAGAATGTTCTCTTTTTTGTTAGTATTATTATTATCAATTTATTCGTTACCGTTGGACTAATAGTTTGGTGTGAACGTTATAGATTACAATATTGTATTAGAATAACTCGATACCATACTATACAGTGCTCCCGGATAGCCACGTGAGTAGCGCTATTGCCTCAGGTAAAAGGTGTCCTGGAATCTATTCTCGGTGAGGGAACATATATTCGAAATGACTTAAGCTGTCAGAACGCTGTTTAACATACAACTAATACTATACCATACAATACTAGAATACTATATACGAGTCATAGTCATTGTAATTACGATTTAACAATCGTACAATCCTAATTACAATGACAAACATTATTGACTATTACGATATATGAATATCTTCTAACTAAAACTACACAACATTACAGTAGAAAATCTACCTACAGTAGAACTCCATTACTAATCAGATGTCTTCTAATTACAATTACTATTTCTATAGAGATATCTTTATCAGAAGTGGAATTTGTCGATGATAATTTCAATTAATTTCAAGATAAATATGTAATTCGTAATAATGATTAGATGGTGTAATTATTAATTACATGTAATTATGTAAATCATGTAATTTGTAACATTGTAAATATTGTAATATGATAGATTATACAATCTGTAATATTTTAAATAGTGTAATATAAATTTTGTTTAACTTTAGCAACCACAACACTTTAAAAATAATAACTTTTAACACTGTATAAATCAGGCACCTTCTGATGAGCCTTCTTTGGCTCAGGAGGACCTTGCTGTTGAACTTTGTGACTTTTGTAACTAACTATATCTCTATGTTTTTGTAACTATTTTTGTAAGTATCTAATTGTGTGCAATAATAAATTGAAAAAGACCTTTAAAAAAAAAAAAAAAAGGGTTGAGCAGAGCTGTAAACTGTAAACTATTTCAGAATCAAAAAATTAATTGATACGTAATAAAGGCTTCGTTTTGACACTCCTCTACTTATTTTCTTCTATTATAATTATCTTGCTGCAAAAAGAATTTTCATCCTTCTGTCACAACTGTTTTTCGAATTTATTTTGCCGAAAGAATTGAAATGTATACTTCCCATTCTGCCGAGAAACAATTAGCATTGTCACCCTTAGCTCGAAAACGCCGGCTGGAGAAAATGTATTATTCGTTAACTTTTCGATTCGGCATGTTTTAACTTTCTGCTCTCTGATTTTCTTACCTTTGGAACAAAATTTCAATTCAGAAAAAGTCTCGGTCATTTGTTCATTTTCTTAACACTTTTCTCTGAATGTAACCTGCTTCTTTACCACTCGATACCCTCAAGTCTTAAATTAACGTCGAATAAATCTTTCCTTTCATCCCATTCCTCTGTTTCAGCTTCTCTTTCTCTCCTTTTTTCGCCTCTTCAATGCAAAATTCGCTATTTCATCCCTCCTTTGATAAAAGCCTCACTCCACCCTTGCATCTCACTTCCGCTTAATTTTCCATTGTTTTCCTCTTCCAAGTTGCTTACCCATTCTCTCTACTTTTTATTTGCTCTCTCTTTGATTTGCGTCATCTCTTTAAGTTATAATTAATATCCTCTCCATATTAAGCCTCCCGTTTTAAAACATCCGTCCGAGAGATTTCAACCAACTAACCCATAAATAATTACTTACAGATAGAATTTCTTGGCCAATTCAGCAATGATGGTTCTCTGTGTAAATATAGTAAGATAAGTGAGTGTCATATATCTCTTAAAGTCGTTCACATCTGTAAGATAACCTACCCCACTTTATTTTTTAATTGATGCCAATTGTATGTATTGTATTGTGTATTTTATTGTATGTAATATTTGGCGAATTGTCCGCACATAAATGATATAGTCCCACACATTATCCTGGTTATTTGCGGTATAAATATCCAAATATATATTTCTCTATTAATTTTATGTAATGTTAGTTCAACACCCAGTCTTATTTTCCGCGAGTAGATTTTATTTATCTAATTTGAAGCCTTCTTAGTAGCATTTATGCTTATAAAACAGTAGTCTCTTCCTTTCCTCTGGTAAAAGATATTGTCGTAGTCGACGCTACTTATGATCCCAGTTCTAAGTCTGAATATCCTAATTTTATTCTCGCCATTAATTCGTTTTCTCTAAAAGGGGAATATCCTTCCTTACTCTTGGAACATACCCAATTACACAGCCTTTCCTTCGTCTAATTGTCCATTTTAGAAGCTGCCAACCTGGCATAAGGATGGTTAAGGTGTTTCTTACTTTTGGAAGAACTAATAGGTGTTGGAAGGCTGTTGTAGGAAGGCACGATTTCTATTCTAGCAAAAATTTAGGTAATTAATAATCCGAAGAAGTAATTGCTCCACTGAAACCCCCGTCATGTAAATGCAAGAAATAATTCAATTCAACGATCGAAAGACTGTACGAAATCATAGAAATAGACTTTATGGACTTAATACCCCAATTAGTTGTATTCTGGCGTACATTCGTCAGGGATCAGTACACCAGGAAATTTGCCTATCTACTCTGCTTATTACCATCACGTGTTCTTGGCGGGAAGAGAGATTTTTAAACCACGTCCTCGGATAATTTCTGTCATATTTGGACCAAGTATCAGGAGGTCGAGTAAGATCTACCACGTCTCTAGAGGAAGCTCTTTCATCGTAAAACTGTTTCATTTTTTAAGCAATTTACATATCGGTGATCTTATGTTTGTGGCTTTTTTATCAATTTTGCATTGTGTATTTTAACTCATATTTTTATTGTTCCTATTTAATATTTCAATGCTCAAGTGTGGAAAATTTAACACGCTATTGTACGCTTTTTTCCTACTATTGTTAATATTTTATTTTCAGCTTACAGAAAATATCCTTTGAATTTTTCATTCAAAATTTTGTAGGTTCCGCAGATTTTTTACATCTCACTTCTTGCGGGTATTTTCCTGCAGTGAATATTTTTTCCTACGTACGTGACTTAGGTTTTTAGTTGATTTTGACAAATTTTACATTACATATATACCTAAAATTATGTGAAATTACACGAATTAAGGGGGACACTTGTAATTGCCTGGCATTTGCCTTAGAAGGGAGGAAAATCCCTCTGAAAACCTCCCATAGGCAGTAGTCACAATACTTAATCAGGTACGTCAATGAAATACATACATTACTAAAGGACCATTTATGCTAAAAAGGATACTATAAGGATCTCTTACGCTAAAAACACTTTTCCGTCAATAAGAAATGCCCATGAAACCATTTGTCCTTCACTCCTTATATTCCTTCAATTGCGATATTTGATTCTTCGTTACTTATTCGTCATAATTTTGGTTACATTAGTCATATTCATTCTTATTGGCTCATATGTTTTGCGTTTGACTTTTGAGAAAAACGTAGCGCAGCTTCTCCTCTTATCTAGTCGAATCGCACCTCGTGACAAAAGCCCGGAAAGTGGACTTTACCAGGAGCGTGCAACGTAGACAAGTACTACCTAAGTAGATGGCAAGAGAGCTATTTTTCTGCTTGTGTATCATCATTTGCTCCTGGAACTTCACCCATACATTTTGCAAGACAATTCGCTCTATCCGAACGAAGAAGGTGCTCTGGAAAATTGGTACTCTTAGTCTTAAGTGGGCAAATAATATCGCTTGACTTCCGTTCCCTTCAGCCTCCCGGAATCTACCTCTTTTCCTTTTTCCCCTTCATCATTTCCCCTACATCTCTATCCTAATATCGCATCCCCTCGAACATACCGTTCTCAGCATCCATTCTCATGAAGAGCTCCCCTAACTCCCGAACATAAATATGAAAAATGGGCTATATTCCCTTAATTTTGCTTGCATTATGTCGCTTGTTTGTTTGTTTTCCTCCTAAATTTCTCCGTCTCCGTTCCTTACCCCTCTTCTCATATTTCCTTTCTGTTTTCCTTTCTTGCTCCCTCTACCGTCGTGTATAATGTGAAACTTCTGAATCTCAGATTTTCGCGGTCAAAGTTCCACTCCCTCACTTCCCCTGTGTGTGTAATGTTACAACGAACGATATTTTTCTATATGAGACTATATCTGGATCATGGGACTGGGGATGATGTATAAACAGAGTACATCCCAATAACGATACTCTGAAAATGGGATGGGTTGGATAACGTTATTTCACGATTCCAATATTCAGAAGTTCCCCAAAGAACGTCATGTCGTTGCCAATCCGGGCGATTTTTTATGTTTTTCTTTTGCTTTTCCTGATAGCTAAAGGTAATTTACGAAGCTTTAATCTTTGACGTAAATCATATTCACTCTATCAAGTCATGATCATATGCTGTCATATTCTCAGAATTTGATGAAAGAAAGATACATCCCTCACCATGTCAATGCAGAGCTAAGGTATACTCAAGTACTGTTCTCTGATTGAGGATGTTGGTTAATATGAGTGAAGTCGCATCGATTCCGAATTGGAATTCTGCCTTTTCAGCATAAAGGAACTATCTCTATATTTCTCTCCCTTTCTTACATATTTTTAAGTATTTTTCATATAATCTGAACTGAGAATTAAAAGTCTGAAGAGAAAAGTCTGTGAAGAATTGCAAAGACAAATCAGTGAGCGTCACTCTAATGCTTCTGGACATAGGATGGGAATCTTTGGAAGATTCAAACAAAGGATACATTTTTTAAACAAAGGATGAATTTACCGAATAAGTTCAAAGAAAGCACATTCACAGATGATGTAGCCGATGCAATGCGTCTTCCACGTTACCTATGTCGCTCTGATACTGCGAGGAAGATAATAGATGCTAGAATGGATCGATTCAAGAATTCGTTTTTTTCGCAAACGGTACGCGAAATTAATAGATAAAATGAAGTAGATTCAGAGTGCATTCACCCTCTGCCACATACCGAAGGTTGGCTTGCAGAGTGTTTACATAGACATTGGAAAATCTTCTGGAAATACAGGTATTGAATTTGAAGTTATGAAACTCCTTCTCGGAGATGGAATTGTATTATCTATTATTATACTTTTTATTTATTTAAAATTACGCTGCAATTTGGCCTTCTGGCCAGGTGGCAGCGCTGGATGGGAGCATAACATATTAAACATACGATTGCCTGGCATTCGCCCAAGGATAGGAGTGAAAACCCTCAAAAAACCTCCCGTAGGCAATACATTATACTTTACATAAGATACATGCATCACAGTAAGAGATACATCATGATTAGAAAGATAAATACATTATAGTATGATAAAAAATAACTTTTAAAAAGTGAAAAAGGAATGATGATAATAATAATATTATACAATGATAAGAATTTTAAGTGAATAAGTTAGCATACATACTTAATATTAAGTTATATTTCAATTATGGCTAATTCTACCCGTACACCCTATAACATTACATAGTATTACATTGGGACATTGAACTAATGAAATACTTATATGTACAGCTAGATTGAAGCTTATATTTAAAAAAATCAACATTTGTCGGCATTGGAATGAGAACTTCTCCAGGTAAAGCGTTCCATTTTCTAATACCCCTGTTAACGAATGAGTATTTCGCTATAATTGTTTTCTGCTCGCGTCCCTTGATTTTAAGCTATTTTGGCGCGTCCAATATAGCTAGGAAGTTTAAACCTGGCACGCTGTTCGTATATACATGTATATCCATGGAAAATCGAGGCTTAGGAACAATATTATAAAGTATACTTAAAATGAGCTTTAACTAGTGTTAATTTTATAGTCCAGTATTATTGTTAGAGTTAAAGACTATATAAGAACTATACGAACCCTACGACGACTATAATGAACCCCTTATTATATATAATGGATTAGTATATATCATAACTATAATATTTACTTTAATTCTACCATTATAATACTGCGTCCTATTGGATCCTAGAGGTAGTAGTAGTAGTCCATATAAAACATATCTATATGCCCATATGTAAATATTATAACACTAGAGCATAGTTTGCAATATGAATGTAGAATTCAGGAAAGAGGAATACACGGGTTCAATTAGCAAATACTCGAGGCTTCAATGTGTAGTCTCAGTGCGAATCCATGCGGAATTTACGGATTGGAGCACTGTTACATCACATTTAACACCCAAAGGAGACCCTAGACGAAGAAATAGACCGGCGAATGAGGGAGGGGAGGCACGGATAAATGAAACACTCCCCTCTTTCAAATGCAATATTAGTCCCAAGACATTCTTTCCGCCATTCTCGTATTATATACTTCCTCATATGAATCTCTCGCAAAGGCGATCTCGACGCTCGTTTCCCTTCCGTAATTGAAATAGTTTTTCTCCTTTGTGTCGCTTTTCTTTCGCTCACTTCCTCCGATTTCATATCGCGGGCGATATGAGATTCTAATTTGCACGTGTTTTGCTGGAACGTATCTCATTCTTTTCTATCGCATTATTACCGTGAGTTTTTTTCGTTAAAAATATGCAGCTTTATCTCTAGCAATTGTATTTTCCTTTGGGCCCCCTTTCCCATATGATAATGAATTCCTGTTCCATTTATGGTATATTGCGCTGGAGACTATGATATTTCAAAAGAAAGATTATTAGATTTACTTTTAAATTTCATTTTTATTTTTTATTATTTTTTGCGTTATATGTGAGTTATTATGTATATATTAATAACTATTCATTTTATAACGTATTTATTGTAGTATTATTCTATTTTATTAGTAATTTAAAAATATAATAATTAATATCATTTATATGTTCACATTATCATTCCACTGTTCTCTTTCTACATATGCCTTCCATAATTGAAACAAAAGGCGACACTTTATGTAAGGCGATGTTGTTATAACAACTACATACTACAACAACCTAATGTACATACTTCTCCTTAAAACCTCCATTTCATATAGAACGCCAATTTTGCGTACTTAACAGCATTCGATTAATAGATTCTCCTTTGTAAACAGTTTTCTTTTCTGCTTAAACTCGTATTCGCATTCCCAATCAGAAGACCCACCCTGCCGTTCAGAGACTTAGTCAAGGTGGTGGTTTTTTGGATTCAAACCCCCCATAAAAATAAAGCCGAAATAACATACAATAAACAAATACAATAAACGAAAGTATGCGAGAGGATAGCTTCTCGCAATCACCGCTGGAGATTCGTAGGGTATACATGTTAAAATAAATTAGTTTCTATTTTCATTAGATTTCGGGTGCAAGTATTCCTACCCCAGGATCGTAGGCAATGCAGAGTTTACTCTTTGGCTCTAAAGTGCCCCATGGACAAATCTACACCCCTGCCGTCACGGGTAAGCTTTTGCTTTATGATACACAGTAGAAGATGACATTTGTCTGTCTTTCATGTATCTAAATCCCATCTTTTATCATATCATCCATTCATAAGCAACTCAAAATTACACGGATGCATGAAGGCTTCCCTTTTCCAACAAAATCAATTCTTTTCTTGTTGGAAGCAGCGCGCTTGTCGAAAAATATGCCACTATTGCTCTTACAGCCATCATTTTCATATTGGACCTAAATAGAGACTCGCAAGTACCGCAATTGAATTATTTCCCCCTTCATCAGACCGCCTTTCCATTTCTCTTCATTTTCAGTTCCTTCCCCATCATGGCAGCTAAACGAGACTCCAGGGTACCATGGTCATATGAAAACCCCTCTCTTCATCCAACTCTTACCCATCTCCGAATTCGCCATTCCTTCATCATGTTGGACTCAAGATGAGACTCTTGAGTATCGTACTGCACGGATAAAGCCGTTTGTCTGTTCATTTCCTCCGACTTCTTCCTGCACCATCTTTCCAATCTGCAGCTTCTCCCCCTTTCATTTCCTCTCCCCATATCCATATTCTCCCCCCGCAAGGAGCGACCGTTGCCCCCCCCCCCAACCCGGAGTGCCTTCACAACAAAGGAGCGGATTCCGTTATGAAGGGGTGGCGAACTTGTATGGAAGAGGGGGATGTGGAGGAATGGGGGAATAAGCGAGGGGGTGGGAGTTATACAGGGACGGGGAGAATGGCGTCGTTGGTTTAGGGGATGGGGTTTAGCAGCTTCCCCTGCCGACTTTTCAGGGTGTGTCCTTCCCAGCCCCGGGAGCAGGTCCGGGGGGGCACGGCAGGTATGCAGAGGTTGGTTGCAATGGCAGCATAAAAGGACCCGTTCTCCATTCCGTTTTGAAGGTCCTTCTTTCGCACCCCGGTTGGGTGAGGTCGGTGTTTTTTTGCCTCGAATGGCCCCGGCCGTTTTCGTTGTTGATTTTTCCGTTTTGAAATATACTCCATATATAACGATCTTTTTTTGCGTCTTGGGTCGCTTCCAGAGTGGCTACTTATTGAATGATCCTTCCGCCGGTGTAACTGATTCCTCATCAAAAGGTAATTTGCGTGGGATAGGCGGTTCTTATGACATCGCAGGTTTTATTGGAGCTGCTCTCATATCGGACTCTTTCAGACCGTTTAGTTTTTCGTAGAGAAAGAGCGAGGGAAAGTTTACTGATGCAGTATCACGGCATCAGTCTACTAATGTGGCAAAAAAATATTCAGTGATTAAGGCTGCTGATTATAACAGAACCGATATAATAATTATTATTACTACTAGTAAACGCCCCCGTCAAGCATGGTGGAACTTAATTTAGTTTAAAAATATATCTGGTCCCCCTAAGCCAGAAACATTCCGCCGTAAGATCATAATAACTCAATATATTTATTAAATGTTTCATTATTTACAATATTTACAATATTTATTCTACTGTTTTTAAGTCATGAAAGCCTACTTTACGTAAATTTCTTATAAAAAAATATACTAATTGATTATCCCCGTGTACTTATACGGGATAATTCATGAAATCAACATTCAACAATGGCCTGAGTCGTAAATGGGATAGGTTGTTTATTTCCCAAAAATTTTAGGAATTTCCCGTGTATTTTATCAAATTCTCGAAATTTCGGATCTATATCAATATTTCACGACTAAAATAAGAATCAATGATCAATGAATCATTTTCCTTTCTTCTGACTCTTCCCCTGATTTCGTAAGACCATTATTTCTAATTTAATTCTGTAAATGAAACAATCTCTGAAGGTAACGAAAACCTACATTGCGTTCATTTCTTTTGGAAACGTATTATGGGCTCCTGGGTTCGAACACGGGTCTTCACAGAGAGGAGAACAGCCTTCCTAGGGGTCTCAGCATTGTAGAAACACAATGCAATTTGTTTCAGATCTCTAAGTCAAGCCGTTTCTTAGATAGATAGGGGAACGGACAGACGGACGGACAGACATTTTCTTTTTTATATTTGACAATTATTACGTTTACACTGCTGATAGGTAAAGATCCAGGTGCAGTGTTCGGTGTTATACAATGAATATTATACATAAATGAATACAATGAACAAAATGAAACATCGCCATCATAAAATGATCATCTATTAATGATCATTATCTATTTATCCCTTTAAGCATAATGCATTCCACCTTTTAGTTTATAGATTGGTGACCTGCCACTAAACAGTACTAGTTTTTATAAGGAGCTTCGTTTTATTAAGGACACTGCTGCAATGCTGGGTTTTAATTCTTATCTTATTTACAATTTGGTCAAAAGACACAAGTGCAAACGTCTGGTCCACGATTGTTCCACTTTGTCTCCCTCCGGTGAAGCTTCCTCTTTTAAATTTATTAAACTTCGTTATTTTCCGCCACTTAATAAGGGTTTACTGAAAATTTTCAAACATAGAAATATAAGAGTCGGCTATTTTAACGATTTTAACCTTAAGAATGCACTGTGGTCCACCAAGAATAAAGTTCCTCTATTGCACAAATCCGGCATTTATCAGATTACTTGCTTTGACTGTGATCTTAGATACATTGGGCAAACCAGAAGAGTCATCACAAGGTTCAACGAACATTTAGCTCATTTTAAAGCTGGGAGATTCTCTAATTATAGTGTGGCCAATCATATGCTCGAGCAAGCACATTTTATTTCAGTGACTGATTTAAAGTTAATTTGTAATATTCATTCTGGCTTAATTTCTTGGGAGAATCTACACATTTACAAACATCGCAATGCTTTCATGAACACCGATTTAGGTTTTGATACGAAATCATATTGGCTGCTGGATTCCGCTGATTGATGTTCTTTTATTTCACCATGGTTCCTGGTTTCCCATCTCTTCATATCAGCCACCCTCTGCCCCTGATGATGCTCTCGTTGAGTGCGAAATGCGCATCGGAGAGTTTTGCGACTCTTGCTCATTTATCCCTTTGAACAGTAGGTATTGTTTTTTATCTGAAAATGTACTCTCCTCCATCTCCAGCAGATAAATTGCATCGTCCTCTAATATCCTCATTCTCGTTGTAATTTCGCGTGATCTTAAATTGTTGAGCCCTTTGCTCGCAGGCGAAAGGAAGGATTGAGTATATCACTGGAAAATTACATTTCCGCATTTTGGTTACTTACAGTACCTTACTGCCTTTTGGTTTCTTTCAGTAAGAAACCGTAATTGATTTCGTATCCTTCCTATAAACTGCCGGTCCTTTATGTTATGTGTACCTTCCCAATATACGACAACTGTATCTCCTTTCCACCGTGTCATCCAACATGTAATTTTGTCTCCACGTGCCTCGTAGCTTAGTTTGTATTAGATCATTTTACCTATTGAAGATGAATTTGGGAATTAATGGATCCATTAAAGTCCGTACATTATTTAGCAGCCTACCTATTTTATATTTGGCTCTCGTTCGTTGCTCTAGCAGCGAGAAAGTTCGTAAATACGAAACAATGGATCTTCTTTACATACTCCGAGTAAATTGATGTTTAACTATTAAAATCCGTATATGAACGCTATTATAGCAGGGAAAATTATTGCGTATGTAAAATATTATTTACCATCGTGGCAGGGAAAAGCTTAGGAGGAAAATATTGAAAACTCTCTCAATTCAGTAATTGGTTCACTGTTAATAGCAACTATATATCAATATACTATTAATGCACATTATCACATTTTATAATTTAGATAGATACTATGTAATTTTATACTTTTGTCCACTTTTAGTTTTGTTTTTGTTGGTTTTGTTCTGTTGAGGTAGCTTAGAGGAAAGAGCAGCCGCCCAGAAAGAGGGAGACCCGGGTTCGATTCACGGCTGCGGTAGCCTTTTTTTATTGCGGTTAAATCTTCTCTCCACTCGAGAGAAATGGCAATTAGAACTTAATATTAATAAATGCTCCGTCGTTAATTTCTTCGAAAAAAACAAATGTGTCCAAATTACCCGTACATAATTAACGGAATAAATTTAAATGTAGTCGAGTCAGTTGAATATCTCGGGATCACTCTTCCGAATAACTTAAACTGGAGCATTCATATCCGAAAAATCTGCGGTAAAGCAACCAAAAAGCTCGGCTTCATAAAGCGCATTGTAGGTAAATGCGATGAAAAGGTTAGAGAGCGATACTATTTCACTTTGGTCAGACCCCATCTTGATCATGCGGCAAGTATATTGGATCCGGCGGACGAAACGAACATCCGCTAACTCGGAAAAGTGCTGCGCAAGGCAATACGTTTTGTGAAAAAATGCTAGGATAAAAAAGCTAGTGTTACGAAAATGCTCTCGTAAGTAATATAGATGTAAGTAGATGTGTTTCACGTTTAGTTCAACCAACAGTTGTTTGTACAGGCTTTCTTTTTCAATAATTATCATGTTAGTGCAAATAGAGATCATTACCATCAAATAATGCAGTTATTTTGCTTAACTTTATTGTATCCTTCGATAAAATCCATGCTATGTCAAGGATTTGGAAAAATTTGATTATGCCTGGTAATCAGAATACATCAGGATTAAATAAAGATCACGATTCCCACCGGAAAAGATTTCGCATTTAACTATTTTTCTATACCCTTACCGAAGGACTTAGACGAAGGTGTAAAAAGATCTCATAATAATGTAATGTATATATAATATTTCAATTATGACGTACCTATGTAATTTTATAGGAGATAAGTTACAATAGTTGACGGGAAATCGTTAATTATGTACTGTATTCCGTATTTGTATATGTAAGGACTGTAAGGAAACAGACTTATCACCATTATAACAGACCATCGCGGAATTATGTTTGTGATTTCTTTATTACTTTCTTGGAAAGGCTGCTCATTAAATTAAGAAATGTGCTGAATTTTATGACTTTCCAGTAGGAAATCATCTTAACATTATATTAATATTACACTTTGATATCGAATGGGCGGGTCTATCCTTCTCCACAGAGAATTCTCTCATCTCTCGAAGTCCCTGATTTGTGATATACTCAAACAACTGCTCTCCTAACATTTTCTGGGCCTATTTTGTATTTGTTTCCCTCCGCTGCTGTCTTCAGTACACCATGTTCCCAAGAGAAGGTCCAAATACTTCTTCCTTTTATAGCAAAAGTTTTCATTGATTTCTCTGTTCAAGCACCATCCTGACGACCCACGCTATGTAAACAGATCTTTGATTACATCGATTTGTAAACATCTACGGACGTATAAATAATTCACCAACTCCTACCCTATTTTTCCCGAGATTGTTTGCCCAGCGTCTTTCTATGACATTAATGTAAAGCTCTTCGATACCGTTGTGTAATCTCAAGTTCAGGATTGAAGCGTGAAGAGACAGTCTGTGAAATCCGTTACACTTGTGAGATGTTCTTATCTTCATGTAATACTTTCACACAGAAAACGTTTTACATCGGTGAAGAAATCATATTCACTTTTTTAACACAATAAACTGAAAAGCTCAGATTGAATGAACTCTAGTTGAGAAATTAAACTATTCTATAACCGAATTTATAAACGGAAGAACAGTTCAATGCGATTCCATGTTTTTCTTCCTCTATCATAGTAATGTATTATGAATGCATCAATCATGTAATTGATGAAAAATTTCCTTCCGCCAAGATAAGTCGATTCTGACTATAATTTCATAATTGCACTTGCATATATTGTGTTATTTTGGGGTTACTATTGTCCAATTATGATCTACGAATGATGTTTAATTACATATACGGTTGCCACCATGGAGTAGGTTACGCATTGCTGCCATTTGAATGATAATAATAATAAATATTATTATTATTGTGTTCATATCTGCATATATAGATCTTTGTCTGTTCTACATTTGATCACAAACTTGTATAGTTAATATTAGAATCACTATTATCGTTAATGGGAGACGGTCAAATAGTGAAAATAAGATCTCATTTCGGAGTAGTTATCTAATATAATCATAATAAAATCCTTCTCTATCAATCTTATGATTCGTTCAAATCTTTTCTGTTCTATTCGAAATCTGGTTGCCCAGTTAATCAATCCCTTTAATCATTTCTCAATGAATACCCTTACAGCGATCCATAATATACCACTCAATACATAATAAAATAATCGAATGATATGATGACTAATGATAACGATATAAACCTTAAAACCATTCTTGTCTTTTTCTTGAATTCTGGTAGCGAAAAAGCCCTGCTTTCCGTAATAAATCTGGTGTTTGTTATTTGAGGCAGGAAATTATGTTTAGCGGTTTAAAACGCTCCTTAAGCCGTTTCGTCTAAGGTTCGTGCCTGCCCGCTGAGACCAAGTCTGGAATAGGAGAGACGAAATGGATTAATCAGCCATCTAAGTTATCCGTTTCTTTCCCCTTGTCTCCAGAGATGGTCTCAGCGGGCAGGCAAGAGCCGCCGGCGAAACGGCCTAAGAAGAATTTTAAACCTTCAATGCATTAATATCCGAATTAAAATTCCTTTTCTTTAAAGAATACAATGTGTTTCTCTACGTCTTTTCCATCATTATTATTATCTGGTAGAATCTTCGAGGAAAGCAATATGACTATGGATTGGCCAGTGGCGCAACCAGGGTGGGGTTTAACCCTCGCCCTTAACCAAAATGGGTTTTAAAATGTCGAGTTCTGGGAGGTAAATTGTAACTGTTTAAATATTAACCTATAAACACGTCACTGGTGACTCGCCAGGAATATATGTAAGCATAAATCTGATTCCATGATTATTATATTTAGGACAGAAATACACCTTCTCCAGGAATGCAGGCAATTTTGCGTTCACTTCACTGTTTATTAACACCTTCCTCTCAGAGACAAATCCTTGCTACGCCCCTGGATTAACCATTAGTTTCTGGATGCTAAGCTAATAACTGCAATTTAAGCAAATAACTCCTTTACTTTGGCTACTAAATCAGCTGAGTGTATCTGCAAGAAGGTTAACTATTGGTGAAAATTACGTATAATAAATAAAGAATATAATAGATAATCATTTTTTTCTGCTTTCGGAAATGTTCTCCTCACATTGCACAATTCCCGATGAGATTGATAAATCGATTCTTTTGAAAATTCGGTCCAGCGTGAGAGGATGACGTTTTATTGTCCACCAGCGGCCTCCGTTACCGGTTATTACGTAACGATGATGATCGTTCGCAGCAGCTGAGAAATAGTCCTTTCAAATCCCTGTCGTTATGTTTTTCGCTGGTAAGGAACGTTACAGGACGACGTCACCCTGTCAGCGAAGTGCTAAAACTTTGATGCATAATGAGAGTCTAAGCAATGTATGGAGAGTTAGCATTGAGTCTGGGTAGTTTAAGAGTTGCTATGAATGACCCTATGATTCATGGCATTTCAACCCTTATCCCTTGCAGTACACTCATTAATAAAATCTAACTCTTCGCCACACTAAAACGTACACTTGTCGGTTATCTAATTTACGATTAGTTAATGATGGGTAATGGTAGGTGTTCACTGGAAACGCTCGACGATGTTCTATAGAACTCCTATGAGCACGATGGAATATATAAAATATCAAATACCCTGTGCGTACATAAAATAAACTTATAAACAAGCGAAATTTTCGGAGAATAAGCGGCACACCGAATATTAAACTTTCCTTTTGGGAAATTAGTGAGAGTTAGATAAACATGTATTTTTTGTTGATATCATGGGTTAAAAACTCGATATGAAGTTTATATTTCAACAGTAGTTTACTCCCAAGAATAAAACGCACATAGAGAATCTTGACTTCCACAGAATCAACTGTAAACACGGATGTTTCATGACGAAGTAGTAGAACTTTTACGACTGCTCCAGAAATTCAGAATTTTAGAACTCAGAAATTTTAGAATTCTAGAACTTCTCAGAAATATTATCGCTGTAAAAGACTATACAGTTTACATTTTGCAGTTTTCCTATAAAAATTAATTAAATCTGAATGCTTATTGACAAAACATTATTACGAAACCCCATTATAGTTTACTGAACTTGTGCTCCACATGGATTTACAGACTCACGCCATAGATTTAATTTGGATTTTCAAGGTATTTCCTTAAAGATTTCCTCCAGTTTTAATTGGTTCCCTCCACTGAATCTCCATAAGATCTAATTGATAAAATATAATAAAAGAATATTTAATTCAGAATTTGTACTATTCCACATTTTTTTCCACCAAGTATCCCTGTACACCATCAATTTTAGATCTCCTTGAGTCTAAATCCTCCCTCAAATAGCATTCAAAGATTTTCCGTGAAATTCTTTCCTTTTTAACTTACTTATGTTACACACGAGTATTGTGCGGCAATTAATGAAAATCCTATCGAACCAAAAATAGAGCCATATGGAATATATTACGATGAATTATTATATTTTTCATATATTTTACAAAAAGTTATTTGGACAAAATTTAATTTGGAATAATAACATAAATACAACAATGTCACCGCATGAATAACATCATAGCATTCGATGATGAAGTCCAATATGAATGCTATGATTTAGTGTCAATCATATACTCGTATATAATAATATCGGTAGTTTTCGTGTTACCATGGCTATGAACAACTTAGAGAGAAAAATGAGGGAGGAGAAACATTCGTGTTCACAGTGCCACTATACAAATGAAAGCATTATATCCATCAAGTACTGTTGGCAAGAACTTGATAGTCATGGTAAGTAGCTATGCATAATAGCTCAGATACTAATGATAATTATCTGTGACCTTAGAATGACTCAGAGTTCCCATTTGAATTCCATAGAAGTTGATAGTTTTTCATGGACTAAGGTTTGGATGAAGATTTTAAGCTCTTCGTGAAAGTGGCAAACCTTTATTCCTAANTTGATAACAGTTGATATGGAATGTAAGTCGATATAAATAAATTTTGACTTTGCGTACTAATGTCTTTTTGTGTAACATTATTAACTATGTATAAGTTTGTAATCGCCCAGCAGATGGTGAAGCAAAAGCTTCAGATTTTGGTGAACTGTATGATCTATTATCAAGGCCTTTTCGAAATACCTAGTGTCGCGCGTTCGCCTTCGGTGAAAGCAGTTTCGGATTCGATTCCCGGTGGGAATTCATATATGCGAGATAGCCTTAGCTGTCAAAGCACTTTTAACAATACCACTACAATATGTTATCTTGATAACCTGAAATTTCAAAGAGAATTATGCAGTTTATTGTAAATCAACCGCGACCAATACTTCACAATACTATCATTAGACCTAGTACCTTTAGACGGCAGGAAGATAACCTTGGTTAATTTGTAAGCACCTATTTCAAGATATGCGCCACCAAATAAATAGCGAATGCTATAGCTCCTTCTTCATTGTTACTTTCATACTTCTACACAATATGAGACAATTAAATTTAATGGAACTGATTTTGGCGACGTTCTATAAAATAATCGGAGATCAGTATCAAAAAGATTACATAGGTACTTACATGTGACTTTAATTTCCTGCGAAATTGAGACTGATTATTTCCGTCTACATCTACATCTACATAAATACCCTACAAGCCGCCTTTCGGCGTGTGGCAGGGGGTGCAAGCACCAGCAGTCTACTGCTACAAACAACACAAAATCTTTCTATTTTGTGTATTTTGATTAAATTTTTTTTTTCAATTAGTAAATGCCAATGTACAGTAAGATACGAGATTAGGTGGATGAGAGGCCCACTCGGGCCTAAACCTGCCATGGAAGGGTCCAAAAATGATAATAATAATGTTACATGGAGAAAACTTCCCGTTTACTATCATAGACTCAGAATAGGATTAAACAATCATCAGAGGCGATCGCCCAAGTGAAATAAAAAAGCAATAGATTCCTATATCAGTGAAATACACATTTTTTAAGATAAAAACGTCCTTTCAACGCAACCCGATGCATGGATTCCGCACCCGACCACAACACCCACACGTCCATTTTGGCGCGTTAACTCGACGGAGAAAAAATTCATTAATTTAGTGGCGACAAACTTCACTGGTGGTGATAAAAGTAGAGGAAAACGGTAAAAATCTCGGTAGTCGTGTAAAGGCGCAAAATGGTGCGACGGGGATGTGAATTTGTCGTTCACATTTCCGTCAACAGGCGCGGAGGAGTAGGGGTTGAAACACAATTGGGAGGGGACGTGAATACAAAACTGTGAAACACAAAACAGGTACCTGGAGCCGGGAGATTCCCAGCACCACTTTAAACCCGTTTAATAAACGTGATGCTCCTTAAATGATCGATGGCTTCCCAGAATTACACCGGAATGTCTCCGTCGCAGAAAAAAAAGGAGATTTTTATTTCCATTTCCAACCGAAACCGTTCGGTTTGCTTGTCTATTCATAACTTCAGATGCTGCGACTTTAACAAGCGCAAGGTGAGTAATTATTTAACATATATGGAATCAAAATTGTTGGCTTTGGCCGCAGATGAATCGATGTACGTTATTGCGGAATTGTTCTACACTAATAATTCTTCATAATGTGCAGAAATTTACCCTGTTCAAACTATAATCGGGAATTTTAGAATTTATTTATTATACAACTTCGTCGCACGTAGACGCTAGGTCAGGTGGCGACGTTATGTTATTCTAAATTCGACAATTCAAACAGTATTAAAAAGTTCTACAGACATGATTACAAATAAATTGAACATAAGTAAACCAGCCAGATACAATATTTTACAAACTCCACTTCTCAACTTACAATTTAAACGGTTTTAACTTACATGTCAGATTACAAAAATATAGTAGTGTTATTGTTAAGAGTGCTTCGACAACTTAGGTCATTTCGCACGTAGGCCCCCACCGGGAATCGAACCCGGGACCGCTTTCGTCGAAGGCGAACGCGTTGCCCACTTGGCTATCTGGAAGCCCTCTACAACAATATAGAATGTATGTATGTATATTTAAGAAAACGAGCCGAAGTGGCGCCGCTACGGAATATGGAAAACTTTTCAATCAGATCTTGGCAACCGAATGATCGAGGAATTCTACAAGTAACTACGAGAGAAAAGGGCGTTGTTGAACTTTGAGGATCCGTAAATATATTCTTGAAACGTCTTGCCTTTGCATGCGTCACATCCCTCTTTATTTCATCAACTTTCTTATTTATAATGTCGTTGTGTGTGGGACGTTTCGTTAAATATTAAATATAAGCGTCCAAATTAATTTCAGCAAGTGTGGCTGTTGACAAGGGATTGGGAATCTCTTTTTCATTAGCTACTTTATTTTATACGTCATTAACCTTTTTATTTTATACGTTATTAACGTTATTTTGACGTTACGCTTTCCACTCCGCAAAATAAGCGTTTTACCCAAGCAATATCCCTGTTATTTCCTTTACATGCATCTATAGCGTTAAAAATCGCCCAAGGTCTCTTTACTCTCCCCGGTGTTGGTGTATGTTTATCCTACGCCTTCACGTATTGCGGGAATAGTAGGCGTATTGTGGGTTGCTTATTATAATAAAAATCAGGCGTGCACAACTAGTTTCGTCGTAGTACATACAACTAGATTGTTCCTTACAATTATATCCCGCAAAGCAGCAAGTAAATTGATTGTAAATGCAATTACCTTGAACTTTATCTTTCATAAAACTAAAAGGGCCCGTCATTTCTCTTGGTTAGCTAAGAGTAAGGAATTTCCACCATATCATTTTCGTCCGTGGCTACTTAAAATTAAAACTAATCAGGAGTAAAAATTTAATGATAAGTTCATGCTGCGAAAGCTTATATAATGTTGAGCTAAGGTTGTTTATTACAACCTATATTTATTCATATTTGCAAGCGGGCTATTTAGAAAATAGAAGTAAATTTAAGTACGCAAAATGCGATTGTGTTTTTCATAACACAAGCATATCCCAACTCCCGAAGTTATGTACTTCGTAATTATCTATCCGAGGGAAAGCGACGATATAAATTGAAAAATTTTTCTGGTTTATGTTTGTTAAATGGTTCCAAAAACATAAATCGAAATTATCGTAAGGAAAGCTAAGGTTGTTGATAACAGTTGATATGGAATGTAAGTCGATATAAATAAATTTTGACTTTGCGTACTAATGTCTTTTTGTGTAACATTATTAACTATGTATAAGTTTGTAATCGCCCAGCAGATAGTGAAGCAAAAGCTTCAGATTTTGGTGAACTGTATGATCTATTATCAAGGCCTTTTCGAAATACCTAGTGTCGCGCGTTCGCCTTCGGTGAAAGCAGTTTCGGATTCGATTCCCGGTGGGAATTCATATATGCGAGATAGCCTTAGCTGTCAAAGCACTTTTAACAATACCACTACAATCTGTTATCTTGATAACCTGAAATTTCAAAGAGAATTTATGGTGACCGCTTATGGTCTAACGTGGACTATGGATTTATGGTCAATCCCACGCATATCAAAATACTCATAGCCTAACAAAGAGGAATGCCAGCAGCGCTAAGAATATTACGTAAGTCTTCTACCATAAGGAAGGTTCTTATGGCCTAATATTTCCTATTCAATACTCTTTTTATACGACGTTAATTATTTCAGCGTTGGTAATATGTGGCGTTTTTAGATGGAATGATTTCTTGATATCCAGTTCAGAGTTTGGAGGGAAAATAAATTTCGCTCTCTGCCTTGGTCGTGATGAAAAAAAGAACATTTCGAGGAAGACGCCCGCGGAATAGCCGGCAAAACTGCAAGAAGAAACATCGCAGTGAAACCCGGAAGAAAATACAGTTCGGAAATAAAAACACTTCCGGGATTTGAATCCGAGTAGCATCTGGCGATTTTAAAAATTTGTATTCATTTTAGGCTAGTCGAAAAACAACTTCAGCTTGTGCAGCCAGGAATGAATTGTCAATCGATAAAATGAAAAGTACAGAAATTATGCATTTAGAGCTTCAAATATTGGACTGGTGGATAGGAAGCCGAATAAGTAATAGTAAAGCTGCGGAAGTGTGCGAATATAAGGGTATGATTTACTGTTTGATAAGTACTTGCATTAGGATTTACTATCCATCACTTCAGGTTAAAAGTAATGTTATATTTGAGAGTTGACACATTCGATGAGAGTACCTATATGGAGTAAGTGCAGATATACCGGTGATGCTTTTGCACTAGCGCCTTTCTATATGGATTTGAGAGCCTGGGCAAAGTTTACCGCGATATACGTTCGTTCGCCGTTTCAGAGTAGTCCTTTGCCCTATTTTACGCCACTTCTGGGCGCGGAGATCGAAAAACCCCACGCCCTCCGCTGCGCCATTGTCTATTTGCCGCGAAAACGTATTCCGAATCCCACTAGCTCTTCATCGGGGGTTGGGGGAACAGCTAGCCTAGCACACGGCACCATTTTACCGCGCACGAGTATACTCGTTCCATTAATTGCCACGGGAGGAAAAACTCCCGCTCGTTTTTACACACGTTCGGTTCTTGGTGAGGAGCCGGTCTTGCACGGGGAAGCGAATGCTTCGGGTGCATAAAATGGGGTAAATGTCCGGCTTAACCCATTCCCCTTCCTGGCTGCGGGAGCCTCGTACCTCAATACTTGCCACTCCCTCTCGTAGCTATGGCCCTGGTCCCTCATCCAGCCCTCCGCAATCCCCCACTCCTTCCATCCCCCCTTTCGACGCTGGTCGATATTACACACACACGTACAAACTCTTTCCCCAGCACAAGTCTGTGTCTGCGCGCAGTTGCCACGTTTTCGCCCGCTAGAGTGGAGCGCCCCCTACGAGGATATCATTTTTTTCTCGCGTTTTATTCTTACGGCGATGGGCGCGATTGTTGCCGTTGCGATGGTGACCTGTCGCGATGCGCGCGATAGCTTTCTCTCTTTTCGGAGGCGGAAGTGGAGTCTCCGAAAGGTGGTAGTAGTGTGGTCCGGGACGGGATGCTGGAAAGATTTTACTCGTCACCGCTGCAGTAAAGTTGCTCGCCAAGGATGGGATGGAGTAGGTCGCGGGAGGGTGGCCTTATTTTGCAACCCGTTCGATACATCGAGGTTCGATGGATCGATGGTGCGATTTTTGCGATTTCGATATCTCGTTTCACGGTGGGACGAGTATGTTTGCATTACTACTGCAGTAATAAAAGCAGCCTCCATTCTAACGCGGAGCGTCTCTCGATGCCTGCTCGATATTCGATATATCGGACGCTGTATACTGTTTCCAACTAACTTGGTTCTTTCAGATTTATTACTCTTCCATAGAAGGCATCGATCTACCCTTTTATGATGGGTAATCTATTTGGAACGACTTCCAATAAATTAGAGCTAGAAAACCAGCAGGCATCAGGTCGTTCTTCCACGGTTGTTTATGGTACTCGTCCTGAGAATAGTTCACAATGAAGTATTTCCCCTCCTTCCCATTGGTAACATGAGGTAAAAATGGAGTAGCGAGTCCCCTTCCCGGAGTTAACTCTTTTCGGCTATACACGATTGCATAGTAGGTCTTCACAAAAGTATGCAGCGCATTACCAGGATACTTGCAGCTTCACAGCATAAATACATAAATGTTTCTGTTGGTTACATATAACATCTTGGTCCTCCCGTCTGTATTTTCCCTTTCCTCCTGGCTTTACAGCTCGTGTGGTGTAAAAAGGTTTCATTGCCCATGACTCGTTACACCTGTTATTTTTCGACCGATCGATCGTCCTCCAATTAGGTACTGTCCAACGCTACTTCGGGCGCAAGCATCAAACTCATTGCTCGCAAAAAGAAAAAGATGCGGAGATAGTAAAAGCAAGTACTTTAACACAAACATCATCGAACCCATAGCCATCCTACTTTAATCACAGACTTCGTTCCACAAATTTCCGATGATTCAGTCCTCCCTTAGTAGATTCCCTTAATATTGCATCCCAAAATCGCCAATTATCCAACCCGTTTAATATAAAAACACTCCCCGTTAATTTCACGAGGAATTTAATCGACGCCGCGTTATAATTTCCCGCCCGCCGCGAATTCAGCGCCCTCTCTAAATCGTCTGCACGACTGTCTGAGAGCGGCAGTGCTTGGCTGGAGGGGCAAGCCCACGGACGGGCGGCAACGCCGCAGACGTCGCGACGCCTGCCGACGCTGGAAAATGCTCCCCTTCTTCCCTCCCGGATCCCTCTCCAGGATCCCAATTGCCCGCCTCGGCCAGCCCCGGCCTACCCTTCCCCGTGAAAAGAGCTAGGGAGAAAGATGAAGAGATATAGCGGAGGGGCGGTGAGTAAGGGCTCGACGTGTGGAAAGGGATACGAGGGGAATGAAATGGGGGACGACGAAAGGGCTGGGAAAGCGGATAGGGAAACGAGAAGATGCATGGAGAATGAACGGAGCAACGTTTTAGCGTAGCTATCGACTTGATGCGTTCGGGAGAAAAAACCTTGCTTTCATTGCGTTGTGAAACAGGCCGACGTGAACTAGTTTCGATTTCACATTCAATTTGCTCTTTGGTTTCTATTCGATCTTCGATCACAATGGCGATTAAATTACAGATTCGACCTTTTACAATATGGGGTTCCAGATTTATGGTTCATGAATAATAATTCATATTACAAATAATGATAACTCGCAATAATAACCCTGGAAAATCTTCCATAACAACTAATATTGACAAATAGAGTTAGTGTTATTTCAAGGTATGATAGCGGTTTCATGTGATTAATTACATGTATTTAACAGCGCTGTTTTTAAGTTATTGTAGCTGTTGGGATACTTTTTTATTCTGTAATAGTATACGGTAAAATTTGAGGAAATACTTGAGTAGACTGCTAAATGTACGTAATTTTTGTATTGGTTTCTGCTGATATATAAATTATGAAATGTTTAAGCTTTTATGTAAAACTTATTAATGTGGTTTGAGTTGCTGAGTGCGATATTATTTAACTTCGCAACCTGACCAAGCGTCTATCTGCGGCGATACTGTGTAATAAATAAATAATAAAGAAAGATATATTAACACGATCACAATTATAACAATTATGAATTGAAATGAGGTTTTCCAGCGTTTAACCTGGCCTATAATTGATACATTTATAGATTTTATTGACTTTTCGATTATTCCATTAAAGTTTCGACCGAACTGCCTATTTGACTAGTGGTTTCATATAAGTTCAGGCTTTTGATTTCATAATATCAATCATTTTAATTCTTGTGGTAGATAGAAATCATTACGGTAGACCTCTAAATTTCATAAATCAATGGATACACAATAAAGCATCAAGGAATATGAAAAAATAATCACAGGAAGGTAAAAAATATTGAATAAAATGCTACGTAACGCGATGATGTTTCGAAATGTGAGTTCGATTCGAATTCAAAATTGTTGGCATCCCATGCCTGATTTGACAGTGATAAACGTGTACAACCACTTTCATACACCGCTTATAAATATAGATTACGTTGCATAACTTCAACAGTTTAGGAACAATAGAACAGGGAAGTTTTCCCTAGTAAATAATTTCATTCAGTCCTGTGGCTCGGATAACTTCATTCTGTCTTAGGATCATCATCTTCATAGGTCTCATTTATGAAACGAAGAGGGCTCCCAGATAGTCAAGTGGGAAACGCGTTCACCTTTGGCGAAAGCGGTCCCGGTCTCGGTTCCCGGTATCGGTTCCCGGTATCGGTTCCCGGTTGCTGTTCCCGGTCTCGGTTCCCGGTTTCGATTCCCGGTTTCGGTTCCCGGTTTCTGTTCCCGGTTCTGTTCTCGGCGACCCATGTGCGAAATGACCTTTGCGGTCGAAAGAATGTTAACAATACTATTATCCTATTAGACGAACAGTGGCGATTTCTCGCTCGTAAGAACTGTAAAAGTGACGGATTAGAAATCCGAAAACTTCTAGGATAGCTAATTAATTTCGAAATTCGAATATTTGTTTCCGAAGAAAGTTTTATTGGAGCTTCTTTCTAAAAAATATTTTTGTCAAGAAACACTCTGTTTGTTTGTTCCAGGTTATATTTTGACCATACTTGGGTATCAAAGAGAATCAAGATCCTATCTGATAGGAAAGTATCCCTTTTATTTTCAATAAAATTAACATGAAAAATTGAGGGCGAAGAGCAAATCGGTTGCCCTTCAAAAGGCATTCATTCATGCGACAAGAGAAATTATTCCGTTCGATTTATGATTTACGGACTATGATTTCTATTGTCAAAAAGTTTGATAATTAGTTACGGCAGCATCTCGCAAGGCTTTGATGGGGAAATTGTGTTTCTTGTCTATGAGCAGTATTGTTAAAAGTATTTCAACAGCTGAGGTCATTTCGCACGTAGGCTCTCACAGGGAATCGAACCCGGGACCGCTTTCACCGTAGTCGAACGCATTGCCCACTTGGCTATCCGGGAGCCTACTTGTCCATTATTTGCATCATTAATCTTGATTAGGGGAATATTTTTGACGGCTACTCCCAAAATAAGTTAATCTCCATTCTTGGATCACGTCGCTCATTCTAGAGCAGGGTTGTTCTGGATGATTAAACCCACAAATTTGAAACATTCGAAGTTTTCCTGAAACATTTTCTCCAAACGACGCTGAAAAAAACGCGGAATATTGTAGCTCATCCATGCGTTCTGTCCGCTGGTCCATCAAAATCCAGGAAGCGAAGTCATTTTCTTCGAACGTAAATTTGTTTCCCCTCTGGTGATAAAGATGCGGAAGGGAACCCCAATTTGAAATATCTTCATTTCCTCCAAAGATCAAAGTATTTGAAATTGCATGCACTGAAATAGAGTTCAATACTAAAAGGAATAAGGCAATTTTATAAGTACAATTTTCTCCTCTAAAGTCAGAGTGTATTGAGAGTAGCCTTGGAACATTAGGATAGTATTGAGTTCATAAGTTTTATTTTATTTTTTTTATTTCACACATATGTTACAGTTGGATTACTAGTCCGGTGGTAACAAATTCTCATTCCTCTCAATACAAAAATACACTCAGACAAAATACAAATACCATACGTTTACATTTGTTATTTCCCATCCAAATTATCCAAACATTAAAACATAAAAAAAATTATATTAGTGCTAATGTTTTACACCTGTTCCTGAATTCCTTTACAGTTTTTGGTAAGGGTTTAAGTGCTTCTTCAGGCAACATATTCCATTCCTTTATTCCTCGATTGATGAAGGAGTATTTAACATTTATAGTAGAGTCGATAGATGCTTACCAATATTAATTATTAATCGGCACTCAATAGGAGTTTCTCCTGTCTTCGTAGTAGACATAATGCTTAAATATATACTAACACTAGAAATGTTTACCGTAGACATCCTTTAAATCGTAGTTGCAACTATCTTCGGCTCGCATTCCAATGAGAGGGTTGAGAAAACCTAAAGAATTGCTAGCTTGGTTAATGACGGTAACCCATTCCAAAATTGTAGTCGTTAACCAAAACCGTCGTTATCCAAGCCGTGATATTCCACAACCATATGTCAACATGTCAAATATGCAGATAAAACTCATTTAAATGCCATTAAAATATTATAAACATAATTTATCAAATTATACTTGCAACAACAAAATTATCATTGATAAAATGAATCGTCACAAAAGAAGTTTTTAATAGTCATTCTTCAACAGAAGACGTCGTAAACCAAAGACTGCGCCGTTACCCGAGACATGTTTTGATCACTCGTCGTTAACCAAGTACGTCGTTAACCAAGACCGTCATTTACCTAGGTACCACTGTATAATTAATGCAAGTGAGGCTATATGACTAAATTTCTTGAAACTGTGTAGAACGTATTAGTAAGGTTTAATGGGATGATACTCGAATACAACCTTATATAGTAACAGAGGGGGGATTCAGAAACTCCCCAAGAGGATTGCAAAGCCACACCCAAAAGGTTGAGATTTCAAACAAAATCCTTATGGATTCATGGCCAATTAACTTTTAAAATGCCATTTTGTTGCGATGAATGTAGTAGGGGTGTAGTAATAACGGAACAACTTCACAATCTGAATTTAATTCAAGCTTCTCGCCAGATCCTAAACAAGTCGTTGATACTTCAAAGTCACCGGGGGGCAATCACCCCTTCGCACATCCCACTGATTCCACCAATGCATTTTAACGAATTTGGTAACAGCCTGATGTATCGGAAGAGTATGGAGCTAACGTTCATTTGATTGGTGA
Organism: Ladona fulva; assembly: GCA_000376725.2. NCBI lineage: Eukaryota > Metazoa > Arthropoda > Insecta > Odonata > Libellulidae > Ladona > Ladona fulva. The sequence continues at coordinate 1,020,333 of KZ308126.1, read as the reverse complement.
ATTTGTATGAATTTATTACATGGTAACGTTATTGTTACAAGTTACTCGTATAATACCAAACTTTCGAAACTAAACTTTTATTGCAGACTATAATTGCTTATTTGGAGGGCAAAATTTAAAACACTTAGCGTCTTAGGTAAGAATATTGGGTAGTAATATTGTTAAAAGTGCTTCGACAGCTAAGGTCATTTCGCACGTGAGCCCCCACACGGGAATTGAACCCTGGACCGCTTTCGCCAAATCCGAACGCGTTGCCCACTTGGCTTTCTGGGATCCCGGTAATATTAATAGTGATTAATGGCGGAGCTTCCGGATGGCCATGTGGACAACGCGTTCGACTTCGGTGAAAGCGGTCCCGGGTTCGATTCTCGATGCGGGAGTACGTGCGAAATGACCTAAGCTGTCGAAGTACTTTTGACAATACTGCTACTACTAGTAATCAATGGGAATACGATTCAACTTGCAATGTCTGTTCACTACATTGACTGATACATTGATATGTAATTTATAAATATGTCACATCTTTCACTGATCAATTCGATGATATGTACGATATTTTTCATAAACAGCTATCGAAAACACTGGAAACTACAATACTAAAGTAATAATAATAATATTATTAATAATAATAATGACGACTTTATTAAGTGAATGTTAGTCTTTAAAGATCACTCCTACAGCTAACCTTTTCAGAGTTAGGATCACAAACAACCAATCCATAACCAGGATTAGAACCAGGGACGAACTCCGGGATTCGAATCCAGGAACCCGGCATTGCTAGGCAAACCACTACGCCACCGAGCCGGCGAGCTAATGGGCAGTATAAAAGTATAAATCTTACTGATATGAATATTCACTTCGTGATGCTCTCAGGGTATTGCCTTGTAAATAGTTTTATCTGTTTACCACATTGGAGAAAGAACAAACAGAACAGAAATTAAAACAAAATCGCCCGTCATGGAGAATAATTGAATCCTTGGGACCAATAACTTCGGTAATGCGTACGTTACTTGAAAGTAATATTGGAGTACCAGCGGAAAATCGTCCAGAGCAGAATGGTCTTCAAAAAAGTTATGCAGCTCCAAATTGATTGATAAAGGTTAGAAAACGCGAGGGACACTTCCCCCAGCCGTCCGATTCTCAACAACTCCCATTTGGAAATTTGGCGGAAGAAATTGCGTGGAAAATTGTGAGCAACTCAACCCTGAGAATGGAGTATTGAGATATCGAGTTTCAAAGAAGTATGCCCTTAAGGGGTCAGCGATGAACCCCTATAGATGACTATCTCGAACCCTCAAATCCCCTCACTCTCTTACCGGAAGTGGACGACTTGAAGTAAACCATCTTTTAGTGGCTCTTAGGGACGTTGTGAAGGATTTAAATGCATTGGAAAGGGGGAAGAGAATCGGTTAATGCATAAATAGTTGTAAATTAGCATATATATATAGTTATTAGCTGGAAGTATTGGCCTATTCCTTCCTTCCTATATCCTTCGCCATATGAAATTTAAAAGAGATATCATGAAAAAGTGTACAGAAGGAAACTACTTTGTGGTTCTTACTACTTACGAAACCTGAATTTTCACTTAGAAAAAATACACCGCAGCAGAATAATGCCCGCAAGAAGTTGGGATCCTCATGTATACTATTGAAATTAAAAAAAAAAACATGGTAGCTTACATGTTACTTTCCTTCTCTGAGCAAATGAACGGGTAAGAATCATTACGAACCAAGTCTGTCAACTGTCACATAAAGAGAAAGAGGGAAAGATGATTCCTCTGAATAAAAATAGCTGGATCTGTCATGAGAACAAATATCCTAGCACTTATACCCTAACTAAAATGAATAGCTAATGGTATGAATAATCATGCGGCTAGTCTTTGAAGAAAACTTACAGATTACAAAAATCTAATAAAGCATCAAAGTGAATTACGAAAAGGTCGATATACTCTAGGACGTAAAAATCGAATCTATAAAGTTGATGAAACTCTTCAATCGTAAGTAATTATTACCACAATTAGTGGAAAGTACTAATACGCAGTAACTAGTGAAATAACTGCGTACACCTTGTTGATTATCATTTTAACACTCGATTGAACGCTATTTTCTCTTTCGTATGACTTGTAATTGAGTCGCGATAGGCTCAAATAGTGAGCAATTAAGATCAAAGAAGTTACATTTACATTGCAGTTGGTGTAAAATAGAACCCCTAATCGACATTTTCTTTTTATGATTATCCAACACATAACTTAAGAATGATAATAATGGATACTAAGCAAATAAAAACGATATAAGACAAAGTTTTATCCGCTGTCAGTGAAACATTGGTATAATTACTGAATTTCCTGAGAAAAAGAATAAAACTGCGGCTTATGGTTGATTAGGTCATAATCATGGTAGAGAGATTTGTAGAGATTCCTAATTGAAATCGCGTGAGAAAACTTTTTATGTTATTTTGATCACGACAAGGCAAAAGATGGAAAACGGATGGAAAAGTGGGCAATTCTAAATATTGGAAATGTTATCTTTCTGAAGGGATACCTAAGAAAACTAACTCAAGTAAGCAGGAATATTAGAAAGGGAAGCTCATCCTATAAAACGGCTTCACACGTAAGATTTCTTTGCAGATTCAGGCGAATTAATGTGGATATCTAAAATCGAAGACTTTAAAGAGAGACGTAAACGTAAATCGTCTGAGGAAAATTGTTTTATTTAGGTACCTCTGTAGAGAAAGTACGATTTCCGAGTGTCTCCCCATGATTTCGTTAAAATTTTATCCAAGCGAAGTAATAACTTTGTAGAAAGGTTCTCGATCGCAGTGTTTTGAAAGGATTATTTTGTGAATTTGAGCGCATGATCCTTGCCTCGGCTATTAACGTTTAATTTTAAATTTTAACGGAAATACCATCTACTCCTTCAAACTGCGGAATCTGCCCTTGCCATTGCTATTGAGATTGGGCAAATATTCGAACATTTCCGAGAGTTTCGTAAAGAACGGAATATCATTTGGTAAAACTAGAGAGCAGGCAACGAAATTTTGTAAAATCTGACTGATTCGGAGAAACTTTGGGCAGCAGACAATTAAAACCACGCTTTCAGAACCGGAGTCCTCAGTAGTCGTCCATAAATCACTCCAAGTTGTAGAATTAAAGGGTCGAAAGTTTCTGACGGATCATCCGGCATGGTTCCAAACTACGAGATTTGACGAGCGGCATAAAAATAGCTTTCATTGTCTGACACATTCGGGATGGCGTTGGAAGGCATGATGAAATTTCATTTTCGGAATCAAAGTTTTGCAACGCAATTCAACCGTTATCAAAGTAGTGTGTGATATATTACTCTTTCATGCGAGTAGCAGGGTCCCGGTAAATTGTATGATAGAATTCGTTAAAGAGGAAGCAAAATAAATATTAAATATAAATAATATTTATATAAATTCAATATAAATATTAAACAATATNTAAACAATATTTTTTTTAAATAATTATTTGTTATGTTCATGTAATGATTAATATTAATGTATTTCTTCGATAAATTAGTGAAATGTGCCTGAGAAATATTGAAAAAAACAGTTATAACATAATATGTTGATCATATTATTAAACTAAAAACCTTTTAATTTAAAATATAATTAATGTAAACGACGTATAATATTGAACGTATTGGTCATAATATAAATGATTCATATTGTTTGCATAAAAGATTACTCTACGGAACTATATATAGATTACCATTTATGGTAATCATGGTGAGTTAAGGCCCATGTGTGCCTCTCTTCCATTTAATATCATACGTTGTCATTTTTTGGTACTTGCAAAGGAGGGTAGGGAATAATCATACAACTTAAGATTTAAAAAAAGAAGATTATATTAACTTTGCGGGAAAACACCCACAGAGAATGGGGGTTGAAAGAAAATCGCAAGAGCACAGTCGGATGTTGAACAAAAACAGTTATGAAATGAAGTATTTACTTTGTAAGATGTTGAAAAATTAGATAACCTTCAGAAAAATTCGAAATGCAAATGGAGAAAACACAAAATAGATATCACGCAAGAAATCATACCGAAAAAGGTAACGGATAATCGTAAATAGCATTGCGTAAGCTTTAAAATAATAATAGTGCCATGAAGGTGTAGTAATTTGAAATGATGATTCCAGCCAGAGGTATTCGTTAAATTACCAGTATTCATTTCAGAAGTCGTAATCTTCGTCACATTACTTATTATTGAGAGAACCCTGAAAATATCGATGAAAATAATAGGGTGGGATACGGAGCTATGCAGAGATGCATGCATATGGACAAAAGGTGGCTTGATGGTAAATAATTCATTTATGAATCTACACCATTCTATTATTTTATCACAATCTTCCTTCAAAATATACATAATCCAAGTCTGGCCATGGTTGACTCCCTGTATCTTATTAACACGTGAAGGTAACGAAAAATTAACCACGGGAGAAAAACATTCACTCTTTTGCAAATAACTGTGTGAAGTTTCAAGTCTCCAACTCTAAAAACCCATTTTTGACCTCTTGGCCAGCTTTTTTCGATTTTAGACCACTGAGTGTCCGCTTAGAGCCAGTATTGAAGGCTGGAAGAGATAAAAGTTAATTGATCGTATAGTTCAAACGTCAGGTAACGACGGAGCTTTCATCTTAGAAATACTGAGCCAGGAAACGCGTATTGTTTCGACGATGTTTCAAAACCAGCCTATCGATCCAAGACAAATCGATATTACTGAGGCATGACTTTCGAGATCTCTTAACTTTAAAAGTGACTTCAATTAAATAGGAAAATCCTTCATAAAATAATTCATAAAAGTTCCTTTAAGCACTGAATAGTCGTTGTGAATCCTGGACAGCCTACTTATGCAGCGGGTATTTTTGCTTTCTAATTCCGCTATAGTGCTTTCCTACCAGCGCGCCTCTAGCGGCGAATCAGAGTAACCAATAATGCTGCATCCCCGGCTGCATAAGATGCAGGGGCAAAATTCTAATTGCGTTTTACTGCTCTGGATGGATTAGGCTCTGAAGTCTTTTCTTAAGAGAACATTGATATTTTGAATACAGATAGAGTTTATTTATCGCAGTATTGTTTACGTCCGGCACCTACAATTACATTGGAAGCGTATACATTTTGAATTTCGAGTGCTTCGTAATACATATTGGATCTATCCATTTTCCTCTACACTCCACTCTACATGTACCACCCTCTGGAAAACGTTTGTACCACTTGAAAACGCTCGTTTCATTCATTGAACGTTCGCCAAAAGCAACATTAAACATTTCCAACGTGGTTCAGCACTTTATTTCATTTCTAACGCAGAATTTAATGCAAATTCTTTGTTCCTTTTTCGCCGCAAATAAAAAATCGCCGATCACACTTAAACACTATAACTTTTTTGACTGCTAGCAATAGACTAAGCTTTCATAATGGCTGCCGTTAACAATGTTCGTTATGGACATGTGTACCAATACATAGAAGAAAAAGTTTAACAATTGGAACTATACAGCCTGGGAAAATTAAAAATTCCGCCAATTTTTCTTATCACACCTCGTACATCATAGATGTCTGTTTGCGATACGCATCGCGATTTTCATTCTGAAGCGTTCTCTTTCTTCCAACACACGCATGCATATATGAAATTACCCTACCGACAAAGGAGGAAAGTGTTTTCATTCCATTTGCGCCGGAATCGATTCATTTGCGCGTGTTTTTCTTGCATTTCAAGACTTTCCCTTCATTTAGGGGTTCCGTGTTTGTCCTGACGATCGCAATTACCACCGCATTACGGAATCCGCTGAACATTGCCCTCCTTTTACCTATTAATTCTCCAACGTGAATGGATTCAACGGGGACTCCACCGGTGGGATGCTCAGAAGCCCGCCAGCCGCAGGTTATTTTTCCGATCGGGCACCTGCTAACATTGCGCTGCCTATGCTTCACCCGTATTAGGTCTATTCGTCTCGATAAGGGGAATTTGCGTCGGAGAATTTTCTCGAATGCCATTTTTGAAGGGAGGGATCTGTATTCATTATTTTTCTGCTTACCTTTTCGATGTTATTTTATCTGAAGGAAATAACCGTACTTGTTTGGGTCTCCATCGCTTCAGGCAGTTGACTGAAACTTTGTGTACCAACTGAGGAAAATTTGGAATGTTTCCGTTGATTTAATACCGAAGGTCTTTTACAGCGAGGCAACGACCACTGCTTGATTATTTATACCCAAAATTGCATGCCGATGACTCATTTCATTCCTGTCAATCATCAAGCGGTTTCATCAAATCCGGCGTTTAGAATTACATTTGCTCCAAAACTTAATGGATGGAGAAAGTATCGTTCTAGGGTAATAACTTACAATTTAGTTTTATTATAAAACATTACATCAATAACACTCGAAATAGAAATTTTTAAAATTACCACAACATATTCAAATGTGTGACATATTTACATTTAATTGTCTACGTCCTCTAAAATACCCATCCACGTAACGTGTTGTAGTTCATCGCATTTAGTATCTAATAGTTCTTTTCAAACTTAAATTTCACAGAGAAAAAACAGAATTTTAGTTCTATTTATATACATATGTACGTATATGTCCTCATCTGTATGTATTTTGCATCGGGAATGCTTTACATGCGAACTGTTCGATATACGAGCATTTGTCTCACTCCATTTCGTCCTCTCGATACGAACTTAATTAAAAGATACAAACAAAAAATGAAAAGATATAATGAAAACTGTCTCTCGAGATAGAAAATTTTGGAGCTGCAAACTTCAACCTGAACGAATTAAATTCTCAAGTCGAGGTGCCAGTGTTTATTTATTATAGACAGACGTCCTGACTCCTCTATCCAAACATTGGAGAGTACGCGTAAAATTCATGCATACGAAAATGGATTATTTTTGCTTAGAAACAGGCGTTATCATTTTGGTTATCTCTTTTCATGGTCATACTTTCATGTCACGAATTAATATGCTTGTTGCAAAACGTACAACGTTATTGAATTTAACAACAATCAATGGCGATTGAATGACTCTTACAGGATAGAATTAACCGCTGATGGTTGAGTTAGTCGTAGTTGAAAAAAACCATCAACACTGATATTATTGATAGATTTTGTGTACTTTGGTCTTGTGATGTTCTGGATTGAGATCTTATGAAATACAAACGATACTTCACTATGTCTCCGTATCGGCTTAAATTGAAATATGTTTGTAGATATAGTTCATGATTTCGTTATTTACAGATATGTACTAAGATGGAAACATCAAAATAGATTAATTTTTGAAGCAATGAATATTGTATGATTTTCTAACTCATCGATAGATTATATTTGACAATTTTTTGCACAGTGGAGGTATAGAGAAAGTATCTCATAAAGTTCACGAAACGAATGCAAATTTTGAAGCACTTTCAGAAGATATTCTTAGTTCGTATGCGCCACGTAATCCCTACTTGTAGCTTTTTTCGTACAAGGAAATACGCCATTGCCTTTTTTCTTCAGTTTTGGATGTATAGAATAGAACAGAAACGTCTTTCTTGCGGGCGAAATTAGGACTATAAAGCCCTCTCTCACGTCTAATCCGTTTAATTTTAATAAAAAGATAGGAGAGAGCAGTAAAAAAAGAGAAAAGAAGGAAGAATGCTGACTTTACCTTCCTCAACCTTCCCCTCTCCTAACCCTTCCCTCCAAACGTGCTTAATATTTAAGTGACAGCATTTACAATATTTTGTAACCTGATGATGACTGCGTTGCCGAAACCGGTCGTATATTATAGGCAATTTGTAGATTTTACAAAGTTTTCTCCTTTCCTTCAATTTATTTGTGGATAAAAACCTAAGTTAAGAGCTTAAGAAAAATTTCGACGGCAGGAAAACGCCCACAAGAAGGGGGTTGCGGAAAACTTGCGAAATCTATTGACAGTAACAGCTAGATTTTTAACTAAAGAAAATTTTCTATAACCCGAGAAAGAGGAAACAGGCAATTGACAAAATCTCAAAAGAAATATATTCCGGGATTTCCGAAAATCTGATAAGAATAAAATCTCAATATTTTTGGATAAAGAATAGTTTCGAAAGCGGAAACTCTGAGCAGTCGACGTTGATGGAAAGCAAAGACCGTGACCCGTCAACGTAAAATAGAGATATTTCATCGCCGCTATTTTCCCTGATTTTATTGGGCTGAGCTTTGACATTTCCTCGATTCAGAATGGCTGGTTCGAATGAAAGAAGGTATATTTACATCGAAAATTGTTAATGCGGATCCAATTTCTAATTAAAAATACATGAAAGGCCCGGCGATGGACAGAATCGTAAGGAAAGAAATTGGAACACGGCTGTTAATGAATTAGAGCTTTGAAATGCTCCAAAAGTCGTTTCGCCGCGTACCCTCTGAGATCAAAAGTGGAAACAAAGGAAAGGAAACGAATTAACCGGTCTTCTAGGAAGTGATTCCTTTAGGTGATTCCTGGAAGGCCTAATAATCCATTTTTTCACTTATTTCCAGTTTTGGTCTTGGGGGGGTGAGTACAAACCGCCAGTAAAACGGCTCTCAGAGATGTTTAAACTTAAAATTGACAGAAATTTTACATAAACTCACACTTAATTCAATGCTCATTTTCTATGTAGAATTGTGTCCATGATTTCTTCAGAATAAAGGGAAAACTGCCGAAAAGTTGATCTATTAAGAAACGTAACACATAGTAGGAACTAAGGTTCTTAAAAACTTACAAGTATTAACTTACAAGTAAAAATAAGAGATGTAGCATTTCTGCTTAATTACAGTTCATCAGCTGGTTGTTAAAAATCAGAAAGAAAGCATACTTATTCGCTAATAAGTTGAGATTTTTTTTTCTTACTTTATTATGATTTTCCCTTTTTTTCTATGGTAAAAAGCATATGGGTAAAGGTTAAGTACAGAAATGCACGGAATGTNATGAAGAATGAGTTTCTTAATCGTTGCATAGTAATATAAATCATCTAAATGTTCTTTAAATTATTGAGAAACATCTTTTTTTAATCGAAGGGAGTATTTCATATATTTTACAGCGTTAATACCCAAAAACAAATCCTAATTCATTCATCTATTTCAGTAATTGAATAGCTTTCTGAAGTCCTCGCAAATCCTATTGGTCATCGATAACTACCATAAAACTAAAACTCTCTATAAACATGGATAAATAAGACCCACTGATGGTTGTAATGTTCAAACAGAAAAACACACCAAAACCATCAAAGAAAAAAGAGTGAATGGTCTGAACTGAGCATTTGGAAATGTGATTCATACCTTACAGAAACGATAATCTGATTTTTTTAAACATTTACTGGTACATAGTCTTTTACAAATCTTAGGAGAGTTTTGATGTATCACAATTACAGGAATCAAAGCCGAAAACTACAATTTTCTTAGCTATCTCTACTGATCACTGCAAAGACAGCATTTAGTGGACAGAGTTTATTACTTAAAAAGCATATGGGTAAAGGTTAAGTACAGAAATGCACGGAATGTCGCACAGATGAGAGTATTCCCAAGTATGAACGGATATGAAAAAAAAACTGATAAACCCGGGTTCGAGTTTCGGTTCTGTCAGAATTTGTTTCATGTCCCTTTCTCCTAGGAAACAAAATGTCCATTATATTTGGCAGATAAGCTATTGATAAACAAACAAGGGAACACGACAGAATCGCCAACATCGACTATCTCATTATTTATTTAAAGACTCGGTTATCCCACCTCAGGGACCAAGTTATATTGCGCCAACTTTAGCGATTACAGCTCGCAGCCGATGCCGGCGTATTCCAAAGGAGGAATTTTTTAGGCAATAGCACGGGTCGTTTTCTTCCCTTATATCTTCCTGGGACCCATAAATTGTCCACATCAGGTCAGGAAGGACGTTTTTTTAGCACCAGAATGTTGCAATTGAAACGTAACGGCCGTCGAAGCATTAAACCGCAACGAAGAGGCGGTAAATGGTGAGGTAAATTCCAAATTCAAGTCAGGGTGTGTTTAATGACGTCGAAGGTGCTTCAGGGAGACATTCACTTTCATCGCACGGGGTCACAACCTTTCCCCGACGCGTGCCGCGAAGGTCACCACACGGACACGAAGTGAAGTTGCCAGCCGATGAGATGTCCACCAGGGGAGACGTTAACACCGCGGCGTTGGTGTCGGAGACGTCAAAAAATTTAGCTCAAGTATGGCGAAGTTCATTCCAAAGGACGTTTTAGATGAGAAATTAATTTTCCCTGGTGGACGTCATGGAGGGTCATTTCTTGTGAATAGTACCTTGTGTTTTGATACCGATAATGTGTTGCGGAACTGAAATATTTCGGGGTTTTCTTTATGACCCGAACATTTGCAGGATTTTTTAAAGAGCAGTAGTGTTTATTACACAGCTTATTAAAAAATTACAAAAATCACAGAAATATAGTTACACGAGTCTCACAAAAGTTAAGTTTATCAGCAAGGTCTTCCTGAGCCAAAGAAGGTTTGTCAGAAGTTACCTAATTTTACATAAAGTGTTAAAAAGTTATTAAAAATCTTAAGGAAAGTTAAAGCAATATCACAAAAAATACTGTTGAGAGAAAATTAAGCTATAACAGTGTGTGTGTGCGTATTATAGTTAATAATTAGCAAAATTATATACTGCATTATTTACAGTTTACACAATTTACAGTATTACTCATTACATAATTTACAATATTACATGTTATATCATTTACAATATTACATATTACATGATTTATGTTATTACATGTAGATAATAATTTACACTATTACATAAAGCATATTTTTACTGTAGTTCAAACAAATTTGCAGTAACCACTTTTTAATTTTCCTTTTCGCTTCTCCTAGCTTTTCAATTCCTTGTAGGTTAAATGGAAGTTGAATAAATAGGCTCCCACAACTATATTTAAATTCTGTGCTCCATGATTGTTAAAATAATATGGTATGTAGTACCTGATTCTCGGTCTTTTTCCATGCAATGATGATGAATTATTTTCTTCTTGTATCTCTTGTTAAAATAATTATCAATAAGTACGGCATATTTACATAGCTGCGTAAATGGAAGAATACCTAAAAGAAAGTATACCAATTCTAGTCTAAAATCTATCCAAGTATTTTGATTCAAACATTGGCCAAGTTCCTTCTGTAAAACCTGTTGGTAAAACTATCAACAGGTCTACTATTTTAATAATAATAACAATAATAATAATAAAACGTCCCAATATGCGAAATCGTTACTTCGTGAAAGTATAAGAATGAAAAGAAATATCTCCTTCACTTCCATAGATTTTCTTTAACAAACCAGTTATGAAATTACGAATTTTAGTAAAATCCGTGTAAGTGTGCGAGTTATTTCTTTTCCATTATAATAAGAAGTCTTTATTGAGGGGCGTGGCTGAGACTTCTAAGTCCCTTCTTACATCTAACTACCTGTCTTTGAACATTTAAAGAAAGAGCTCTTGGGAGATAAAAAAGAAAAATCAACAAAAGTAAGGAAATATTTTATATGTTTAAATATTCTGTCTGAACTTAACAAATAATGAAACCCTGCAACAAAACGCCCAAGATAAGGAGGGCGTGAAAAACCTGCGAAAACCTACTCACAGTACCAAGCAATTTAATAAGGCGGAAAAATGAGGAAAAGAAATCAGTCAGCAATAAGCCTGAAAGCCTTGTTACTGAAATTTTCTACGCTATGAACTTATATTTTCTGATTTTTTGCAAACATTTCTAAACTTGCACTTTCATAAAACATTTCGACAAAATATAAGATTTCTCTCTGACAAAACATAAACATTTCTTGTGATCAAATCAGCGACAAATACAATGCTCCTTTGTTGCTGTTTTATGTAACTCTTTAACCATTTTGACCACGGTGGCATTTAAAAGTCTCGAGGTAGATTTTTGATGAAATAAAGTAACATGTTGACCATTTTCGGTATCTCATTAAAAAAAGAGTATAATTGCATGATAATTTTCATCAAAGATGTAGCATGACATAGTTCGGAACCAGCATTGGCACGGCGCGTAATATTTAATCAAAATCAGGTAAGAGTTGGGCCCACTTAAAGTGTTTTAATGCCATCAAATAGAAGTTACTGAACGGGTTAAATGATAAGAAATGGAAGTGCTCCATAACCGGAATGAATATTTACAACAATCTTGGATGGAAGCTTTCGCAAATTGTCAACAGTAGCCATAATTTAAGTAATGATTACCCGAAACATAGTTTTATCATTCCATCCTAATTTCACGACCTCCATAATGTTAAACTTAAGTTTAAGTTCCCAAAATAAACTCTTCTACCGTTCATGGTAACTCATACCAAGCAGGGAAATAAGTAATATTCAGAACGCGTTTCCAGTCTTGAGATTGTCTAACGTAGAAAGGAGTGTTTGGTAGTATTAATTTCCGTTGCCTATTTCAAAACTGGTAGTCTGGTTCAAAAACCTCGCGTAAAAGCAATATCTCGTATAGCCGAAGCAGATTTTTGAACGTTAAATATTTGATTTTATAATTTCGAGAACCGGAAATCAAAATTTAGAATCAGAATCTTAACGCAAGAAAACTAAAACCTTTCCAAAAAATGATCTTACAGACGATTCTACAGAAATATTGCATTACTTCTTAGAAATATGCGAATAATTAACTTCAAATTTTCATAATCTACACCTCTTAGCAAACCAACCAAGCGAAACTGTACTCGTTAGTATACTGTGCATACAATTCTATCAGATTATTAGTCTCAGTGTGATTATATAGCACTAGAAAGAGCGTCAAGGCTACTAAGCTGCCCCGTGTATTAATTCCTTGTACAAAATGAACCTAGTGATAAAATACATCCTGGGTTCTGTTAATCCTATTTCAATGTACTTGATTTCAGGTTGGACGTTCAGCGAATAGGTTTCCACCGTAATAGATTCCTCCTTAATACAGCTGCAATGACTAGTTTAGATCGAAATAATTAGGCGATGGAAGACGGGTAATTGAAGTTGAGGTATTTCTGGAGATTCTGAAAATCGTGACTTGCTTCATGCGCAATATTAATTAAGGTCCGAGAATGTTCCATAAATATGAGGGGAATTCGCAATTCCGATAATTTCGTGCACGCGACCGTTTAGTTCGTTGTGAGACGCGGTGTTTCAGTAGTTGGAAGTCTTAAGGTGAAAAATTTTCAGATTTGATGAGAAAATAAAGAAGGAACATATCCATAAAAGCATGGGCACTAAGTTTTCCTAGAATAGGGAAGTTAAACTGGCGGCTAGTGGACCGAATACGTCCGTACAACTGTCCTCATGCGGCCCGTGCTGTCAAGACGAGTGTCGTTTTCGTAATACAACACACAAGAATCAACTTTTCAGCTTGAAAATTCTGTTTTCATTCGTTTCTTTATGGGAAAGAAATACCGGGATTAAACAGTTAGCCGCGCAATTTAAGTGCTCTTTCGAAAGTTCATACTGTCGTGCATGTACCTTCGTACATGTGCATACATAACGATTATTTTTATGAATGAAAGGGTGCACAGGTCAAGATTAACCGATGAAAATCTTTCCACCATTAAGTTTGTTTACTATTGTTACTATAATTATTTACTATTAGCTGGCTGGAGGCAAACGGTGGCAACTATCCGGCAAAATGTATGAAAAACCAGTTATATTTATAAATAATTAGTAAGTATCATAAACACTATGATAGCTTAGTCAATCAATCAGCCAATTCAACCAAATAGGTTGCTCGTTCGCCTTTGGTGAAAGCTATTCTGGCTCAATTCCCAATGGGGGCCTATACGTGCAAAGTGACCTCAGATGTTGTAGCTGTTTTAACAATACTAATTCTACAACAAATTATATAAATCTTATAATAAAGTAGAAAATCTGTGTGATTGCCTAAACCTGGAAAACCAAAATTCATGCAACTTTTAAACTTTAGAGATGGTTAAATGTTCTCCTTGCTCATATAATTGGCTACCCTTTAATCCATTTAATCAATAAAAGTGGTAATTGATGGTGTGTAAAAGCGATGGTGTATTCAGCTTATGGTTCAGTAAAAGTTCTGTCACAAAGCCGTTTCGTGATACACACTATCTTAGTAACTACTTTTTTAACATCATGAAGAAATGTTGGATAAAACAAGGTTTTCAATAACAAAAAAATTACGTTTATTAATCTACAATATGCATATATAATTCGTTAATTTTAATATTACTTTCGTAATGGTGGATCGTTCATGCGAAAAGTGTACCGTGAAAACTCGGTGAGTCACTCCTGGCTCGGGAGCACTTTGTCGAGAACTTGTCCATCCGGACTAAAGTTACCTGGGCCTCAACTTCTTGGGCCGCTTTAAAAATTGCCACTCTTCCCTCTCCTTCAACTCTGACCTTTTTCCCTCCAAAGACGCCTTACTTTTCACGTGCGAGTAATTTCACGAGCCTCCACCGCATGCGCTTCCTCATTCCTTATCTGGCGCCGACAAAAAGCGAAAAAATAAAAATCCGATAGCCGCCGATGTTTGCCAATGGCGTGAGAGGAGTATCTTAAAGGTAAAGAGGGGACAGATGGAGCCCTTGAGGTCATTTCTCCCTTCATTTGTGCCTTTAAGGTCAGTAAACTAATCGTTGAGGAGATGTAAGGATGCGTGCGCCAAACGAGGCTGAATTATCGTGGAAACATGACCTCTCCGACCTTGTCTGCATCGCATTGTAAAGGTTGCCAATCTTTCAATGAGCTTCCACTGTGGAAAATTAAACCGTCCTGAGGTGGAGTCATCGCGAAATACAAATACGTCTTAGTACTTCTATTAGAGCAGTTTAAAAGAGTGAGTTAAAATTTAAAGAAATCGGTTTTGATGATATCATAACTAAGGGTTAGATGTAAGAAGGGACTAGTTCAAATTCGCCCTTCAATAAAGACTTTTATTATTATTTGATTAGTTTGTATTATTATATCTTCATCTTTTTATGCTAAAAACGAGGAATCTAACTGGATAATGCATACCTGTATCAATTGTTCCCTATACTACCTGAGTTCATCAAGTACGAAATGAAAAAAATGAAGAAACAAAAGAGTTTTCCACCATTTATAAATCATGAACAATTTAAAAACTGCGGAAAAAGTGCGCTTTTCTGTCTTCATTCCTTGGTTATTATGGTTTTCCACCAAACTGCCTACTGCCTTCCTCTGTGAATTTGAAAGTGAGTGTGAAAAGCTTAAAAATTAAATAAAAATTATTCTGCATTATGTTTATTAACATAATAACTGCAGTTCTGGATCAATCAAATCAGGC
>KZ308126.1:973629-993845 GCA_000376725.2 Ladona fulva | reverse complement strand
AGAGTAAATTAATTTTCTAATTTTTTAGAATAGTTTGCAATGGAATTTCTAAAAGTTTGTTTATTTGATAAATTATCACATTTAATTTGAAGTATATTTGTGTGTAAGACGCCAATTTAATTACGGTAGAAAAATTAAGGAATAAATTGCGTTATATAGATAGAAATATACAGAGTTTGAACATTGCAATAGAAAATTATACGACATAAGGAGAGACAAGCCAAAAAAGGATATAGAAAAGTAAATTAAATTGACGCTTTTCTATATAAGAACATGCACAAGGGTTTTTACATCGTACGAGTTAAAATCAATCTCAAGACTACATTCTTCCTTATCGAGATATTTTTCAGCTATGATATTTTGGTTAGATCGTCGTTTACATGCAAAACCTGTGCTTAAAGGGTCTTTTCTGCCCTCAAATAATAATAATAATAATAAAACGTCTTTATTGTGGGGCGAGATTGAGACCAGGTAGTCTCTTCTTCCATCTAACCCTTTGATTAATAAAGATATAATTAATAATGATATAGAAAAAAGTAGAAGATATTAAAAAAAAGTTAATAAAGATATAGAAAGAGGTATCAAATGAGTTAAGTGAAACTGGCTTCTGCAACATACGTAATCTTGCTAGTTTGTTAATTATCCGAAATTCTCCATATCTGTTCTCTTCCAGTGAGCACCGCGATTAAATTAAAAACCATGATTCCTCCCGGAGTGCTCCATTAGTAGGAAAAAATGTTTCCTATCGTCCTGATTGGGTGAAATTGTGTGTTTTCGGCAAAAACTGCATGTAAACAGAGGCCATTAAACTCTTCGTTTATTTAGGAAGGAGAGACTGGAGAGGGCTTCGGGAGCAAATCTACCCTTTGGAGGCAGAAACAAGCTGATTCCCAGGAAATGATTCGGAATTGGAAAGAAAATTAAAGTCCCACGGTCGTGTATAGGCGGCGTTGTTGCTTCAAAGTAAGCTCACTCGGGATACGTCGGACAAGTTAATTGAAAAAATCTCGTTTTCGAAAAAAGAAGTTTTTCGAAATAAAATCCCCGCCGACTTCTTTATGAGCGCTTGTCCCGTTCCCGCGCACGGAACGCCCTTTCTCCGCGGTGGGCACTTTATGCGTGTCTTCACTTGCTTACGGGCTTAATTAAGTGAAGCAGCAGTCTAATAAATACTCACGCATACATTTCAAATAGAAATCGCGCCACTTCATTTCAGGGGTGAGCAATATAATACTTACAGTTTTATGAAATATGCATAAATCTTTCGAATACACACATCTTCATAGGGCGAAAGCTGCTAAAATTGCTGTGAAAAAGGATAAGGAAATGTGTTTTTAACATTGCACGGTAAACCGTGCGGCTGATCCCAGGATTAACAAGGGTAAAAAAGCTGCTTTCACAAAAGCAATTCCCAAACAGTTTGTAATAGTCTCGGCATGGTAGTCCAGTGATTAGAATACCTACCCGGAATGTGGGAGACCTGGGTTCGAGTCCCAGTCATGTCGCTATTTTTCACACTTGTTAATCCTTTCTATGAAAAAGTTGGCTAAAGTTGCTATGAAATATGCATACGTCTTTCAAATGTGTACGTCTCTGTTAGGTGAAAATTTGGAGTGAAGAATCCCTTCTTACATTTAAATATAGTACTTAATACATGAAATGATTCCTTTTCTTGGGGGTCGGCTCCCGGATAGCCAAGTGGGCAACGCGTTCGACTTCAGTGAAAGCGGTCCCGGGTTCGATTCACGGTGGGGGCCCTCGTGCGAAATGACCTAAGCTGTCGAAGCACTTTTAACAATACTACTACTATACTCCTTTTCTTGGGCTTTTATGAAATATAAATATGGTTTTCGCATAGATACGTCTTTATAGGGAGAAAATTGAGAATGAAGAATACCTTCTTAATTTGAAACTATTCAGAATTTCAAATATTCAGTGCACTAAAATTCTTCAAAATAAAGTTATTAGAGTAATGATGCACTCCTTAAGACTGGAGTCTTCCTTTCCATTATATAATAACCTTAAAATTCTTCCTCTTATTTATCTCTTTGTTTACAGGGTCTTAAGAGTGTTCTATAACCGTGGTGGACATATTGATAAGCATTTTCTGTTTATGTATAATTTAAGGAAGACTTTTTGTTTTGAAATCCCCAGACCTAATATACAAGTGTACAAACAATTCTATTCTTACATAGCACCTAAGTTTTTTTCCGTAATCCCTGTAAATATCTCTTCTTTACCCAGTAAAAGTGCGTTCAATTGTAAATTGAAACAATGTTTTTTTTACAAAATGATATAGAAGTTTATTTAAAGTGATTGTATTTTTTTTCTTATTTCGCTTCATTACTGTATTTTCCTACATTATCTTCAATTCCTATAAGTGTATTTTATAATAATCTTTTTTGATATGTACCCCAAAACAGGTCTCTTTTTATCGAAACGATGGCAACCCCAACAGAAGAATTTCTTCAGGGGTGCCTAATTTCGCGTGTTTTTTGTTATCTTTATTTGTATGTATTATTCTAAAAAGTATGTCAGAATGTATTTTCTGAAGTGAAATAAATATGTTAAAATATTTCGTGCTAAATACGTAAAACGGTTTCTCATTTCAGGCCAAAATATAAACTGCTGGATATACAGATTTTTTACGAGTATGTACCAAAGAAAGCAAAATAAGAGAAAATGCTAGGAAAATTGTGTATGGTATTGAAATCAGAAGTTCAATGGCAACTGTGATTTGCCAACCTCGATAGCGGAATGGTAAGTGTCCTAGCTCTCTAACTCTGAGGTCGCGGGTTCAAGTACCAGCTAACTGTGTTTCCCTAGTCGACGTTTCGTCGGTTGTGTCTCGTATAGTCCAAATTATTAAAACTGATATGATTGGGAGCTCCTGTTTCCGTCGAAGAAAAATTGTAAACAATTAGAACAAAAAAGGCATGGAATTAAATCAGTAGTAAGACAAATTGCAGAAATAAGCAAAAAAAAGAGCAAAAGAGTATAATGAATTCTCAATTATCCGGGCTAACGTTAGGAAGAGGCCAGACAAATTATCAGAAAACACGGTTAATCCAAAAATTCACTTTTATTTTATAATGTTTATTATTTGCGGAATAAATAATTTAATATTATTTGCGCGCATATTCTGTTGTTTTCCATTGCTTCATTGACTAGATAAGAGTTTCTTTCACGAGACCGCTAATCTTTTTAGCAGCAATAATGCCAGCGTGGTCGTATTCTCACTGTTATAGACAAAGTCTAACGGAAGTTCTACTTGTATTAGAACGCGAAAATACTTGTGTTTTCCGTTTGAACCTTTTCAAAAAGACCGAGAAAAATATCGACGAAAAGTAAAAATATTAACGGATGATACACAAAGCGGATAATCCGACCACAGATGATCGGGAGTTCATAGTATGTATAATACGATGGTTCTAGCAACAGTTCTCGGGATCTACTACGACCACGATGGATGTGGCATATTTTAATTTCCTGTAAACGAAAATACGCCTTAAATATTTTCATTTATCCATTTAGTTTCTGTCCATCTACTTATAGATTTCATAAATAATTCATGAAAATGACTAGCAGTTCTTTTCCTTCCTCTTCCAAGAACTTACAGCTATAGTTTTCTTGCGTAGAACCTCCTTCGCTCTATGTATGGGATATACAGTTTCAGCATTGACCACAAGCGTCATTGACTTGACCTTTTATGTTGCGTACACCTTATTGGAAAATCACCAAGAAAAGTGAGGTGGAGATCATAGCTATCATTTGCTCGATTCCATAGAGTCCCCAACTCCCGATATTACCCATAAGAATACATAGCTCCGATTTTCGGAAATTTTTGAGCCTCTTCCCGAAAGAATAGAGAATTTTATCCAAGACATTTGCTGGCGAACGTGGCTTAGTAACGTAAACGGCAAATATTTTTTCCGGGATGATACTGGATCGACGCCAGGTACGGATATCTTCCAAAGGAAATAGTTTGAGGGAATTTCAGAATTCCCTGGAGCACTCTCCATGGATGGATAATTAACATTCAGGATATCGAATGAGGTTCGCATTGTGTTGCACAAAAGCCTTGGGTATAAAAAGGTGAGGAACAATATTGTAGTACCCACAATATTTTTTTATTTAGTCTCTTTACCTGATGATGGGGTTGCAGCCGAAACCAGTCGTCAGCTAAAAATATTGTGGAAACAACAAAGTTCTCTTCTTTATAATGTCGCCCACACATTCCGCCCCAATATGATTGATTATAATCTGATACAACTTCGAATATGGTCCTGGGATTGGCTCTATGCCGCCATACATGTTCATCAATGGATTTGTAAATATGCATGAAATGAACGCATATGCATGAAACTGGGAACTTAGTAGCACGAGGTGTTTGAGCCAACCACTGATGGTTTGGATGGGCCCCTTAACGGCGCCAAGACTTCTGTTTTATTTGCATATGTATGGGGCCCTCCTTAGGGCCTCCGGCGTCATCTTATTGGGCCCTATCGAGGGAAATATTGGACCTTTCGGGGTCGGTATGTTTTTTGGGTCCTCGAATGAATTTTGGGATCCTTCCGGATCCGGGGCCCTCCGTCAGTATGTGGTCCATTTCAAGGGCCCCAAAGTTGGGTTTTAGGTTTCTAGGATCATGCTGTACGCTTTTGATACCCTACTGAAGCTCAGTAACTAGAGATACAAGTACATTTAAGAACATTTCACTACATTTACATCTACTTGAATACTCTACAAGCCACATTTCGGCGTGGGGCAGGGGGTGTAAACACTAAGCGTTCGAGTAATCTCTTAGGCTTATTATTGTCGCGTGTCGTTCACGGAAGGAATGAACCTCTGAAACGACTTATCCTCGCCTCCATTTCTCTAATTTTACGTTAGAAAGTAGTCCTTTTGGGGAAAAAAGTCGGAGCCGAAATATTTCATCCGCCTAATGCGGATTGTCGGTTGTATGCTTACACAGAATGTTCTGCTATAAAACTCCTCTACATGTTCCTTTATCATCTTACTCTTTCCGCTTCAGGCATCTTTTCTTATGCATAAGTTCGCTATTTCTCAGTCTACTTACTACTGCTTCGTCCACCTCATACAATAAGTTCTTCTCGGTCTTCCTCTCTCTATTGAACCATTTTAAAACTCATTTTGCTTCATCTTTGCCATTCTACGTTTATTTATCTATTAAGTAACGGAACAAACTCCAAAAGCCATTATAAAGTGTCAACTGTAGATTCAAAAGTTCTTTGTGTCTCTGATGACGCCTTCCTGAAGAGCGGAATCTGCATAGGGAACATACGAATTTTCTTTTGGTATTTGGCTTTTTTCCGTTACTTATCAATTGTATCATATGGGGTAGATAGTGCTCTACCTTGATCTAATCTGAAATTTCGTAAAATATCTCATTTCCT
Source organism: Ladona fulva (assembly GCA_000376725.2). Lineage (NCBI taxonomy): Eukaryota > Metazoa > Arthropoda > Insecta > Odonata > Libellulidae > Ladona > Ladona fulva. The sequence continues at coordinate 988,428 of KZ308126.1, read as the reverse complement.
AAAATATCGTAGTTTATTTAATAAGTGAAAGTTTGTAAAAATACCAACATTGTTTGTTGAAGACGTCACTACGTAAAAAATGCCATTTCTCGAGTCTTCGCGACTAATTATAATTTCGCAAAATATCGTAAACACATATAATTGTTATATTGGTAACATATGCTACTGATGGACTACTGGTAACTTATTACTGCTCCTTAATAATTACAATACTACACTATACAATTATACAGAAGAATATGAAGGGCTAATTTCAGTAACACAACATTTACGCCCATTACAGAACAACCATCAAGCCACACAACACCAACATAATACGTATACATTCTCAGGTTACAAAAGTACACGATTACTGCAAATACATCTCCCTGCAGAAAAACAACATCGCAACATGCCTGTCACCCAGTACGAAAATACACCAATTCATACGAATGTGTTTAGTACATTTCTACGATTTAAAATGCCAATAGAAGTTTATGCATAACAATGTTTTTACAATATACATTCCTTATTATCATACAAGTTTTTACAGGGTTCCTTGCAGACCTTCACGTGACCAAAGCGGTCCTGGAGACAAGTGCCCATTGTATCTTACCCTACCAAGCAATCCCCTACTCCGCCTGCGCTTAGTTAACCACTAGCTCTCTCGTACATACGAGTTCGAAATGCGTAACACATTGTCCTAATTATTCGTTATCTTTTTATTTAAGTGTTATTGTTTGCCATAATGATCAACATAATAAATAATAATAACAATGATGATGAAAAAGAAGAAGATGATGATGATGATAATATTTTTTAAATTATTTTTTTAAATTCATACCCACATACTTGTACAGCATTAACGTCAGACTAACAGTCTGTCGACAGGACGGATATAAACAAATATAGAATTATAAATATCAGAAAATGAAATTGCACACACACTCACACAGTGGCTCACACACAAAAGATAAGAAACGAAAGTGCTGAAAGTACAATAAGAAAAAAAGATCAAATTAAACGAAAAATTACAACGAAGACAAAATGACATCAACAACATAAGAGTGCAGTCAAATTAAATTTCAGAAGATGGTGGAAAATACAATAGAAACATTATCTTATGGACATAATAATTGTTTTACGAATTAACAATAATAATAATAATTACTACAAGCCTCCAAACCAACGTTACACAAACCTTTGTACTGGTTATTTAAACATTTTTTCAGGTCTTTTATACCGATTCTTGATATGTCACACACCGAACAAAACACCATCCAACAAATCACCTCTCCTTGATCGTATATAGACAAGCAAAACGATTTTCCACTTCGATTCCACGAGACGTCGAATCAAAATCTGCGGAATTGAAACGTTATCCTGTGAGAGAGAGATCGAGCTGAGCGATGGCAAAACCAATTAAAAATATTAAGCGAACGCTCTCCCACCGGGAGACATTTCAGGGTTTTCGGGTGATCTTTAAATGGGAGAAGGCGGCGTAGTTAAGCGAGTGGCGTGGGTGGGCGTAGGAGAGAGTAATGGGGTTTTATACACGGCCGTATTCGACCGCAAACGAGCGGTTTTTCACCGCGATGATGATCGTCGCACGACCCATACAGGTAGCACCGCTTAATTGTATCGGGTGGCCGTGGCGTTTTTTATCTAACCACGCCACTGTTTAAAGTAAGAGGGGGATTTCGAGATAAAAACATTTAATAGGGGAACGGAAAGTAATAATAATTATAATAATATTATGTAATTTTATACATAAATGTGTCACACGAGTCCCACTAAGCATGTATAGGCTCGTCAGAGGAGGTCAATTTAATCCTATAGTTCAACCTATAATCTAATTTTTACTTGGTCTGAACCCCTTCCTTCTGAACGCTTCCCTCCCTTAAGTAAAAATTTATTAAATACAACGTTAGGAATTTTTTGTACGACGGGTCACGCATTTACATTTTTTGCAAATTAGGATTTTTCGCAAATATTCGAAAATTTTTCATAAAATTACGTTTTCTAAAAAATGTGTTGGTATTTTGTAAACTTTTACTCGTTTAAAAACATAAGTTACATCTTAAAATTATATACTTTACGAAATTTCATATTTACAAAATATTATATTTAATGAAATTTCATATTGTACGAAATAGTTTATTTAAAAAATAACACATTCAACAAATTTATACATTTCAAAAATTGCATTAATTTGAAAATTGTTTCCATTATTACAGATTTTATTATTTATGATTATTTTTACAAAATGACAGTAAAATGTAGAAGGGAAGGAATGTAGCTTCAGAAGGGATTCTTTTATAAGACGCATCCTGTAGAAATATAATGGGGAACTTTTGATGGATTATGGAGATTACTTAAAATTATTGACCCAAAACATGTATTGTTAATACGCAATAATAATTTAACTGTCGATATCATTACTGTTGTATTGAATATAATTAATTTTCCCTATTGTTTCAAGGAGAGAGAAAAATTATTTTCTCCTGATCAACTCGTCTGTTAAACAAGGAATTTTTAAATCAAGGAATTTTTAAATTAATACGTGTCTGAACCTTGTATGGATAATATGATAATCTTTAGAAATTAATTTAAAAATTATTCATATCTATACTTTTCATAGATTATTTTAGAAGCTCACCAATCAATGTCTTAATCAAGAAACCTTTTTTGATATTCATTCAAATGTCATAATATTTCAATTTTTATCTTGGTATGTTTGTGGGTATTCATATTTTGCTAGATAATACCTCGTTGCAAAATTATTATCGTCATTCACGCTTTTATGCTTTTTATGTTGCTCATCTCATTTAAATTTGTATCATTATCCTTAAGCAAACAATGCATCATTATATTGCATATTTCATATTTAAAATAATAACGATAATCTTCTTGATTCATTAAGGTCTGATGACTTCAGTTTTTATAAATATGCCTCAATTAAAAATTCACGTTATAGAAAGTTCTTTTTAAAGTATAAACATGTTTGTTTTTAATTATCGCATATAATCAGTGGCAGTGGAAGCAGCGAATTCAAAATTTTTCATTATTTTGCTTCGACGCTTTTATATTATCGTTACCATATGTGATGGTGGAATGGTTAGCGTGCTAGCGTTTCAACCACGAAGTCCCAGATTCGAGTCCCGACCACTGAAATTTCTTAAGTTCGGGAATGGTTGTGTGCTATGTCAATAATACAATATATTAAAATAGATGAGATTGGATTTATCTTCCTGTTTCCATTAAAGTTATTATTATTACTTAAAAATCTTCATTTTAACCACCTATATGTAACGTATAAAAAATCAAAGATGAAGCAATCGCGTAGGATTTTCGTAGTTCCTGATGGCTAAAGAAAATATTGAGAGTATCAATTGAGAAAATGGGCAAAGATATCAAGTAACTCTCAGGAAGTTTATGAGGTCGACAGTCCTTCCGGCAAGTGGCATATCTTATTACCTTCGGTCTGAGATACCCTTTCTTGGATATATTGCTCCGAAGTAGGTCGGCATTCAATTGTTCCGCAACAGTGTGCCCCATATCTTACACCCCGGCATTTGTCAACCTTTCGGATATCCTGCGATATAAATAAAAGGCTGTAGATATAGTACAAAATTATTTCAGAGGATGAAATCATAGGCTTCGGAAGAGAAGATTCTACTTTAGAAGTGAGGGTAGACAACCTTCTTAAATCGGAATATCTTAAGATATTCTTTCGAAGACAGCATTTGCTTAGACTTTTCTTATAGCAAAAAGTAGCGAAATCGTAGCAAGATCAATGGTTCTCTAATGTATTTCATTGAAATGATAAATTACCCAGACAACCATCGCCAAATGAAAGTATATAAATGAGACCTGATTTAGTTGTATAATGTGTTGTTGATTTTTGGTGGTCTGAGAGTCGAAGTTTCTTTTCTCAATAAAATAACTTGGGATGTATTTAATTTCTATTACTTATCTGCCCTACCTCTTGATAAGTTCAAATAATTTATATTGGTCCATTTTAATCAATTTTTAACCTTGTACTGTTAATACAATATGTGATATTTGTTCTCACTTTGTCATTTTTCTTCCGTTACTTATTGTAGCATCCTTTTCTAGTAATATCCACTCATTCTTTCCGTTTACTATCTTTAATAATATTCAAAACTTTTCATTTAATAACTTCTCGTGTATTTTCTTATTAAGGAAACAGACTTCGGCTTGTCTGCATCAAGAGTCATTACCTTTTGATGCTCTAATTTTATAAAGTCCATATTTCACACCCGTTTTCATAACTACCCAAAACATTTTTTGGCCAGTTTATTCATAGTAAATTCTCTCAATATTTCGGAAATACCACAAATCTATTTCTGAGGTAATCTTTCATTATCTTCTTTTGCAATATCCATGTTCCACACTCATACCTACACCCTAAAGTGTGCGTTTTACTGTGTGTTTCCACGTATTAATTCTCTCGAAGCCTTTCGTCATCAGTTCCGCGACCTTTTGATTCTCCAATTTTACAAAGTCCATATTTCACACCCGTTCTTCGTCATAACCCAAACCAGGTTTTTTTCACTAATCTACTCATAATAAATTCCCCCGCTCTTCGAAAATGCCACAAATCAAATTCTGAGGTAATTTTCCATTGGCTTCTTTTCGCAAATTCCATGTTTCACACCCATACCACTCCTTGAACTATGCGTTTTACTGATTCCCACGTAATAATTCTCCCGAAGCCTTTCGTCATCAATTCCTTCCGACTCATAAAATCGGCATTTCCTTTATAAACGGCCTCAAAATTTAACGGAAGAGATTTCCTTGAGTGCATATTCCGGCACCTTATCCTTATTCTTAGGCAAAAAGGAAGCGAGCGTCTATTTTTTTTGCACGTGGGGTCATTCGTCTTGTTCCCTTTTCTTTTGTTTCCGGGCGAGACTCGCTCCGTATTGTGTGACATAAACGGGACATTATTTATGGATCGCCGTCGGATCGGTCCACAGATAAAAAAGGGAAGGAAAAAAAATTTCCGTTCGAATTCGGATGCGGAGTCCTGCGTCGCGCCGTGATTTACCGCTGCGGGCGAAATAGTTGCGGAAGATGACGAAGAGGGCGCCTTGAGACGCTGTGGAGGATGCGGTGAGGGAATCGGAAGTTTAGGGAAGAGGGGCTATTAAGACAGAGTTGAGTCGAAGGGGAAGCGAGGGTGGGACTGAGAAATGAGATGGCGATGGAGGAGAGGGATAAGATACGCTAAAGACACGAACAGAATAGGGCAATAAGTTTCCCAATGTTACACGCATATATGTGTATTTATGGAGAATTACTACACGCATGTATGTGTAGTAATTCTCCATATTGTCTGATTCCCGCCATTTTCCAACTTAAATTCCTCAGTATTCTTTATCTACATCAACATACACGGCAAGCCGTCTTTTGGCGTTTGGCAGGGGGTGTAACCCCCGAGAGTTCGACTTACCTCTTTAACTAATTGTTATCGCGTATCGTTCGCGGAAGAAATGAGTTCTTGATTACTTATTATTATATTATTTTTTATAGAATTAGTCTAGGCTTCTATTTCTCTTATTTTACGCTCACTGTCGGATCGGCCGAAGTAACAGGGGGGTCGCATAACACCTATTACGTCTTCCGTAAGTGTACTTTCCCTATTTCCCCACATCGCACTCTTTCTTTTACGATATAATTACGTTTTGTACATATCACAATGACATTTGAGGTTAGGTGTCCTAACATTGCCAATAAAGGGTCTGTCTATCTATCTATTTATCCATCTTTCTCAGAAATTACCAATCAATCGCAGCGTAGCTTCTAATCTTATTTTTTTCTTACGATCATTTCCAACCTGCGCCTGAGAGCATTTGGGTAACGCTTGCTTTTCTATCGGATCACTTTTAAACAAATCGTATCGCCATGAGTTGCATTCTCTTGACTTCGCGAGCATACATTTCATCCACTGGATCCCATATACTCGCCGCATATTCCAGATGGGGCCTGACTAAGGTGAAATAACATCGCTCTCCAACTATTTATAGCATATATATATCATGCGTCATGAAACCGAGCCTTTTAGTCGCTTCAACGCCGATTTTCGGACATAAGCGCTCCAGTAATTTGTAAGAGTGATTCTGAGATATTCAATTGAGTCGATTACGTTTATATCCATTCCTCTTATTTTGTACGGGTGGTTCCGACGCAATTGTTTCCTTTCGAAGAAACCGTTGCCACCGGGTCCCACGACCTAATCGCGACGGGTAATTCTTAAATAAATAAATAAATTGAAAAACAGAGCATTGACTCACATTAAGATCTAGTATCGATTTTCGCACCATCTTTGAATATGAACTTCCATTATTCATGATTTATTAGAATGAAGGCACACAATAAGTTGTGAAGCTAAATTATTATTCGAAATCATAAAAACTATAAATTATATTAATAATAATAATAGTTATTGATTGGTAATTCATCATTATCTAGATAAATTATCAAAAGTGGTTGAATGAAGCATTGTAGGATATCCAAGTATCAGTCGAAGAAGGAAATGGGAGCTAGGTTTCGAAGAACTTCCACTTTTGCAATATGCATTTAATTACTTCCGAGCAAAACTAGTGTTTGACTGTTTCTCTCCGTTTAGTATTTATGAAACATAGGAGCAATTCTAGCGAGCTCATACAGGCTGAATGAGTAAATCTATTTTATAATTTTCAAGGAATTGAAGTTCTCGAAGTTGGTACATGTTCCTTGAATATATTGATGAAGCAGAGTAATCTTTGCAAACTAAAATAAAACACTTTAAATAATAACAGAGAGCCATAATCTATTGAATTTGATATACAATGAAAATAAAATCAATAAAATAACTTATTAATGGTAATAATATAACTGTTTATACATCCTGAAAAAGTTAGCAAGCGTTAATACAACTATTTCATTACGTTACTTAGGAACTAGAAGTTGCTAACTAACTATGAAACTCCTCAAAAGGTATCTTCATTTACAACAGATATCGGTGTATAGGTATTTTAGTTAACTGTGAAATTAATTGGAGCAAAGACTTACATAAAGTACTAATTAAAATATTACAAATACTATACATTAAATTGTTATAGGTAACTCATAAGATAATTCAAATTAAAACAAGTGGTGTGATTTGTTTTCGTAGCATTCATCTGAACTCCATACTATAAAAGTACTAGATAATTAAGCCAATTGTGCAGTTATTAATGTCTCCAAAACTTATTATCAGCCGAAACCTAAATGTAACATTAATTTTAACAAAATAAATCACCTTATCTTTCTACGGACCTTAAACGTTTTAACGGATCTATGTTTGAGCACTTTTTTTGCCAGAAGTTATCTAGGAAATTCTTTTTCTTAAGCGTAGCTAAGAATAGCGCTTCTCATTGGAAGCTTGCTTAACGATTTCCTCTCCTTCCGAATTATCTCCGTTTATCTCTAGTTCACCTTTTTCCTTCAGACAGTTTAGAACGTAAATCCATCCGACAGGAAATTTATGATAATTGCCAAAGTAAAGAATATCACCGTGACATCCTTGGTAAATATACATGTATATCTTACAGCACTCGTCCCGATCTTCTTTTTCACTGTAAAACGGTCGATAGTCTGGAGATAAAACTAGATAAATTATTCGATTCCAATGATAAGATGAGCCTTTAATGTATCGCTTACGTTATCGCGGTGAAGCATCGGAGGTGATGTATTGAAGTGGATTAGGCTGAGCCCAGGAGACGATGATTCTTCTTTTTATAACGGTCGCTGTGAATGATGGGAAGGTGGGAGAGGGTGGGTGGAGAGCATTAGAGTACCTATATATATTAAAGCCATTACCTTAGTTAATGTCTCCTTATCCTAAGACTTTGAATGGAATAAGCTGACGTTTTCTTTGTCTGCTGGAGGATTACATTTAAAGGTTGGATCTGGTTCAGTGCGATAGCATCACTGGAATAAGACTGTAGATTTTGAGTCTTAATTTGGATGTAAAGAGACGAGTTATCCTCGTGATTCATCGGTGGGTTTATTATGCAAATTCACGTCATCAATTTGGATATTTACCACTGTCGTTTTTCGCATTTCTATCTCCATTCTTCTCCATCTGTGCTATTTAACCTGTACATCAATAAATAGCAAAGAGTCTGTATAATCTTGTATAATAATAGTAAACATTTAGTATAATTTCAAGCGTACAAATCTGTATAATTATCGACTGTGTAACAAAACTTACGGTGGATTCGTTTATATTTATCTAATTCCGTTCTTTCAAGTCATAGTTTCATATGTTTTTATGTTAAATCAATGATATGGCACCCTCTCACTTGATAAAACCTCTTTCTGTTGTCAGAAATCCACAGATTGGTTTCAAGCAAGTCTTTTTCTATCTTGGGCCATTCTTTTCATTTCTACGTATACGGTGCAGTTGACGTCTTCCATTAATTGATTAATGTCCTGAAGCTTGCTGCCTACCTAAGATGGTTTTTTAGTCTACCATTTCTTCGGAAATGGTCTTTAGAATTCTCTGGTGCCTCAAAATATTGCCAAACAGTGTGCCTCTATGCATTGATAAGATAATTAAAGGAGTAAAAGTTAAGTTTCTCGGTTTCACCCCTGAGAAATGGTATTGGCGGTTTTTTAAGGCTAAAAATAATTAGTATTTTTTCTTGAGAAAGGTTGTGATCAAAGTACAGTGTCCACCAGATTGCAAAAACAATCTTACAGACACTGAATCAAGTACAAAGCCATTAATTTCTAAACTGTATACATTACATTATTATACCATTGTACCGTACTTTATTTACCCTTAATGTTTTAGCAATCAGGAACAAAGATTTTTATATCCGTCTTACTAATTTGCTATGTTTTGTAGCAACCGTGGTCTCAGAACTTGCCACATCACGGGAACAAGAAAAAGCATCATTAAAATCATCTTCCAATCAAGTAATATATCAGGAGGTGCTGAGATGAAATAGAAAGAAATTAATTAGCGCAGGGGAAGATAAATGGATCTATAATGTAGGAAAACCATCGATAAAGTGGAAAGGATGGAGGTGGAAATAGAGAACGGTGTGGGTGAAAAGAATTCGGGGAGTAGGAGAAAGTAGAATAGAGGGATAAATCCATGGCCAAGTCACAATGTGAAGGGAAGAATGGAAAAATGGGTTTCTCTTTATTTCCCGACCGAAGCGATTGAGGTTTCTTTTTTGCTTCGAAGCTTCGCTCGTAATGTTAAGAATGGAGCGGTAAAATATCCCGTCTCTATTTATTGGGTCGGCGATTTCGCACTTTCTCACGCAGCGAGGTAATTTTAGAGGTATACTTTTTGCCATTCTTCAATTGGATATTCAACGGAGTTTTTCGTCTTAGCACTGGGACATACTCCTTCAAGAAAGAAAAGGAATTCAATAGAATATTCTGGCTTTTCCCCGTGAATTTCTTGAATACTATTTCCGGTTTATGAAAGATATAAATAGAGATATAAAATTATAAATTTTTGGGAAAGGGAATAAGGTAATTTTGCACATTGAGATGTGCGTCAAGGAATTATATGAAAAATGTTTGACAGGACCGGGACTCGAACCCAATCCTTCGACTTCCGGGTAGTTGCTCTAGCCAATAAAGCTAGCCATACCCATAAAGTCTCCCGAACGGCATCTAATTACTCTGGCAGGATAGCTAAATTAGGTAGAGCAACCACCCGGGAAGTGGAAGATCCGGGTTCGAGACCCGGTACTTTCAGACCTTTATCGTGTCAGTTTCACCTTAAGGAAAATTGTAAATTGTTGTTATAAACGATATCAATATTGAGTATATTTGTTCTTCTTCCTCTGATAATGATAGCATTACAAATGAACTGCGCATTAGATGATTCATAGAGGGCCAGTTAATCCGTTTCTTTGCCTTGGTTCCTGTCTTGATCTCAGAGGGTAAGGAGCCAACCGCCGGCGGAACGGCTCTTGTATTAAATCTTTTATAACCATATCCTAAATGGAATAAAACTCCGCTGGTGGTTTCTTGAATGCTCATAAAGTACATCATGTGCCATAAAAGTCTTTTATAAATAACCACCCTCAATCTTGATCAGATAACTTTTGCGTCATGTGTTCGAATAATGAAAATTTTTAGTTATGGAAACGTTATTCTATACTTCAAAGGCTCATGCCATATATATTGTATAAAAGAGAGAAAGTACTTGTACTATATTTTATATCGATCGATAGTCCTAGTAGACAAGAAACCGCTCGAAAAGCTCCCAAAGAATACATAAACATATATTACTTAGTAAATCGCTTCTGAGTATAGTAAAAAAAGAATAACGAAAGGACGAACTCTTACCAGCAACAGTTTTTGCTGCATAACGACCATATCTATAAGGAAAAGGAACACGGCTGTGGTAAGACTTCGAGAAAAGCTTCTAATAGCTGTTGTTTGCGAGCAAAATAACAGTTGGAAAATTCCAACCAGCAGTTATTCTTCTCACCTGGGAACATAGTTGCCGAAATACGTATTGAGAGCAATACTTGCGCGACCACTGAGAGTCCTAACTCCTGCTGGTTGGAATTCTTCAACGGTTAATTTGCTCGGAAACAACGGCTTTTTGGAGCTTTTCTCCAGTAATTCTAGTAATGACCATAGTTTCGACTGACGGAGTCATCATCGCCTGATAATACTTTTGATTGGTTAAAGTTCATTTCCTTAGCGTTCCTTCATGGAGTCTTAACACGAAGACATGGCCCAAACAGTTGAATTAATGTAATAAAAACATTGATTATTTTATTTCCTGTCGCTTTCAGGTGTAGATTCTACTAATTACTTGTAGGTTCGTCGCTGATTGATGGCAATGAGTGTTACGAACACAAAATAACAGGTAATAAAAGAAAATACCCGAATAGTATCTCTTATGCAGAATTTAAAGGTACATCGATCATTATTCAGCAGAAACATTTCGTAAATTTAAACATCAAAGTAAACCCTTGGGGATAATTAGTACAAAAATAATCCAAATTCACCAGAGGCGGCATAAATTAGTTATATCACGACCTCAAAACAAATGTATTTATTCGTTTTACGTTACATCAAATAAAGTCCAAGTCAAGTGTGAAATGTTTTCGCAAACATCCTTTCAAAATTGATGAATATTAGAAAGTGAGCCTTCAAAACTGATAAGTACGTAGTCAAAGAGATAGAAATTAAATTTCGTTGGAGTAAAACAACAGTAAGTTAATTCAAGTTCCCAAAAAGCAGTCATTAATGGTAAAAACTGTCAGGGTCGTCTTTTTTTTCACCGAAAGAATGATGAAAATATTTTCCTTTTAGAACTACTTTCCTTGTACCTAATTAAGCATTCATCTACTGGTTGTTTTGAAGTCTTTCTTTCTCAAAAGAGAAGGAATAACTCTAAAAGTCCCTTTTTTTTTACCTTTACCCTTCGGCATCATGTTACACCAGCTGTTTACTTCACGTTAAGTAAGCATAAATCTCTATGGAAAATCCTTTGCCTATCTTTTATTCCGTTTATCCACTTTTTTCCTGATAAATTTCATGTTAGTGAAGCTTTTAGACGAAACGAAGCAAGATAATATATAGGGAAACGCTCTTTGATAAGGAAATAGGGAAAGCAATGTAATAACACTTGTTCATTATTATTAATTTTCGGAGGAGGAATTTCCTAGTAGATCGTTAATATTAATTATACCAGATTATACAGATCAATCTTTACATAATTTATTATTATTGCACACAATTAGATACTTACAAAAAACATAGAGATATAGTCAGTTACAAAAGTCACAAAGTTAACAGCAAGGTCCTCCTGAGCCAAAGAAGGCTCAACAGAAGGTGCCTGATTTATAGTGTTAAAAAGTTATTATTTTTAAAGTGTTATGGTTGCTAAAGTTAAACAAAATTTATATTACACTATTTAAAATATTACAGATTGTATAATCTATCATATTACAATATTTACAATGTTACAAATTACATGATTTACATAATTACATGTAATTAATAATTACACTATTACCTATAATACATTTTTACTGTAATTCCATGGAATTTTCAAGAAGCCAGCTTTTAATTTTTCTTTTTGCTTCTCCTAGCTTTCCTATGCCATGGAGGTTATATGGAAGTTTGTTAAAAATGGCCCCTACAGCTACATTTAAATTTCTTGCTCCATGATTGTTGTAGTATGATGGTGTCTGGTATCTTATTCTTGGCCTCTTTGCCATGGAATGATGCTGAATTATTTTATTTTTGTATTTTTTATTGTAATAATTATCAATAAGTATGACATATTTGTATAGCTGTGTAAAAGGAAGGAGACCAGTTTTTTTATAACAGTCATGTTTGTTTTTATTACCTGCTTCATTGTAAATGTATTTAATTATTCTGTTTTGAATTTTAATTAGTCTACCAAGATAAGTTTTATATGTACCACCCCACACCGATATGCCATACCTTAAGAGGGATTCTACAAGAGAGCAATACATTATTTTTTTAGTTTTCAATGGTAGCATGTCCTTCACAAAATAAAATTGATAAGATAACTTTTTTAATTTATTAGAAACAAAATTAATAATGAAAGGGTAACTTTTAATTTGAAACATTAACTGCGATTTTTACTGCGGTTTGCAGTTAAAAAATACAAGGAAATCAAACTGTAGAAATTGCCAAAAGAGTTTATAAGTACACAGTCTCTCGTTAGTATATTTGTAGTAATATTCCGGAAAACAAATAAATGTAAGTGAGAAACACATATCAGTCAATTCCATTGGTTTATCTCCATAAACTAAATAGTACTAATGCAACCAAATCTTTTAATATAATGGGAATATTTTTTATCAATAAGAAATATTAAATGCATGGACATTTTCATACCTTAAAAATACAATCTAATTTTGATCCATGTGGGTTGGCCTGACTTCTTCGAACGCCATTTAATAAATAGAAGAGTATTCTAAAAACGTTCTTCTTTGCCTTCATTTCGTTGTCATAAAGTCCTCACCAGTTGAATTATATTGAACACAAATGTTATTTTATTCGTATAGATTTTCTTGATAAAAATTTTATCAATAAGAAATTTGAATACAGTCCAGGGATGATTAGTACCGATTGTACTTTTTTACCATTTGTGGACTTACCTGTACACGTATTGAAATAAATACTTTCATTAATAAGAAATTTGATTTCACCTGTCCTACCTTAGCAATTTTGACTGTTTTACTCCTTCAGTGAGTTTGAGAATATTTGTAAACCCTTTATTATCTTTTCATTTCCTTTTATGGAAACCCTAGTATGCAATGTTGGAACATATGAAGCACTGTCCTGAATTTATGATATACTTAAGTAATTAAATAAATCTTAATTTATGATTCTAACTCATATCATGGAAATATAGCATTAATTCTATGGTCAACAGTGGAAGCCTTCACTAAGTGGAATTCCATCAGGTAGGAATGAAAAACATTTAATAAAAATTGCACAATATATTTAACCAGTACGACCGGTTTCAAATAGTACATAGTCATCATTGAAGCCGGTAGTGTTGGTTAAATAAATTGTGGAATTTTTACAAAGTATTTTTCATTCCTACCTAGCTTTCACTCTATATTAAAGTGTAAAATATCTTTCTTATGATGTTAAATGCTTTATTATTAGCTTCTCGGCGTGTTTAATGCGATAAGAAGGACCCCACCATGCGCACCCTTTCGAAGAGTCACAACCGAAGCAATTTCACCAATTCTTCATGGCGGTAGCATCCAATGATCAATTGCCGGCAATAATTTCGGAATAGGTCCTCGCGAACGAAGGTTCGGCATATATACATTTTTTCTGCAAGGAAACCGTAATATCAAAACGAGCCAGGGTGATACGGAAGGAAAGGCACGAGAAATTATGGGTTTTACATGCCCGTGTCCCTCAATTTTTTATTCAAAGGAGGTAAGCGGTGGGCGGAACAGAGTGGAAAAATGATGGCACCTTTCACTCCTGCTTCTCTCTCATATACACACCGAAGGCGATGTATTTGTTTAGAGCTCCTCCTGGAGGGAATTTTTTAAAGCTTCTTTAGTTACTTTTTCCATTATTATCCACAATTAAGACTGAAGATAGACAATTAGGAATATACATATATAATTAGGAATATGCATTATTTTAAGTGCTGTGTTTCAAGTCCATTTAGGTTATAATTATTTATCATTATTTGGTAATTTATTGACGAAGTTATGATCGTATAGATATCTCTCCCTTCTAACTTCGTATATTGAACAATAACACAATAATATAAATCATATATATAAAAGGCAAATGTCTGTCCGTCTCTCCGTACCCTATTTATCTCGGAAACGGCTTGCCTTAGAGATCTGAAACAAACTGCATTGTGTTTTTACGATGCTGAAACCCCCAAGAAAACTATTTTCTTCCCTGTAAAGACCCGGGTTCGAACCTAGGAGCCCATAATACGTTTCCATAAGAGATGAACGTAAAGTATGTTTTCGTTACCTGTAGAGGTTGTTTCTTTTACAGAATTAAATTAGATAAAATGGTCCTACGAATTTGAGATGTCACAAAAAAACGAAAATAATCACAGATTCTTATTTCAGTCGTGAATCATTTATATAAATTCGAAATTGCGAGAACTTTGATAAAATACACGGAAAATTCGTAAACTTTTTGAGTATCTCTTATGCAGAATTTAAAGGTACATCGATCATTATTCAGCAGAAACATTTCGTAAATTTAAACATCAAAGTAAACCCTTGGGGATAATTAGTACAAAAATAATCCAAA
>KZ308126.1:928639-972856 GCA_000376725.2 Ladona fulva | reverse complement strand
TAGGACCATTGTTTCTAATTTAATTTTGTAAAAGGAACAACCTCTGCAAGTCATGAAAACGAAATCTACGTACATCTCTTATGGAAAAGTATACTAACTGATTATCCCCGTGCATTTATATGGGAAAACTCATGAAATCAATGTTCAACAATTGCCTTGGTCGTCAAAGGGAGGGTTTGTTTATTTTCGAAATATTTTACGAAATTTACGTCTATTTTATCAAAGTTCTCGCAATTTCGAAATTATATGAATGATTCACGACTAAAATAAGATTGTATGATTATTTTCCTTTCTTGTGACACTTCTCTTGATTTCGTAGGATCATTGTTTCTAATTTGATTTTGTAACAGAAACAACCTCTGCAAGTCATGAAACGTACTTTACGTTCATCTCTTATGGAAACTCTTATGGGCTTTTGTGTTCGGACCCGAGCCTTTATAGTGGTGAGAATAGTTTTCCTGGGGGTTTCAGCATCGTAGAAACACAATGCAGTTTGTTTCAGACCTCTAAGTTAAGCCGTTTCTGAGATAAATAGGGGGACGGACGGACAGACAAATGGCCACATGGGTTTAATTACAATGTTAGCTGGTTAAGAACATTGACTTCACAAACAGAATTAAGAATCCTGGTGCAAGACTGTCGAACTTTGATTGTCAACGGTTTCGGAGTGAAATTGTTCACAATTCCAGTAATATATGGCGCAGAAATATTTACAGAAAGTTCACAGACACTCAAAGTTTTGCATCGACTCAATGAAAAACATTTGCAGCGCACTTGCTACCTCAAGCGGCACACTGGTGAGTCGCGGCCCTCAGTGTGGAATATGCTGCCTTACGAAAAAGAGAAATACCAACTCAGCAATTCAGAATTCATCGCCTGGTGTTTACATCCCCTGTCAAACGTGGCTTCTACTGTTTTGATGTCATCATCACTATCAGCCATTTTTTATCCGACATTGGATACATGCCTTCCCAAGTGTTTTCCAATTCCCCTTATTTCTCATAAAATCTACTACTTCGGCCTTGACTTTGTGGTAGTTCTCCATAATCAAACTTGAGAAAAAGAAGAACACTTATACCTTTACCACAGTAATATTATATTATATGGTATGGTATATTACTGTGGTAAAGGTATAAGTGTTCTTCTTTTTCTCAAGTTTGATCTGAGTTTCTCGTTGCCACTTATAGGTACCTGATGATGTCTCCGTTCCATGATCCTCTGTCTCTGATGTCTTTTGGTCTTCTTCTTGGCCTCTTCACATCTCTCAGTGTCCAGTTGAGAACTGCTAATGTCCATCAGTTGTCGTTTTTTCTTGCCACGTGGCCTGCCCACATTAATTTCAGCGATCTTACCTTACCTATGACGTCTGTCACTCCTGTCATCTTCCTCACCCAGGTGTCGAGTTTTCTGTCTCTTGAATTTCCAAGCATACATCGTTCGATACTTCTTTGTGTAGTCTGAAGTCGCTGAGTTATTGCTGCGTTTGGTACCTAAGTTTCACTTCCATTGGTCAACACTGGTAAAATGCATTGGTTGAGGACGTAGATAAATGGTGAACTGGTAGTCCGATTAAGCTTCAACGGAGCTCTGTGACACATTATCAATCCATATCAGTAAAGTTCTTCGAATAATATATTTCCTGTTATCGACTGAATCCTTGAAAATTAGTTCTCCGCTAGCGTTCATAAAACAAATCCGGATAATTGTTAGATTCAGCGAATAGTGTAAATCAATATGTCTCTTTTTCTTGAACACATCGCCATTATCTTTCCATCGCACGTCAGTACGGTATCCCGAGACTTAACAGCTCCATAATTCAAACGCGACGCATTAATCCGATTCCAATGGCTCGAAAAATTTCCATTTTTACTTTTTTGAATTTGTTTCGCCTCCCCTGAAATATTTCTTGCGGATTATGCATGTAAATAACCAAGCTCAGGTTGTTTGCGAAACGAGAAATCCCTCACCCTGAAAAATGAGTCGAAGCGGCGACAACTCAAGCATCAGCCCGACTTATAATTAAAAAAATATTTATTGCTAAGCTGTCAAGTGATCAAGCGATCGGTTTGATTAACTCTGCATGTGCTCCGATTAAATTGGGATTTACGTGCCCGCCTTTTGGCTCCCCAATGTCGGAATGCCATAAATTAAATAATAAGAGGAAAAATGTATTTCCGTCAAAGGACTTCCGATCGACAAATCCATTAGCTTACTCGTTCCGCAAATAGAATGGGAAATATTCTGAAGATATACACCGCCATTTCGCTTAAATATTTTACTCTGTAGGGACCTAATGTTTTTTTCTGGATCTCCGGTGGTAAACGGCCGTTTTTGAAATCGGACATCAAAGCGCGCACGAGCGCCACTGAATTTCCTCTTATTTATTTTACGTTTTTTCTTTTCTGTGGTAATTAAGCTGGAGTTAAATACAGCCGAAAACGTCGCTCCTACCAAAGAAAGACTACTCAACTATTGTCGGTCCTTCACGATGCAATGGAACGCGAAAACTCCTTTCGCTTATTGAGATCGCATATGCAGCTTTAGGACTTCGCTAAACTCAGCCCGTTTCAGCATTTTTATTTCTTTATTTCTAATAACTAATTTATTCACATTCAAATACGCCATTTCACAATACTTCTTTTGTTCATCTTCAAATAATGTACTGTATATATACTTTAATAAACAGAAAATAGATTGTGTAATCTTACATAATAATAGAATTATTAAGTACAATCTCTAGTTAAAAAATACTGATCTGTATAAGTATTGATTGTGTGCATAAAAAAAATTAAAGTTGTATTATACATGTTTATCTTGATTTGACTTTGTTTTTATTTTTGCTGGGCCAGATGTAGCCGAGTGGCCCCCTCTTCCCATGGCCCATACATGTAAATAAATATATACATAAGTAAAAATATATATTAATAGATCAATAAACAATTAGATATATAAATACATAAATAAAAACAACAAAATTCGACATATGCATAGATAGTTAACTGAATATATACACAGATGAGTTTATACACACATGAAATAATCATATTAAGTCCAAATTTGGGCATCCGATTACACTATGTACATAATGAATGTAAACCTCACATGTTAATGCATATTCATGAGTTATGTTATTCATTTTAGTAGTAATATAAAATGTATGTTTATCATTATTGTATATTGTATTACCTTTACTATTATGTTTTCATATCTTTTATTCATTGATTTTTATAATAATATAATATATGTTTACAAATATTGTGCATTTGTATTATCTTCGCTATAAGATTTTTATAGTTATTTCCTCTATTTTTACTAATTTGTCTTCCTTTATAATTACATTATAACTCTGTTTTCGCGGCTTTTTTTACCCCTTCTCTTTGGGTGTTTTCCCGCACAGTGAGGTTTTTGTCTTCTTTAACCTTCAGTTGAGAAGGTTTTTCCCCACAAACCCAAATCTTTCTCTGTTGGTGCATTTTTTTCTCTCTTTTAACTTTAAATGTTAAATTTAACTAATGTATTGACAATTGAGGTTAGTTGGAAGAGAGGCCAGCTTGGCCTAACCTGGCCTTATTAAATAGTTCATTCATTCATTTATACGCAACTTAGAACACATGTACAGTCAGGTTCATGGGAAAGTTTTAGGTTACCTTTTGGGTAAGCCTGCGCAGTGGCAGCTAAAATTTGAAATTGTTGTCAATATAATATCTGTATTAGTGGTACTGTTAAATGCGCTTCGAAATCGAACCCGGGACGGCAATCACCAAAGGCGAACACGTTGCCCACTCAGTTATTCGGGAGCCCTTTTCTGATGGGTGAACGTAAAATAACGTTTCATCGCTTTGCTTCAAAAATATATAGATTTGATAGACACCATTTAAGCCCTTTATAAATAAATCGACATTAAACTGTCCAACTTCAATGCTCGTTACTTATATTTCTCCGATCGATGTTAAATAAGGGAGAGTTTCACAAATGAATACTCGGGTGTTCAACTCTAATATTGGTCCTGTGCCATATCTTGATGAATGAAATATTTATCATTTGTCTTTGGGTACGGGATAGAGAAAAGGTATCTTTTATAAATTTTTTGTCGGTCTTGTTTATGGCTGTGATGATATGAAAGCTACTGAGGTATGAGTTATGCTGAATAATGGCATTAAATAAGGATTTTCCTTTTGCAATGTTACGAAAGTGTTACTTAAAGAGTCATTGTGCTTCATTAACGTGGGCTTGTTGTGCTCGTAGCATTCTGGATCAGTGAGGAAAGCAATGGCAAACTACCTCACTCCTCATCTTGCCAGGTAAGCCTCATTTTCTTCTCCTAGCCCTTTGTAGCAGAAGGTGGAGGGGTGAGGTCCCAACCGGCCTTCGGGCTGAATACTTTACAGACAAATGTTCATATTAACATCAATTAAATATCACTATGTAATACGTATCACTATATAAAATTAATGAAATATTTAATTAAATATAATTTTAAAGTATTTAAAGTATGAATGTCAACTTTCAACAAGGAAGCCGAATAATTAATTTTAACGGTACTGCAAATTATTATGATGATGGACCTTTTCCATAAAATATCGTGGACGTAACGCAGTTCAGTTTTCCATTGATTTCATAAAACTTGTATTTCGATTATTGCTAAGAAGTTCTTGCTATTCACAAAAGTCAGATGTCAAGTCTGATTATGCAAACGTAGTATAGAAGCATACGAGTACATGAAAAACGAGAATACAGAATTGGTATTTTTTTCTGCCCAAATTTCTTCTAAAATGTCCTCTTTATAATCACCTTACTTCCAGGCATTATAACACTTACATTTAAGAGTTTTATTGTTCCTCCATTCTTGTTGAACCTTGTAACAACTTCTATAATATTTTCCCTTGCATTATTATTATTGTTATTATTATTATTGTTATTATTATTATTATATCAAACGTCCCCAGTAAAATGCAAAAATTATTCTCTTGTGCAATAAGTTATTAAACCGGTTACTCTGACAATAAATGTTACTTAGGTTAGAGGTGCCCCACACAAGTGCTACTTGTCGGTCTACACTACTTGGGGTCTTTTGAAGAGAAGAGGTTGATCACCCCGGCAAAAGGAAACACTGGATTCCAGAGATATCGGTAAGTACATAGTAAACCGTGTAAACAGATCGGTAGATAAACACCGTTGGTTTGAGGAATTGTGATTTGAGATAGCTCGCTTTCCGAATCACCTAGTACACGTTTCTTGTTGCGTAGCAAACAATAATATCTAGCACCAGTTAGCTATTTGATCCTGCTAACTTCAGCTATTCTATTGAATCATATTATGCTGAATAAATACACAATTTAACTTAAATCTTTTATATGTAATAATCAATTCAACCTTTTTATTTTTATTTATTTTTATGTATAGTTATATTTTTTAAGATTGTATATTTTATTCGAATTGTAAGTTGTTTTTTGTATTTATGAGTTTTCTATTAAAAATTCAGAGGTTAGGTGTAAAAGAGACCTATTGGCCTCACCTCACCCAAAGGGTAAAATAAATAAAATAAATGATTTAATATAATTCAATGTATAATAAAGATACAGGAGGTTCTTACAAAACGTAATTTTAAAGAACGTCTCCCGAAATGATCTTGGGTTCGACGTTATGTGTTCCAATTACTTCCATTTAAAATACACAGCGTGGATAATAAATATTTCTATGGGACACTTTCCAAAAACATAGAGAGTTAATACTCGGTATTTGAATAAGATTCGTTGTTAAGATTTATATTTAAGGTTAACCGCATCAAAATTGATTCATATTCGTTGCATTGGCAGGTTAAACGGTCTTCCTTATTAAATCTATAGGAGACTCGGATTCTGTGTTGAGGCACTTCCTAAAATTATTGCGACTTAAAATAATAGGTAATTATAGAGCATCCCACATCCCTCAGCCTCATACCTCCACCATAAGTAACAAAAAGCTCTGGAGACAAAATGAGGAGTGAAGGTAGTAAGGCATTGCTTTTCTCACTGAGACAGAATGCTGTAAGTGGAACAAGTCCACGTAAATGAAGAACAATGACTCTACAAGTATCACTTATCGTAGTATTCGAAAAGAAAAAACTTTAATCGATGTCATTATTCAACATTACTCATACCTCAGTAGCTTTCATATTTTGGCAGCCATGGAAGTAAATGGTAGATACATTTTTGTCTATTCTGTACCAAAAGGTAGATGAAAAATATTCCATTCCTCAGGATATGGTAACAGAACCCTCTATAACGTTATAAGCAATAATATCGTTTCAAATGGTCCTTAATTTGACACCAGAATGGTTCAGTTTCTCAATAAGGTTATTATATAGAAATTAAACCAGTTCCGAAATCGGGACTACGCGAAACGGTAGGTGGGAAAATTAATCGCTCCAAAGCTCGCAGTGTGCAAGAAAATTTTACTCGCATGTGTTTGTATACATCAAAGAAATTATAGAATAAATATAACAAATACACACATTTATATGCCTTATTTTCGGTAAAGTTTTGGTTCATCATTAATGCGCTTCGAGCCATAAGATTCCCGTTTAGTAAACACTGCGTTTCGCAAGAGCACGCGCAATATTTATCCCAACAAAATCGTGTGGATGTATTTTGTGGGAATGAAATGCACAAACTTCTGCTTCCTTCAGAAGCACATCTCTATGGTACAGCCCTCCGGGGGATTATCGTTTCGAAATAGAGACGCAATTAACCTTTTAGCAAGAAGAAAACACCCGCAGGTGCTTCCAAAAGGGTCTCTATTAGAGAAACGTCGTCCGCAGCTACTTTTAATAAATAAGTTATCCTCGGGACGAACCTCAGCCAAAACAACTCGTACTTTACTTACTTACATACTTTACTTACTTCTGCTTAAGCGTCAAGCGTACATCGGAGTAGCAGAATTAAACTAAATTCTTTTTGGCATATAATCGTATTTGATTCGCCATAATCCTGTTTCCATTATTGCATTACGAAATTTATAATTTTGCCGTGAGATTCACCAAAGAAAAGAAAGCTAAGTTACCTGTCAGTGTAGATGGTGTAAAACTAGAACAGATAGATAATTTCTCTTACTTGGAAAGTGTTCTTTCTTGGGATGGGAGGTGTACAGATGAGGCTCGAAAAAAAATAGCATTGGCCAAGGAAGATTTCGTTAAGAAAGGGGCACTGATAACTAGAGGTCTCCGTAAAGGAATCAGGAAAAGATTGCTAAAATCCTTGGTGTGAAGTGTTTTGCTGTATGGGTGTGAAACGTGGACCTTACGAAAGGAGGAAATCAAAAGATTAGAGTCCTTTGAGATGTGGGCATGGCGAAAATAAAAAAAAAGTAAGCTGGGTGGATAGAAAAACACTGAGGTACAGGAAATGGTCCAGGAGAAGAGGGTTGATAGAAGTAATTAAACGCCGACAAAAGAAATGGGTGGGTCAGATATTGAGTGGAGAGGGATTACTAAAAAATGTTATTGATAGTAGAATAAAAGGAAAAAATCCGAGGGGAACACTAAGGCAAAAGTTGTTTTAGGACATAAAGGGTGGGGTACGTCACCAGGAAGCGAAGGAAAATGACGTTGAGTGGGGAATATTAGGGCACATGAACCTACCGAAAGGAAGAAAACGTATGAATAATATCGTGAAAGTGAAATAACGACATTGCATAGATGTTTGAGGCAACCTAGACTACGGAATTGTTATTGATAGGAAATGGCATAACACTGCTCTTCTTGCTGTTACCTACTGCTAAAGAGGTTTGCTGTAAACTATTCTTACAAAAGTAGGTAGGGTAAAAATGTTCTGCTTTATAATTTTTTAACTTCTGCTATTATTCCAACTTATTCCTTGCTGCGCTAATTAAAAATGTGATACATCTGTCCATTGCTCATGCTTTATCATAATGAATTCTCTTGAACTTTCTATGTTTTAGCCATATATTTCTATTTTCATTTATAAGTATCTCTGTTTTAATTTATTTTTCATTCTTTTCTTGCTTTTTTCTTTTCTCCGTTTTATAATTTAGTCATCATTATAATTTATCTCGTTTCCTTGTGCTATCAACTCCTTTTCTTTTCCTCAAATACTCGAGTTTTCTGAGATGAATTCTTTGTAATAATTATCTATAGTGTTATCTAATGTTTATCTATCAATAGTCGACTTTGTATTTTCTAAGTAATCTCAATGTGTAATTTTAGCATTTATGTTTGTGTTCCTAAGTGCATATGATACTCGGTTCATTAACTAATCATGAACTTTTATCGAAACTTAGTGTCAGTGAAAACTTATTAAGGCATTATTATGTATTTGTTTGTCATTTTAATCATGTTCTTATTTCCAGGCTATATTTCTTTCCCAGCTTTCTGTTTCTAAATCTCTTAGTCATTACTCTCAGTAGGTTTGTGCAGGTTTTTCACACACCCCTTCTTTGTGGGTGTTTTCCTGCTGTGGATATTTTTTATTTCCTAGGCCTCACTTAGGTTTTCAAATCCACAACTAAATATTTCCAATTTGTCCTAATTCAACTTAAGTTAACTTTTATTATTGATTTATTTACTTTTTGATATTATTATTGATTTATAATATTTTAAATATTCACGATGGGTTAAATGGAAGAGGAGACTTTAAATTCTCGATTTCGCCCAAAAAAATTATTATTTAAGATATTTATTCATTTATTAATTTATTATTAAAATAACTAGCTAATTTTCCACATAAATTTATACCAGATTTTGTAAGAAGCACATATATTGCTCTAACATCTCTAATTCTATAAATTGATTTTATATACTATATTATCAAACTATGAATTGTTTATGTGAAGAATTTGGAAAACTGAGACATCGAGAAATTTGCGATTCGAAGAAATGTATATTACTTCAACGACATCTCTAGGAATCAGGGAAAAGTAAGAGTACTCAAATCAACCCAAATTAAAGTAGAATATTGGAATATTTAGTCACAAATATCAGAGAATCCAACACATTACGTAACATCGTTGTGGTTCACATGAAGGTAATGTTCCAATGAAGGTTAAATCGATATCATATTGGAAGTTGTAATGAAGGTTAAGTGCATTAAAGTCATTGGAGTAATCCGTGAGTACAGGGCTGAATCCATATCGTTTTCAAGCAGAAAATAAACCAAACAGTGAGAGGACCTCCTCTCACAGAAGATAGCATGCTTTTATTTTGAAAAGCTGCGGTTTTTGTTAAAGCTCTCTCAATTGTAGAGTACGGCACTGTAAAAAATTCATGATCAATATTCATGAAAAACGGCGGCATTAATTCAAGGGTATGAATGAAAGATGACGACCCGTTTCTCCAACTCCTGTCCAAAGTGCGTAATATATCAACTCCAGCGAGAGGTCCTTTAATATCTCTTGCATCGACTGTTTCCATCCGCATAATTAACCGTTTAACCGGGAAAACTCCGATTAATTTAGCCTTTTTCAATTCGGAAATTACAAGGAATTCCGGAAGAAATTTGTTCTATTTTTACGTCATCAATGACGAAGACAAAACCTAGTTTGATTGATGTTATAGCGAAATTGGTTCCTTGTTTTATTAACATTTTTCTCCGGCGGGTCTCTCCAGAGGTTATTCCAGTTTGAATCTTTGTCGTTTTTGCTTCTTTGTTGATCTTTTTATTGTACATTTATTTGGTGTACCAAACGTCAGCTCGGCGTCTGCATATGAAATAGTTTTGTCCCGTAACTTCCTGCGATGGGAGGAATTTCATCGGATTTTTGAAAGCCGGAGCTATATCTCGTAATTTACATACGTTGCCAAGTTTTATTGCGCCCTGTGATTTAATTTGTAATATTTAAATACGTTGAGGATTTATCGTTGCGCAGCTGTGAGGATGTCACTCAATTTATTTTTGTTTTTTCTTTATCTCCTTCTTTCAATGTTTAATTTGACAGTCTGAGCTCAGTTGAAATGAATCCAGAAAGATATTTTCTCACTCAACCAAGATATACTATGTAAAAGTATGTTGTTTATGCCCAGCTGTGAGTTTGGCGCAGCAATATTTAATATGAAAGACAGAGTTGTGAAGATAATTTTGTCGAAAAGGGCTTATAAGTTGTCATATATTATGTGTGCTAGTGGTAAAGTTATACAAAACAGTTTCTATTGGCAGCTATGATTTTGCGGAGACTTTTCAGAACCATTTTGGTTCTTATTTAAGGAAGGTATTCAGAATTTCATCATCTGCTGTTTTTCTTACAATGGTAATCGAATATCATCAACATGCTGCCACATCTGACTAAAGGACATATTGGATAATTAATATACAAGGTGGTTCATCTATTGAAAATGGTCCTATAAACTTTTTAACATGATTTAGAACCTTGTATAGAGTAACTTGTCAATTGCAAAGTTAATTGTCAGAACTCGCATTTTATTTATCAACCATCAAAAACATCTACAATTAACGCAATATCTTAAATCGTACAACTAATAACATAAAGGCAACATCAGTCATTAAACAACTCTTACAAAAAATGCGTATACTTTTAAAAACCAATGAAGAAAAACGCACAATTCATAGAAGGTATGATTGAGGTATCTATCCTTAAATAAGTATCATCTAACGAGGAATAAGATAGCAATTCCACGCAGTGTACTTACATATAGTCCCATGTACATCCTTCTATCTAGTTAACTACCAGAATCGATAGCACCTCATTGACGAAAACGCTATTGTTTCTAATGAGTGGGGACTCTACGGGGACCTTAAAGAGCACAATTGTGGATTTTGAATACTTTAATATTACAACGCAAGATTTCCCAAGACCTTTTTCCCTTATTCACGCTTTCTCTTAAATGACGAAAGAGACGAATCAAGCTGTTGTGCCCATCAAATTGTATCCAAACGGGAGCATATATTGAGGTAATACGCAACGTTTTCAAAGTTGGCTTTTATTTCCTCGTCTTCTTCTTACCTTTAAGGTGGAATAGCGAAGTTTTTGAGAGAGGGATTTCCCAATAAAAAGGAACCGGAACGAGGTCTCCGTACTTGGTTTGTGGGGCATTAGACCTTTCACCATATTAAGCTCCTTCCCTATGTTTTGGGTCGCGGAAGGTTTGAGAATAAAACGTCTGTGAGGAAAAAAGGGAGGAAGTGTTGAGTTATATTTAAAAAAAGTTCTGATCAAATTGTTTTGGACATTGTAAGACTTTCAAAATGGTAACTTATATTATTATCAAAATAACATTCAAGGAAATGTTTTCAATTCTATTACTTCTATTTTTATTTGAAAAGTAGGTCCTTTTTTGCGATGATTTACTAGAGATCTTTACCAATATTGACCAAATATCACTGGATGATGTATATACGTTATAAGAATCTGTTAGATGCAATGGCCGCGATTCAAAATTTATGGACTCTGCTATGAATATAAAATAGATTTATATATTCAAGATAATAATAATAAGGAAACGAAATTTTGAGTAACTGGAATATGAAGCAAGTTAAAATAGTATATTATAAAGCAAGTTACCCATAGAGTCATCAACTACAGGTATGATGCTATAGCAACTCTACGATAGTGGTATAAATATTTAAGTTTAAAATGAGGCATATTCTTTAAAATTCAAAGCCAGTCATCATTTCAACATTCCGTATTATCAGAAAGTATTTTAATTTTGGAATGCAAATAACTATTTAATAGCTGAATAAAACTCTCTGGGAGTACTTGGTATTTATAACCGTACTCCTGAATGTCCTAGCAGGGCTGAGAAAGAAGGGAATAACAGTAATAATAATAAAACGTGTTTATTGGAAGGAGAGATTGAGAATTCTTTCTTAAATCTAACCATTTGCTACAATAATATTTAAAAGAATGAGATTTTTACTGGCTCGGGGTAGCGTAATATCTGCCACATCTTCCTTAAATTGAGTCTGTTTAAATTGCTTCAGTCAACTCCCGTTCATCCGTATACACGCTGCTAACTTACACAGAAGAACCAATAACTTTCTCTTGTTTCAGGATAAATACAGCAAAATTAAGAAATTCAAAATTTGATTAATAATATTGTGGAGGATCTCCAGGAAGAGAAAACACTTCGTTTCGATACCCTGGAAATAAAACTTCCAGCTTGGCGGCCAAATCTGCCCAGGGCAAGTATGTCTTTTGCCCCTCACAATTGCCCTGTAAATATACAAAAACGAGAACTTTCACGTGAGGATGCACAACATTATATGGTAGACTAAATGTTATCCGTATATGGAAGGTGCTTATCTGTATCATCTAGTAACTGATTGCCAATGGAGTGGGAGTGATAGTAGTATAGTTAAAAGCGCTTTGACGACTGAGGTAATTTCGCACACATGAGTCCCCACCGGATATCGAACCTGGAACTGCTTCCAGCAAATGCAAACTCGCAGCCTACTTGGCTATCCGGGAGCCTTGGAGTTTTCAGAGGCGATGTTTACTCATTAATGGGACGGATTGTTTTTCGCGGGGTTGGAAATACAGTTTGCTATCTTTCCTCTTAAACGATGGTAGTTAAGGCATGAAACTGTCCACGGCTTTTTTTATTATATCAAGAGTTCTCCGAAAGGAACCCTGCAGAACTTAGGTTTTTCCCTAGTACTAACGGGAGAGTTTTATTTACTCCATTTTGCACCACCGCAATTTTCAACGTCCAGCAATCCATCATCCTCTGTTTATAGATTCCTTTCTTCTCATTAGAGACGGAGCTAATATCGAAGAAACGCTAACGCCACCGTCACTTCATCGCAGTGGAAGTTAGAACAAACTTATCCCGGACCGTCCAATACTTCTCCCGGAGCACTTCATCTCTTCGCACGTCCAATGCGCGTTCCGGACTGCGCAATAAAACAAACCAGCAAAATTTTCCCCTTTTCGCGTCATTCCGGTTCAGAGGTTCGCGTCAAGTGCGTCGCGGGTTGCAGAATGACAACTTCAGCTCCACCTAGCGATTTTTTCTCGCAAAAGCAGCCCGTTCTACCAATGCGGAAGCCCCAAAGTCTAGGGATTCGGCGAAAAGGGGATTTTTTTCATACTCGCAATCGCGGGAGAGAGGAAAAAACGCCACTTTCCGTACGCACATGCACGGGAACGCATACGCCAACAAAACCCTCGTGGATGCTGGAGAAAATAATGAAAAAGGAGTAAAAACCGATACGAAATGTACGTACGCTGCGAGGGAGAGGGCGCGCTGCAGTGGTATGGCGTAGTTGTCGTGGAGGTTAGCCATTGGCTGAGGACTCAATGAGCTCACCCAGGGGGCGGGGGGCGGGTAACAGGGGGGCGGAGGGGCAGAAAAAGGTGAAGGGGAGGCAAGGCGTGTCTGTTTGGCCGCCTCTTACGCATCTCCTATGCCCTAGCGATGTTTCCGCAGTGGATGCGACGTTGCCACATTTCCGCATTTTTGCATCCGCTGCACCACTCTCTATCTTCCCAGTTTTTCATATCTCTTCTGTCTATGACGGCGATTTGCATGACTCCTCTACTTTTCAGTGGGTTTATGTGCCCTAAAATTCCCTGCATAACGCCCTTCCTTTCATTTCTCGGTAATCAATCCCTCCCTGGGTATAATGTAACAAATCACGTCATTGCCTTCTTTCAAATACTTCCTTTGCCAGTGGCTATCGCTTAAATATTTAAATCACCCACTTTTGCTCTTCCTGTTTAATGTTCTCCATGGAAATCCTCTCCTCTTCCACCATCTCCAGGACATCCTCGTTTATTCCTCTTTCCACCGTTTCTACCTTTCTACACCACACCCTTCTCTCGGGAGGCTGCAGTCTTTTACTGTTCTCCTTTCTTTAGGTCCATGTTTCACACCTAAAATGCAAAACAATTCAGACTAAGTACGTAATTGATATGAACAGACTTGACTTGGAGGGACAGCATAATTTACGAAAACCTTTGCATTTTCCTCACAATTCCACTCTTCCTGTAGGTTTCGGCCGTGCAACCAACTTCCAGAAAAGACTATTAGAGAAACCTGTAGTTTGTTTCTGAAAGATATACTATTTTCGTAATAAATATACCGGAGGATGTTTGTGCAGCCAAAATCAGTCAGAATGTTAAGCTTTTGTTAGTTACTCCAGACTAAGTGTTCTAACTACCCACCAAAGTATCTCGTAGTGGGTCCGATCAGCTAATACATTCTACACCGCGATCAAATGTTTTCTTGAATTCCTTCCAAGTCAATTCTGGTTCTCAATTCTGAAACTCCCTCCAGACTGTATCAAACATTCTAGCTCGGTGCGAGTATTTAAAGAAAAATTATTTAATCATCTTTTAACTGCAAATGTTTAAAAAATGTTTTGTTTTGTATTTCATACTCATGTTTATTTCTCCTTCTGTATTTTATATTGATGTCTATTGCTGCTGAGCAATTTTTGTATTTTTATTCCTTTGCATCATAAGTGTATTTTTAAGCTCTATGGGAAGATCCCAGATTAAATTAAAAATTGTTATAATTAAAAAAATATTTAACCTCCATTGTCATGATACCCTTTTCGTATTCTTTGCTTCATGGAGAATTCATGATATTTTTCTTTTAATCTTATTTGTGTTTCTTCCTCAATGAAAATCCACTTTTTAAGTTGGGTTAAGTTAATGATAACTGTGCTAGCTTTTCCCAGTAAATCTTGATTGGATGGCTTCCTTCGCTTTTCACCCTCGTTTTAGTATGAGGTGTGTTCTTGGAGAAAGTTGACATTTTTAGCGTGGGTTGCTTTGCGTTACCCCCGCAGTTCTTTATCCAATCCCAGAATATTGTTTTGCGGAGCCACTTTAGATTGTATTACTGAGCAGAAATTCGCTGGATGTCGAAAGGAGAAAATTGTAATTGTTTGCAGTAATTTTGAAATCTTCGAAAAAGAAAATTGGTTATAACTGCCATTTCTGCACGAATTAAAGAGCTTCAAATTGTGAAACATAAAAAGCGGATTTCGCGGATAATAAACTCCAGTCCTTAGGCTCTCATTCTAATCCATTAGCATATCAATCGACTTCAATCGATTTCATTCTGTAGGTGGTATACAAAGGCTTCAAGGAAGGTTTACCGTAAAAGCAATAAGGGTTCTTGAGCATAAAATTAGCAAGTAATTCACTGGTGTTACTACTAATGCCTCAATGCATTTATTCTCAACTGTATAATGAAGCCGATAACATCAATTTCTTTCGATATCTCCTCCGATATTTCCCTAGACAAATTCTTTCTATATTTCTTTCAACACAATCAATTCTAAACAATTAGTAAACATACGATGGAATAATTGATTCAGATGCACCCTGAAACTGTACAAAGCACTATAACAATTTAATAGGGGCCCAAAAAGGAATTGGACCACTATTTAGTGCTTTCGTGTATTATTATTTGGTTAGTTCGAATATCTACTTTAGGCAATAATAAATTAAAATTGTTTTTCAAAAATTTCAAAATATTCTTCATCAATTTTCTTATTATTATCGTATAATATATCCGCTTCTCCGACAATTTTTCTTAAATTAACATCAAACTTTGCGGAATAACTATTTTTTCTTCCGCCCTCCCGGTGATTATAATTACGGATAACTGAATGAGGACCGTTGATAGATTTGTAATTTCCGGAGGGATCTACGCATTTGAAAAGATCAGGAACCCTCCTTAAGACCACTTTGACTTAAACAGTAACCATATCTCATAGTTAGCGGTAAACATATTATATATTCCAGGCCATTCTGAAATACCAATATTTTTACATAGCTATTAGATGTTGACTTTAGGTGATGTTGAAATCGGTCACCCAATAGATTGGGTGTTTTAAACATTTACTTAGGTGAAAAGCAGATAAAGGATGCTAAATATTGTTAATGAGAAGATCAAGAGAGGGGAAGAAAAATTTCACAAAGGATTTTTAAGAAATAATGGAGTGAAAAATAATGCTTTAGAAGGATAAAAAAAAGGAATAAAAGGGACATTCTCAAGGAAAACACCAAACATAGTAAAGAAGCACAAAAGAGAAATGGCTAATTGAGGTAGAAAGTTTCCGACGTAATCAAAGAACAACTTTATGCATATGAATTATAATTGAAAATAAAGAAATTATAATGTAAATATAGTTTATCCTAGCATTTAATATGTATATGACTTCTTTGAGCTGAAAATCAAAGCGAGTAATGATTAATTTATTTTTATATTCACGAATGGAATCTATTAAGTATGATTTCAATGTTAACATAGTCATCGTTATTCAGTTCCAGAGAATTTTCTTATGTGTTCCCATATAGTTTTCTTTCCCTTATCTCCACAGAATCAACTTGGGAAACGTGAATGCATTCTTAGATCTAGGACTATACTTTCCATATACACAAAACTTCTTAAGTGACTTTCCTTGAAATGGAGTACAAGAGTATTACATACGTGTATCTATCTACATTGGAATCAAAGTAGTATGGCAAATTCTGGAAGATAAACCCCATTAACCTGGATTTCCCGGAAACTTAAGAAAAACGTTCTTATTTACTTTACCTGAACTATCACGAAAAATTGATGTAAGAATTGCTCGGGACTGATTTAATAAACAGCATAGATAGCTCTTTCAGTTTCGCAGAACCATTTCTGGTTCCGAATATACAAGTATTTCCTTATTCTTTTTAGACTAGTAGCTATAGACCTCATTTCTTTTCAATCTATAGGATGGAGAAACATTTTGTATTCTTGTTTCTCCTCTCTCTGAAGAAAGTTTCCTAAATTTCCCCATGGCGGTGCCAAACTATACCAATTTGGCTCGCTATTGTATTTTCTACTTCTTTATAAGTGCAATAATAAAGAAATACTCTTCATTTTATTTGTCGTTCTGGTTAAGTTTTCCTCTATATTTACGTTATGTATTGTCCTATGTATTTTGGTACGACGTACATCGTTTACCATTTTCCTCTTCGAGTATATGTTCCTTTAATTATTCCAATGGCAGTACAATCTTCGGTCAACCGAGCGGTTCCACAGTCTAAAATGCAGATAAAATTAAAGCATTAAATGCAGTCTTCTGCATACAGAACACCAATGCAGACGGATGTTTTGAAATTTCTTCATCCATGTCTAAGTTTCTAAGATGTTAAAGGTTCACATCTTTCCATCAGAATTACGCAAATCAATGAAGTACAGATACTTTTCCTATTGCAGTTATCAGCACAGCTTTGGATTTAAAAAAATAACTATAAAGATATGATAAATTATGAGAAAGGGATATTATTTTCTACCATAGTTTGGTTATGCTATGGACCGAGGAGAAAATGTATTATAAAATTGCAAATATTCACAGGCAAATCGGAAAAAAAGCTGAACAAGTACAATTAGTCGCAGCATCGGGTCTTCTGATCTACGCTGAGCTCTCGATTATCCGGGATATGAATAGAAAAGAACGCACGAAATATTATAAAACAAGGACAATCCAAACTTCCGCTTTTGTATCTTGTCGTGTTCACCATTTACATAATCAAAAAATTTATTACTATGGTATTTGCCCACATGTTGCGATATTTTCGATTGTTTTCATTGAGTTTCCTTCGCTCGACCGCGTTTCATTTTAGCAGCAATAATGTCATAGGAGTCGTAGGTTAGTTTGGGAAACAATAACTTTTTATAAGATAAATTAGAGAGGCAATAAATGGTAAGTCCTGCTTGTATTATAAGGTGAAAATGCTTGCGTAATTTTGATGTTTGGATTTTCAAATTCCGTATTATAAAATATCGACGACAGATTAAAAATCTTGCACGGATAATCGGGAGTACTTTGTATATAATTTTCTGCTAAGCCATACTTTCGTTGCATGGGTAGTACATTCAAACCTAAATTTGTAAAAAACCTGATTAAAAGTATCGCTAAAATGCTACAACAGGTGAGGTCCTTTCAACTCCCACTAGGAATTTAACTCGGAACCGCTTTCTTCAAATGCGAAGGCATTACTCACTTGGGTGTCTTAAAACCTGTACTGTTTTAACAAATATAATGCGCTATATGCAATAATAAATACAACAAAATGTTTAGATCGGATCGGCCTTATATGTGAACATTCCCAACCCATATTAAATAACATTAATAATAATACGCAACTTTTTTAATTGAAACACTCGAAGAGTACATACATTTTGGATCACCTGAAGATGTCAACACGTTGACGAAACCGGTGGCACGGAAAATATATTGTGGAAGTTACGAAGTGTTTCATTTAAGATGGTTTCTACTACATTCCACCAAGTGAGAATTGAACATATTAATTTTAATACGTAACTTAATACATACATAACTCAAAGCATTCTTTCCTTCGCTCTTGAGCATCGTATATTTGATTCTTGTTATTCAATATATCGCTCGCCCCGTAAGGTATATTGAGAGCAAACATGAAGCAGCCGGTCCAAAAAAGATCGATAATTTACGGAGACTGATAAACAATTTATCTTCTCCATTCTACTCCAGGTATATCAATCGTATCGAATTCTTAGCTCCCCAACAACACTTCCGCTTCGGAATATGAATCTAGCCTTATTTTCATCGTTCAATCCCAGTAATTTTAACGCATGGCATACTGTTCACCCGGAGGATAGAGGCACACTATTCCCATGGACCTCTTACGGCATATCCATCGCCAATAACACGCTCCCGTTCGTGGCTGGATACGCTCGACTGCGGCCCGACTCACGGCAACTCACGAGTATCAACAAGAGATCGCTATTGGGTATCTTCGCCCCCTATCGGCGGCCCTCTTCCCTGGGATTTCCTTCTCAACGATTTCTGGCACGCGTAAAATATTTTATCCGAGTCCTCGGGGTGCGGAGTTGATTTCGTTGAAGGCGATTTGGTTCCCGAACAGCTTTCAATGCGCCAGAATGTGGGGGAACAGCTCCGCTCGCATTTGAAGTTTCCGACCGGGGTGATGCTCTACTCCGATGCCTTCGCTCATATGGGTATCGTGGGCGAAGATGGGGGCGTTATGCGAGAGTTCTCCATTGCCCCCGCCGTAACAGTTCTTTCCCCGATTGGCGATACGTTGTTATATTTTAATGCGGTTGAATTCGACGAATATGAGGCCGGAACTGTGCTTCACTTTTATGCGTTTCTTGATATGGGTATCGTAGATGAAGAGGGTTTTGCTACTATATCCTGATGAATGGATTTTCCATTTCTCTGCTTGTATAAGTTATAGCCAACCCATTTTGAGGTGTGGTTTTTCAGTCGTTAGAAGTCTTAAAATGGAAAATTTTCAGATATGATGAGGAAATAATGAAGGACCATTTCTAAGTTTAAGTTCTCCAAAAACAGGGGTGTTAATCTGGCAGGCAATGAGCTGGGTACGACTCTACGATTCTTCTCATAACAATAACACTAAAATAATAATAATTTCTGAATTGGAAACAGGAAGGTCCTAATGACATCCATTTGAATAATTAATGTTATTTTTCAAACACACACTACCATTACCTATCCGGAAAAATCCGACTTGCCGAGACTTGAACCCGGGACCTTGGGTTTAGAGCGCTAGTACGCTAACCACTTAGCCACTGCGAGTGGAAATTGTGGCCCGCGATTTCAATGCGAGTGTCTTTATCATATGTCATATGAGTGTCATAACATATCAGTATCAACTTATCAGCTTGAAACTTCTCTTTTCGTCCGTTTTCACATGGGAAAAATACCAGTAATAAAAAGTTAGCCGCACAATTTATACGTTACTTTGAAGGTACGTACTTAAGCAGGCAATAATATTCGTCTAGGAAACTCGATGAAACAGCTCATAAGTTAGAGATAACCGATGAAAATCTTTTCTTCATTAGTTATGTTCAAAATGGTCATTTCCAAATCTTGAAAAACTAGAAGGAGACAAACGATGGAAAATTTCCGGAAGGAAAGTATAAGAAACTTGTGCCTAATATATTCAGAACAGTAGTAAATATCATAAACATAGAAGTAGTTCCGGGATTAGTTGGGGGTTATGGGGTTCATATGAGCAAATTGATCTCGGCTGTCGAAGAACTTTTAAGAATACTACTAGGATAGGGGGCATCAATCTTGCGTTTACGTTATCTTAGTATTGCTCACGATTGGGAGAAAATTAAAGTCACTCAGGAATCAGTATTTTCAAAAAATGGAATGGAACATGGCTGCTCATTATTGAATATTAAGATAGATGTTAATTATAGAGTTAATGCGCATATTTTATATAAAATGTTCCACATGTTCTAGCTCAGTATTGAAAGCTATTGAAAGTTAGAATCGTAGTGGAAGTACGAATATTATTGTTAAAAGTGCTTCGGTGTCTGAGGTCATTTCGAATGTAGGACCCCACTGGAAATCGAACCCGGGACCACTTTCAAATAAGTCGAACGCGTTGCCCACCTGGCCATCCGGGAGCCCACGCAAGTGTTAGAATCCTCACGCCTCATTTTACGTAGTTATCTCGTTCTATTACATAGTAGAGAGTTGACGTTCTAACTGGTCTTATGACTGAACTTAACAGGCAGACGAAGGCAGGGATATCGTAAGAGATAAGCCTTCTGACTCTTCAACCATTTCAGCATCTCTGAAAATGAGAATGTACGCAAATGCTGATAGTTTTAACTAGGTGCTCTAAACTATTATCTACGTCAATCGCATCAGCATTTTTAAATATTGAGGGATCTTAGAGATGAACACTTCTTATTTAACTAAACTAAAATTTCACAGCAAACAGCCGCTGCTTTATAATTAATAATTAATCAGTGCTGCTAAAGAATCTTTCATTTGAGAATATTTCAAACGATGAAAATTAGTTTCTACGAAAACTGCAGAATCAAACTTACCTTTGTGGGGCGTGGCAATTCCTGTGAAATGTTGGCTCATTTCCATCCGAAGAGTTTGCCTTTTCGATCCCAAAATCTTTCCAAGTGTTAATGCGATCGATCAAAGATAATACTTCGGAACCCCTGGTCGAAACCATTAGCATGTACGTACGTTTTACCTTCCAGAGTAAGTACGCATTAAAAAGGTTTCATTCATCGCACTCCCCAAATAAAATTGGTTAGAAGGTCGCACCACAGCAACGATATGCATGTTGGGAATGCATGGTTTTAATGGTTGAGCTCAACAGATATCAAAACAAATAAATTAACAAAGATAACCCCGGAGAACATTATAACACATCCTTAGGGGCGAAACAACTGCTGAGAATAGGATTGTATTTCATAGATTTAATATAACTGCCTATAGACCGCTAGACCAGGTGGTAGTGTTAGATTCAAAATGAGAGTTCAAACACACAAATTATCCTAGAAAATGCAGAGTTGTCATAGGCTAGAGCTGTATACATTATAAGATTACTTCTGGGCAGCATTTTATATTCTCCAGATAGGGAAAAACGTGCTTAAACCTTTCAAAGCTTATGAGTCTGTAGATAAAATATGCTCATCATAATTTACCATTCCCTTATTAACAAAGTGTTATGCTGTTGATTTTTACGGAAAATCTCATGATTAAATCAAAAATGATTTTTCACTCCTGCTCTCGGAAGTTATTGCAACATGTGAGTATCCCTAAATGGTGGAAAATCAGTAGAATTTTATTTTAAATTAAGATGAATTGAGTAAGAAATAGGAAAATGGAGACCTTAAGGATGCTTCTTTTAATTAGAATAGACGTTAGTTTAAAAAACAATGTACGTGCTGCATATCTGTCAAGACACTTTTCTTGTGTATCCTTAATATTATGTTACCCGCGCTGATTTAACTTTGATATGCACTTTTGTGTACCTACAAGTATATGCAATTTTATATACATATATTGTTTATAATTCCCGAATATTACATGAATATTACATCAATATCACACGAATCCCCACAGGTATTCAATAGCTAATAATAATGTCTAAAATAAATACA
The DNA here is from genome assembly GCA_000376725.2 of Ladona fulva. Taxonomy (NCBI): domain Eukaryota; kingdom Metazoa; phylum Arthropoda; class Insecta; order Odonata; family Libellulidae; genus Ladona; species Ladona fulva. The sequence continues at coordinate 950,970 of KZ308126.1, read as the reverse complement.
TATGTATTCAATATTTTTCTTCCTATTTTACATACTTCTTGTAGTATTTATTAATGAGGGTTTACTTTTTCTTTCCATGTAATTTCTCTCGTCATTTGTGGTTTTTTTTGGAAGAAAATAGAAAATGAATGACAAGTTCATTTGTCAAGCCACTTGGATCCGCAATATTTGATAGGGTCAGTGGCTAATAAAATTCAAAAAACAACGATCGCGACCATGATCTAAGTCACAGTGCTCCACAGTTAACGTTTTCATGGGCAAAACCAAGCAACTCTCATGAAAAATACAGGAGATGGAAATAGCAACACCTAGACACTCTAGAGTAAAGTACGTGCGAGTTGGAAGGTTGTGTTTCCACTCCGTCTCGGAACCGATCGCGCCCCTATGTTTTGGCGGCCCTCGTCCGTCTCCCAAACAAACCGAGAAAGGGGGCATCGCAAAACGGCGAACTGTAATTCAAATATTTGAGAGAAGATGGAGTAGAGCGACGCGGATAAGCCCTGAGATCCGGATTACAGAATGGCGTGCAAACAAGGTTGGGCCAAGTTATTATTGTTCGTCCATCGGAGAGTATAAACAGGTCCGCAACATGTCGCTCCCCGTGCGTTTTCATGTTTCATTGCAGCCGATTTAAGCGCGTCGCTTGTTAACCGCGTGAATAAATAACGAGCTCTCTTCGTTCCCATTTCGATTTCGAGGATGGAAAGAATGAGGCACAGTGATGCACGGCGCAGACATAACAATGTTGCGTTTGTTTCTCGCATCGGTCGTTAATTTTTGGAGAAAAGTGGTTTCGGTATCACGTACGCCGTCCATTTTTGTGGGAAGGGTACAGTTTTTACCGGGTCTCGTTCGTTGATGGTGTGCTTGAATTTTGTTGAAATACACCCGCGATGAGCTCACTTTTAGAATTTGATCGACGTATACAAAGATACGATCTTTAGTTTTAGCTCCACTCCGGAGTGGACCAGATGAGATGGAGGATTTATTTACACGACTTCCTCCTTGTATCCATCGTTAATTTCTTATAAATTATTTATGATTGTGACTAGATGTTATTAAATATCTAATGAGTAAATGTCTAAACAGTATGAAATTTTAAAAGAGGTGGAAAACCGCTGCCGGTAATATGGCCCGCGGCTATTTATTGCTACGATGATTTAGTAACAACACGCGATGAATTGGTTGATGGAAAGACTTGTCATAGTTAATTGTTATATTACCTCTTCCTCCTCCCCCACCACCTCTTCTATATTTTCATTTGTTGCATCTTAATGTAAGTAACCGTCTGGAGATTAAAAGCAAACGTCAGTATCCTAAGACTGCCCACCCTCCATCTCCTCTCCCAGGGTACCGATATGAATTATTTCCCTTCAGCATCATGAATTCGTGAATGCAAATTGCTATGCTTATTTGCACTTTCTCTTTCTAATCTACCATTTACATCAATCATCTATTCCTATTTCTCCTCCTCGATATTTAATTCTAAAACAACAGTCATTATCTCGGGATGCGTATTCTCTGCCTATGAAAGACGAAATTGAACATAAACAATACTTTTGCAATATTTTTACTCCTGGATAACCGTTTGGTCCACTTTTGCACGCTCCGATTCCAGTAGTGCATGTTTCTAATTTTTGTTAACCAAAGGTTAAAGACTACCAACATTGCTGCATTCTATACAATACGAGTATACAGTATACAAAAGTAATTAATTATAAAAAATCTCAGCCTTGTCCAGCAACCAATTTATCGGGGGAAGTTACTAACTCATTGTAGCACCAAATTGCGGAACAATCACCCCAAGACCAAATCGCTGAGGACCAAATCACCGGGTGCCGTGAAAACAGCAATGTAGCTCGGTCTTGTCTGAATCTTAATCGTGCACCTTTTTGTTTTGACGGCCCTTGTCCGTTGCCCGCACAATTTCAAAGCCAGAAAGGAACAGTCAAACGGTGAATCATTGAAACTAATTTTGGATTAGAAACAAATTGTAAGTTTTAGATCATCAGTTATACTCGGAATAGATATAAAATGTGAGGAGCCGAAGGAAATTAATAATACGCTCACGCTCCTTGTAACTGCAATTACTCCTGCAGAGGGTTAGAATAAGTAATATGAGGCAATATTTTAAGAAGATGCAGGTGTCTGCTTTTGTAATTTTTGAAACTTACAATCAGTCTAGTTAATGGTCTTGTCTACAGTTGATTTATAATTTATCGTAGCATTTTTTGCATTTAAAAGATATTTTTACGATCCGTTACTGTCTCTTGAAGCTGAACAAGGAACTTTTTTCAAATTTTGAAATGTGTGTCAGCGTAATTCTTATAGTAAGAAGCGTTTGCATTTCTTATTTTACTAGTACTCGTACTTCACAGGATATTAGGAGAGATGAGATCAAGGGTACTTTGACTCATCCTCCTAAGTTGTTATTTCAATGATAAAAATCCTCGATTAAGATATTTTAATAGATCAGATTTGAAGGAAAATCTCATTAAGCGAAGGTTCGTGTAGGGAAATTTTTTTACAAAGCAATAGCGTACGCATGAAATTTTAATGAAGAGGGAGGAATGGGGAGGAAAAATGATCCTTAAGCATTATTTGATAAAAAGAAAGATACACTTGACATTAATTTGTCTAAATATGTGTTATCATTGAAAATGTCAATTATATACTCAGTAGCTTATAAAGCGTCATCCATTGACTTTTTTAGTTCTTCTAATTGTAATATTATATATACATATCATCATCAACCATTTTCAATCCGACGTCGGATGTAGGCCTCCCCAAGCGCTTTCCAATTCTCTCTATTCTGAGCTTCTCCTTGCCATGTTACCCCTAAATACTGAATGATGTCTCTGTTACATCCATGATGTTCTCTTCACATCTCTTGATGTCCAGTTGAAAACTGCTGATGTCCAGCGGTTGTTGTTTTTTCTTCCCATGTGGCCTTCCCAGATCCATTTCATTCATTTTACCTTTCCTACGATGTACAAATATAAAATAAACAAACACCATATCGTATGTTCCACATAACTCAGTGATAAGCAGAACTTGAAATAAAGCTACCTGATACAGAGTAGAGGAGATTGAAAAGAAACTATACGAATTTCAACTCACTGTGTGAGATGAGCATAAAATCACATTGATGATTATACTTCATACACAAAAGTGGCCCTAATTGAATTTCGCTTCGGCTTCTGGAAAATCTCTGTATAATCATCAGAAATCGTAATCGCATAAAGCTCTAATATTTTCTTTGCTATGGAACATGGCTTGGATGATTGTATTTGAGATAGATTTGCATTCTTATTTTAAACCTCAGTGCGTAATGCACATGTGGTTATTTTGGCATTCGCGTAAATATTTTGCATCCTAGTATTGCCCTTTCAGGCCCAATGGTACCCTAAGGAAAAGAATTGTTCAACTTGAAAATAGATCGACGGTAAAAATCTCCGGATTCAACGCGGTCTTTGTTTTCATAACGAATTTAGCCGCAACGATCGCGGATCATATTGTGTTGTTTATTATTTCTCTGTATTTGGGTATTCAGATATCAGCGGAAGTTTATACTACTAAAATCACAGAAGGTGGACTTTCCATGCTTAGAGCGTAGCGTTTCCCCGAATAAATCAATATGTAAAAGTTCCGCGTCCATACAGAGGCATTCTTCCGCATGAATGGAGATTTATCCAGATAGCAAACGGCTTGAATTCTCCGAAACGATGGTTTATCTTTCGAGATATACGTCCTGATCAAAGAGGTGTCATCAGAACACGATGGCATGAAATACCTATAAAGAATAGTTTCCTTATTGTGTTGGAATAATATGTTAACTCAAATGGCGTGTAGTGTGACGTGGGACTGTGTCATAAAAGAGCTCCCAACGTTACTGCCCCGAAGAATATTTCGTTGCAAGAATGAATTGTTGGTAGAACTAATAGCATACATTTCAGTTTATTTGTACTTTGCGGTAGTTTACTTTGCTACGCAAACTTGCGTCACGTTATCAAATCATTAACAGAATAATATTATCGACTTCTTAGCAATATAGAATTGAAATCAAATCTTAATACATTATTTGTTAATGTTTTCCAGAAGGTGGATTTTTGTAGAAATTTGCACTAAAAGTTGAAGAGTAAAAGTAAATTTAGTCATATTTATCTCCATGTATCATTATCAAGTTGGGAGTTAGTATTCGATACTAGAATGTACAAACATAAAGATTAAGAAAGGATAGTAGAGGATAATAAAGATTAGAATAGAATATGTCTTTACTAAGGGCGAGATTGAGTCTAAAAAGTCTCGTCTTACATCTAACCCTTTGTCATTTTTAAAGTGGTTGAAGATGGAGAGAAGAAATAGCAACGAAAAAGAGAAAAGGAAGAAATTACAACTTAGGAAAAAATGCCCACAGCAGAAACACACCCAGAAGGAGGGGGTGTGAAAAACCTGCGAAACCTACAGATAGTGATGGCCAAATTTTAATTAAAAATCCAAAGAAAATCATTTTCTGTGACCTGAAAAGAAAAAATTAACAATAAAAGGGTAAAACGTACAATGGCGTGGCAATGTTTTCACGCTGGAAGACATTGTGCATTGAAAAATTAAATAGGAACAATACAAACAGAAGTTAAAAATATACAATAGAAAATTAGAATACGATATTGATATCGTCACAGTGCAAAAATAAAATTCTTCTCCATGACTAACCATATTCACTGTCAAAAGTCAATCCCTTGAGAATTAAATAACAACAAATGTGTAAATAAATTAAATTTACGTGCTCATATTCACATATCGTTCTAAGATTTTGAATCTGCATTGTCCTCATCCGCCAGATAGAAATTTTCTGGACTTACCTAGAGCCAGTAAGCGAGTCATATAACGTTAAAAGATACCTTAAATGATAAATTTTCTTCTATTCGTTACGGTAATGCTTTCAGTCCTTTGGAAAAATAACGCAGCAAGATGTCTGAGCTTTGAATAAATTGCTGCTGGAAATGTATCTTCCCATTATGGTTATATGATAATATATTTCTTCAAAAGATGGAGTTTCTGAGCTCGTATTTTTGCAATTCCTTTCTCTTTATACTGTGATTCATTCGATTAGAACTTCATCACCTACCTGTTGGAACTTGACGTAATCTGAGAAATGCAATGCAATGCAATGAGAGATGCAATATTCGCATCATTATAAAAACTTCATGACAGAACAGATGTAATGTTTGGGTTAAGTTAAACATTCCCTTCATTCATAAAAAGCGAAATACATTTCGAATTTGACTGACTATACTCCTGTATAGCCTCAGGTCTCCAAAGTTCAATTTCATGAGAGCATATCCGTGAAGGTAGGCAATAGGCATTACTTTTGTGTACTGCGGGTCCGGAGTCCGGGATTATCGGGGGATAAATATGGCAGCAAGTAGCCTCTTCGTAGTCTTGATAGCGTGTAATTTGCGAAGCAGTTAATAGGAATACGCGTATCCTTAAGCCGCCCCTCGTTATGTACGGTTACTTCTCGAGGACTTGGACATAACGTTCGAAGGAATTATGGATCCGATGGAGATGTGGAGCAGCTCATAAAACTTCACGTTATAAGGCCAGAGTTGGCTTCAAGTTCTGCTTCATCAAGAACTTCGGAATGGTACAACTGGTAGACATTTTACTGCATTGTTTGCTTCTGAAGTGATCATCATAAGCATCTGCAGAGGGTGGAAAGCCAGAGTCTAATATCTGGATTCCATGCTACGTTTTGGCGAGAGATGTAATTGTACGGAATCGTAAAAACTATCCTTTGATTTGTTATTGCCATCTGAATGAGACTAGGGAAGGCTGTAAAATAAGGAACTTTCCATTATGTGTTATGGCTGGAACAGTTATCTCCTGACTACATTGTCGCATTTACTTTGGTCCATCTCCAAATATCGATGGAATCGAGAAAATCTAATCTCCCCGAGTTATATGATGTACTTTTTATATAATACCTTTAATACCGACTAATTATTTCCGACTGATAAGTGTATTAATAATTCGCATAATACACTAAAATCGGCAGTTTCTATGGAAAACAATTAAACATAGTTTAAACAATTACCACAGAAACGGGTTAGGGTGATCTAGCGCAAGATGGTGCGCTCCCAGGAAAAATCCCAAGGAAAAGTGGACTTGAAAAAACTCTGATGGGACTGGGAATTGAATCCTGTCGGGTTCTGCCGGAATAGCTCAACGGACAGAGCACCCGACCCAATAGGAGACCCGGGTTTGATTCCCGGTCCTGTCAGACTTTTTTCAAGTCCATTTTTCCTCGGGATTTTTCATCTTTTATAAAATATCCTTTACATGGACCTTTATCCTTTTTTTATTTATTTTTATCCTTTGTGTGGACTTTTGGATGCTCTCATTTTGTAATCACTGCTACATTCGCTATTCAAATTCCCACATTATAATAATAAAGGATTTACATTTCATATTCCCAGGATAAATAATCAATATTATATTTGAATTTTAAGTGGAAAATCCGTTATGCAATGACAGAGTAATCGTAGTTTATGAAACATTACAAATTTCATAACACTTTTCTTTCATTCAATCCTCATACATTGTTTCTTAGTGATCTTATTAATCAGTCAACGCTCTTTATTTAGTATATAACTATTTTTGAAGAGCTGATTGTGTTAAGTTTACAAGATGACCGACGCTCATGAAAGAGGAATAAGAACGACTTATATACGTTACCATATGATTTAAATCCTGTAGGAATATAAATCAATAGATTAAGAGCTACCTTTAGGTCGAGACCGAAATAGTGAATTTTGACGACTGACTTTATGTCATACCTATCCTCCTGAAACATGAGTTGAAATTTTCATATGTCCTTTTGACGACTTGAAAAGTTGAATGAGATCATAGGGGTTAAAAATGCAAGTATAAATACATTTAGGTTCGAAATGTAAATCAATGATTTATATGACGTCTGCTATACCTTACCAGAATTACATGTACTCATTTAGGGGTTGAATATTCAAGAATTCTTCCTCGTGTACATCCATAGAATGAAGACGACGTTTGCAGAATTATGATTTTAATTGTTAGGACATAGAATAGAGAAAGTACGCTGCTAGTGCATTATTGGTGGTACTCATAGGGGTAATAAGGCATAAAGTAGTACTTATCTAGATAAATCAGATCATCTCTTGCTGCGATATCACTTCCTTATGGTTGCTATAAGCCTTCCGAAATTTCCTTTACTCAACGTCATCTCGTCATCATCACAGCTTGAATCTCACCCATTAAATGGGGAACTAGTTGACTTTTCTTTTGGCATATGAAAGCGCCCTTCATAGCAATGTTTATCTCAAGTGGCCATTGCTACAGCGGGGTCGTCCAAGAAGTCCGCCCACCTAAACCTTTGCCCCTCGCACCCAAAAACCGACAATCTCGATAAGCCCTCGCGATTAGGAAAAAACCCAAGCGCCAACGACTGAGAGTAAGTAATATTAATCACGCGAGATGTCGTCGGACATCACCGAAAGGAACAAAAAAACCCTCTCGAAAGCCGGACGTCGACAGAGGAGAGGAATACCCCTTTTTTCCCTTCGCCTTTTCTCCTCAGAATCCTTTTTTACTCCGAGACTCCCTCAAAAACACGTCTCCACTCTTCCTCATTCCACCGCCCTCCTCAACTCTTAATCCTCGCCTTATCTCCCTCTTTTGTCGTTAAAAGCGCGACGGTGGAGCGCCCTACGAAGGATTTGGGAACCGCCCCAATGTGCGGCCCCTTGGCCCAGTCCGTATTCTTCCGGGTGGCGGCGCGACCAACGCTCCGCCTTTTCCTTCTTTCCCCGCCGAGGGTTACCCTTGACCACCTTACGTACTCCTTGGCTAGGGTTGCCAACCGGATGGTATAACTTTCAACGGAAAATTTTGGAATAAAATACACGAGGCCAAATAAACAGTTCTATTGAATGATCATCAAGCCGTTTAGTAATGCAGAAATAAGAATGGAATGAAATAAGTTTATTTTACTCACTCGTGTTCTGCTCCTCCACCCAACTCCTTCAAAATCAGTCTTGCCAACTGTTACACATGGGAAACTTAAGGGTGAAAGGTGCTGAAAAAAGAGGAGACGAATTTGTCTATCGCCATCGTTTACAATGATTCAGCGTAGATAGGGAAGACTTGAATAAAATATCACTTGATGTATTCTATAAGTGAAAACAGAAGACATTGTATCTTTCTTCCTGATAACTTCCTCGGTGATCAACAAGACGTTTAGTAATGTAAAAATGAAATGAAATATACCTTACTTCACTTACTTGTGTTCTGCTTCTCCACTCGAGTCCATCAAAACCTGGTTTCCCAACTGATCTTTCTGAAATAAAACAATGGGAATTAAATAAAATAACGTCCACTTCACCCAATCATGTTTTACATTTCTTCGCACTTGTTCCGGTTTGAGAAATATCAAGTACTTATTTAAAAGAAAATTAATTCCCGCAGCAAAATTTTTTTAGAGGTATATCCTTCCTCTAAGCATCTGATACACAGAACAACTGATTATAAAGTCAAAGTAAATGCGTTGAATGCCGACGAGTACATAACGTAACATCCCTTGAGTCTGCGTGGGTATTTTCTTCTGGAATTTTCTAGCTATCTCTCTGCTGAAATACAACCTCTCTTGCGTATACTGTATTAAATGTAATATCTCACGGACAACTTCTCTTCAAGGAAATGCCATCCATTCGAAAAGCTTTACCGACTTTTTTCTCTGGCTCTTTGTTTCACACCTTTGGCCGTCGAGCCACGGCTTTACTTGGTTGAATAACCTTCAGATATAGTTTTCGGTTGAAGAAATACCATTGAAGAAATATCAATACAGACAAGCATCAATTTTCACGGAAATCTTTCGAAATACAAAGTAGACAACTAGGAGGAAATATAGGGGATGAGACAATTCCTTAGTTTTCAGCAATGAAAAAATTCTGAGAATTTCCTATGAAGAATATTTAATAGTCATATGGTTTATTTTGATGTACATTAGGTAATCAGTGTAATTGCATTGAAACAAAAACATGGTAGTGCATTAAATTATGTGAAAATATTCCAACGTACTTTTTTCGATAATTCGGTATTTCTAATAAATATCTCCTTAAAGAGTAACCTTATTTAACTTCGTAGGTATTTTTTTTCCTGTTGTATCGAAACAAATACATGGTAGTGTATTAAATTGTGTCTGAAAGGAATTATATTCATTAGTTACTAAATTATCTCAAAGTAAATGAATTTATTATGTTAACTAGTTAACAACCTTGTTACTATCGTTACTTTAAGGTATAATGTAATGTAATTTTCTATCTTTCTAATAAAATATATATTTCTCTACTATATTTCTGGTTCCCGTTTTAATTTTTTGTTTATTTTAAGGTTCATTCGATTCTTCTATTTTATGCACCTTTCCTTTGTATTTGAAACATTTTTACTACATCCTTTTTACCCTCCTTCTCTCGGTTTATTCTCGTCTCGAACATTTTTTCTTTGTTGACCTCAAGTTGCAAATTGTTTTAGCCCATATTAACCCTTACTTTCTTTCTTTCTTCATTTATATTTGTAAATATTAATATTTAAATATCTACCAGGTTAAATCAAAGGGAGGTCTACATGGTCCTACTCTCGCCCATTTAGGGGGCGATCTATCTAAAATAAAGGTTTTTCGTAGTTAAAAAGTGGGTATAAAATGATAAAATAGTTCATTTCACTCTTTTGCGTTTACATTTCTTCAATTGGGTCCCTCATACTCTTGTTTTTCCCTCTTTGTCTCAATACCTCAGTGGTAACTTCCGAAAGACGAACGAAGGATGTAACTGTCGTCTTCTCAGGCAAGCAAATTTAGTAAAACGAAAGAGCGATTTCTCAGAGTAATTACCACTCACTGCTTTAAATATGCGTAAATCCGTTTTCGGAACAAGATTTTTATTGAGTAATCACAAGAGTTAGGTAAAAGATATAAGTATGTATTTAGTCTTAAATATCTAAAAATCGCCGTATTTTAGAGGCATATTTATGCTTTTACAGACATAGAGAGCACCTTCAATTTTGGATAATTGTTGCAGGAAATCCTGAAATTCACGGACGGTTGGCAACCCTGTCCTCAACTCCAACGTAAAACGCCCTATGGGATTTTCGCGCGTAAGCACAAACAGAAGAAACTTAATTTCGCGGAAGACACTTCTATCGGGCACTTTCATGTCCGTGACCCAGAGTTCTTTTTCAGCGTTCTTAAAATTTTAGGCGAAAACAGGGAAATGACTTGGGCTCCCGAAGTGCCTGAGGAGTTTTTGCTGCGAAGATCTTTCCTCTTCGGGACGCGGTCTCGCGTCTAGAAAGTTTTCCGCTCAAGAATGCTGAGGGAAACGAGGCTTTATTGGCGGCTATCGATCTATTTGAATGAGGCTGGCAAAAGGGATTCTGCCTCAAAGTTAAATTTTCTCGTCACGCTAGAGGGGAAGATGCAGATTTCTTCTTATGTAAAGACGGTGTGGGACGGATAGAATTTTTTTTAATGAATAAAATGGCGGTAAATTACATAGGCTGTTTGGAGAGAGATTTCTTTGAGCTGAGAAAATGATTCTTTATTCTTTCCGTGACACTAGGACACAATCTCTGTCACACGCAAATCAAAATTTGTTGAATGCTTCCAGTGGGTGTAATGCTTTTTTTTTTACCCCTGCATCAAAAATATCAAACGAAATACAGAGTAAATTTGATTCTGACGCATATATACCCTTTCTTCGCAGAGTTAAGGAAAACGGTGTGGAAACTTGGGCTATCTAGCCATATGCAGCAATGTTCAGTGCCGATTTATCTTCTTTTCTTTTAACAAACTCAGGTATTTTATGTAACATTGTTTGTCTGTTTCGTATTTTCCATAGAGTAAAAACAAACTAAAAATCCTCTCTTTCCTTAATTAACTGTGAAAGCTCGCTAGACTTAGCTACTTTTTAATGACGGAGAAGCTAAATGTATACAACACGAAACTCAGTCGCGGCATAATATTTCACATGCGAAATTCCAACAAAAATATCTCTCCTTGTCTTGTTTGGTCTAAGTGTTGCTTAATAGACCATACATGATACAGCAGAGAAAAACTGAATATTTTATAGTGAAGTCTTGTTAGTTTTTAATAACATTACATTATTCTACCTTTCGGTAGGTTCGCGTACCTTAATATCCCCTATTCGATACAGATTATTTGTTTCTTGGTAACTTACTCCAACCTCTATGTCATCTAACATCTTTTGCCTTTGCTTTCCCCTCTGTCTTTTCTTTTGCATTCTATCCTCGATTACATTCTTCAACAATCCCTCTCCTCTGAATATCTGACCATCCTGTTTCCCCTGTCGACGTTTAATTATTTTAATTAAAACCGTCTCTTCCCCGACCATCACTAGCACCTCCGTATTTTTTTCTCTATGAATTCAAGTTACTTTTTCCATTCTACGCCACACCCACATCTCGAAGGCTTCCAGTCCTTTGACGTACTCCCTTCTTAAAGTCCACGTTTCTCACCCATACAAGTTTTTAATATAAGAAACAAAATTGAGGATTTCGGTGTATAGAGGTGGATTAGAATCAAACCTTAAGGGCAGGCGATTTGTTCGAGTATAATAGTTTGAATATTCTTATAGTACGACAAATTTATCTCGCTGGTACGCACTGATAAAGTTATTCAACGGGTTTTATGAAATAAATTTAATTTTCGAATCTTTATTAGGTTATGCGTCCCACTGCAGCTCGTTGCCAATTACGGACGAACAAAGGGCAAGCGTTAATAACCCAAAGTGTATCCTCTTTGTAAATTCCCTTTGTTCTAACAGCTCCTTTTTTCTTTTATTCTTTATTTATTTATAATGGTATTCTGTCTAATTTATTTGCTACACGTGCATCGGTGAAAATGAAGATCGGAATTTCAGGTCTCAATTTCTCTGAAAAAAGTCCAGTTTTATATTATTCTTCTCATTTCAAGAATACAAGTATGTTAGAGGTTTAAAAACACTCCGTAAGCCGTCTTTCGGCAAGCAGAACTCGCGCTCGGAGACAAACGGGAAGCTCCGGATTACCGATTTCTGGGAAGGCCTAAGGCAACTTCCTTTGTCGAGACCTCCTGAGGATGGAGGCTTTGTCTCCGAAATGATCATTCCTAGAAATCGGTAATCCGGAGCTTCCCGTTTGTCTTCGAGCGCGAGTTCCGCTTGCCGAAAGACGGCTTATGGAGTGATTTTAAACCTCTAATTCATAAACAGCCGTGTTCCAACCTTCTTTTTCTTACAATACAAGTATATCTGGTAAAATTTCAGCTGCAAGGAAAATTCCGTTCCGAATTTATTCAAATTCCAAACTAAGTTGAAACATGTTAGAGTGCTGGGTGTAATACGATAACGTAGTATTGTAAATCTGTATTACATGATTTGAGTAGTCAATAGATAGGATAGTATCTGTATAATCGGGATAGCATCGGGATTACAGAACGATATATAAATGAAATTCTCGAAAAATTTGAGGAAATATTTGCATAATAAGTCGAATTATTTTTTGAGTCATGAGCAGAGATGTTGTCTTAATGTATACCTACTGCTGTGCGCAATTCTGGACCAAATACCGTACGAATGAAACCAGAAGGGATTCAAAAACTTTGCATGATCGACCTTGGTTTGGATTTGGGTAACTACTTAAGCATAACAAGGAGCCTCATTATTCTTCCGGCTCGACGAGGAATCTCACATTCAAATGCGTTTCTAATCGCCCGCAAGAGGCACTTTTCCTCCGCCGTTCGTTCTGAAGAGCGCCTTCGAAACGCCGACGATCCCCGCGCTCCGGAGCCATCCGAAGAGTTTAACGCGATAAACGAAACAGCGTTCGCCGCCGGAAAATCCCCCAATAATATCCCTACGCTTCCCTCGCGATTCCACAAAAAACCGAACGCGACATCTCTCGGCGGCGGAAAAAATTCATCGCATTTTTTCCACCTTTTATTTCCACTCTTTCTGGTCTGGAAAAATCATTATCCCGACGCCATTTGAAATCAGAAAATCTCGCTCGTTTTCCAGATCCGGGCGAGGGGGAGAGGTCTCCCAGACTGTTCCCGTGACTCCACTCACTCCACCGCCGTACTCCGTGAAAAGAGGGGCGGAAAAAGTTTTTCCCTCGAACCTTTTCCTTCCGCGCCCATCCCGCCAGACCGAAATCGTAGTACTTCTGGAGTAAGTCCCACTGCGCATGCGCGCGGGTAGCGGCGGAGGACCAATCGGGAGAATCCGGCACCCTTCATCATTAGCTTCCTATAGGGGGGCTCCCTCGTGGTTTTACACAACTTCTACCCGGAGTCCGTGTGGAGGTGCTCCCAGTGCTAGGACCCCATCCTCCCCCGCTTTTGCAGACGGGTTTTTTTAGCTCCCCAAAACATACCACCCCCTCTAACCTCACCCGCCCAGGCTGCAAGCTTGAATGGGGGAGAAGGAGTTGGAAAATACAGCACGCTTCCGCATTTCCACTCCCTTTTTTATCTTACTCCTGCACCTTTTATAGGACCTTTTTCCATCCACACGTGAAACATCTTCTGATTGTGCAGCGAGGCTCTTGACTCGCGGTGGAGGCAGTGACTTCATCTTCCCTCCCGTAGAGTCGTTCGTTTCCATTTCAGCTCGTATTGTATTGTATTTTTTCGGTCTATTCTGGTGTTATCGTTTTGGGGACTCGTGTTCGCTTCTGTTGCCTCCTTCTCTCTCCTTTGGGGTTAGGTTTTCGGGGGATCGATCCTTTCTATCTGTCGGTTAGGTCGAGAACCTTCCACATACTCCATCCTCTCACGTTGGAGGCCCTTTACTCCCTCCAATTGAAAACTGCTACTTACTGGAGCATGTCCGCCTTCGTGGTTCAATCAAGAGGATGCGGAAATTTTTCAGTTTTCATGAGTTTCGTGATCCATCGAACATCGTTTGTTACACTACTGTAGTCATCCACGCGAAACTTGGAAATGATCATTTACTACTATGCCTGCAGAACGGTACCGATTATACAGGCGGAATTCTCAGGCTATTCTTATTCCCCTCCTAGCGTTTTTCTGCTCTGGATACTTCCTTCGCTTTCCTTCATTATTCATACGTAAAAGTCCTTCTTTAGTTTCATTTCTTTTCTATTTCTAACTCAATCTTTTTTTTATTTATCAGACGGATGAGTAGATTTTTTTGCCGGCTGGCCGCATTTCCGGCCTCGGTGGCGTAGCGGTTTGCGTGTTAGCCTAGCAACGCTTTGTTTAAATCCTGGTGAGGTCATGGTTGTTTGTGATCGTGACTTGAAAGGTTAATTGTAGGAGTGCCTCTTAAGACTAAAATTCGCCTAAAATGTCGTCATTATTATTATTATTTTGAAGTTTCGATTCAAGCCAATAAGTAGTTTCATTCTATAATTATTTTACTACTCAATAAATAATTAAAGAACGTGCCTGCAGAAGCTGTAAGTTTTGCTGAATGATAACCAGTATACCGTATTAAGAGATTAACTTTCATTTTAAACTAATTTCTCGTATTGCCCTTCATAAGTAACTCTTTGCAGCATTAAAATTATTAAAATTACCACACCATATTCAAATACGGGACTTATTTACTTTCAATTGTCAAGGGTCTCTAAAACATCCATCTGAGTAATGTTATGTACCATTAATCATCGCAATTAACATGTGAGTGCTCCTTTCATACTTAGACTAAAAGAAGAAATACATAATACTTAGTTATTTTTCCATATTTTACGTATTTTATATCTGGAATACTTCTCAGGCGTACTAAGTGGTAGAAAATTCGATGCACATACAATGGTATCTCGACTTACAAACTGCCTTCCATAAGAACTTTTCGACTTACGAGCTTCTTTCTTACCCCACTTACAATTCTAAATAAGAACTTAATTACGAGAAACGAAAAAAAAATATAAAATGGATAACTGGGTTTTGAGATACTAACATTTCGAGTTAAGAACTTGTACCTAGAACGAATTAAGATTGTAAGCTAAGGTAGCACTGCAATTGGAAATGGCTCTAACCATTACAAAAGGGGAAAAATAACTCATATTGATATTTTTTATGAATTCATTTAAGTCATTGATAGAATGACGTTCAATCGGAAAAGTCAGTACAGCAAAATGCTACCTCCAAACTCTTAAGACTGTAGACTTATTGAAAACTATACACAGATAAACAAAGACAAAACAAACATTTCTTGGGGCTGTTATAAACATGGGAAACTCAAGGGTGAAAGCTGCTGAAAAAAGAGGAGAATTTCTCTATCATCATAGTTTATAAGGATGCGTCGTAGTTAGGGCAGAATAAAATATTACTTGATCTATCCTATAAATAAAATAGAAGACACTGTATCTTGCTCCCTGATAATAAGGTTCAAAGTTAATGCGTCCCATGCCATTAAGTACACCACATTATCGTCCCTTGAGTCTGCGTAGGAGTATTTTCTTCTTGAATTTCCTAGCTATCTCTCTGCTGAAATACAACCTCTCTTGTGTATACAGTATTAAAAGTAATATCTCACGGACAACTTCTCTTCAAGGAAATGCCATCCATTCGAAAAGCTTCACCAACTTTTTTCTCTGGCGCTTCGTATCACACCTTTGGTCGTCGAGCGACGGCTGTACTTGGATGAATAATCTTTAGAGATAGTTTTCGGTTGAAGAAATACCCCTGAAAGAAATTTCATAACAGACATGCGGCAATGTTCACGGACATTTTACGAAATACAAAGTAGATAACTAGGAGAAAATATAGGGGATGAGACTATTCCTTAGTTATCAGCAATGAAAAAATTCTGAGAATTTCCCACAAGAAATATTTAGTAGTTAGACTGTTCATTTTTTTGTTCATTATGTCATATGTACGGCATTGAATGGAAAGAAAAACATGGTAGTGCATTAAATTATGTTAAAATCTTCCAAAGTACTTTTTTGATAATCAAGTATTTCCAATATATAACTCCTGAAACAGCAAACTTATTAAATTTCGTAGGTATTATTTCTTCATGTTGATGGACGATTGAAAGTATCCTAAAATGCAGCGATGTTGCATACATCGTGAAAAAAGGCGATGATAAAGCATAATTGATTATGAAATATTGGTCGCTACAGAAATGGGAAAAAAACAGATAAATAACTTTGGAACTTGTGTAGTAAAATGCTTGTTTTTGTAAAAATGGGAGTATTATACTAGAGTAAGTGTAAATGGAGAGTTGTTGAGGTTATAATTGGGACAATTTTGCAGAGGACCAAAATTGTCCTAATTATAACTTTAACAACTGGAGTAATGCCTAAAAATTATCAAAAAACCTCAAAACAATTGGAATAATAGATCAAGTAATTGATCGACTGCAAAAAAACACTATAATTACTTGCTCCATAATAAAAGGATATTTAAATGACTAATAAAAAGCAATAGATGAGCCTAATCCTTTCAGTACTTTGCATCCTGGATGGTTAAATGTTTCCCAGCCTCCATGCTGAGAAATACCAAATATAAAAAAACAATAATAAATCGTCTTTATTTGGGCGAGATTAACCCTATAAGTCCCTTCCATCCAACCCATTAATAAGAAATATACAATTATATATACATAATAAAATAATTATATACGGAAATGTAAAAAGTGATTTATAATAGCATCCACGGTGAATTTCCTCGAGATCAGTGATTCGTACGAGATCGACCGATTGAACATTACGTATTAGTGCAGAAAGTACTTTGTCCTATTCGTTTGAGGCACTCTCATGGCATTAATGTCGTAGCTTCTCTTTTACACCGATTTCATTTTTGAACAATGCCGGAAAAATTCCCCGCTCGATTAAGTAAAGGGACCAAGGGACGGCTTTGTCTGCTTACCCTGGCTTCACTCGAGCGCTTTGGGTTGTCGCACCCATGGCGACTTTCTTTCCTTCCACATTTTTCTTATTTTCTCCTCCATTTTCCGTTCGTTAAACCTTCCACTGGACGCTTTTTTTGCCCGGGGACTGAGCAAGTTCGATTAATTCCCATGCTTATCCCTCATTCCATTATTCATACGGTACTGCAGTGAAATAACTGAAAATTTGCTTTGATTTACTTTGCCGTACGAAAAACCACAGCAATGGGTGATTAATGCCAATATAGACTATAGAGTATTCTATGTTGGCTTAAGTAAATTGAGATATATTTCCAAAATCCGAAGAAGAAAGTGTTACGTATAAATTCTATTATGCTGCATATCAAGAAGCTGTAATATTTGAAACACACTTTATTAAATAGTAAAGAGACTGCATAATCGTGTATGATAATGGTAAACGTTTAGCATAATTTAAAGTATACAAATACTGATCCATATAAGTATCGATTGCGTGCATAACAAAAGTTACGGGTGTATTTTATCTATTTATCTTCACTGCACATAAGATACATTTATATTAAGTTCAGATTTAGGCATTCAATTTCACTATGTTCGTGATGTATGTAAACCGAGTATGTTAACTCTATATATATTAACGAATTTCAAGTGTAATTTAAATTTTACTATTTAAATAATAATGTAAAGTGTATGTATATCGTTATTGTATACTTTGTATTCATTTTACTATGCCCTTTTTATAGGTTTTATGTATTAATTTCATGTATTCTATAAATCTTATTTTTTATGAATTTCTCTTATATTTTTACATTACGTACTCAGTGTTTTTTCGGTTTTTTTCACCCCTTTCTTTGTGGGTGTTTTCCCTCAGAGTGGGGTTTTTGTCTTCTCCAGCTTTCAGCTGAGAAGATTTTTCCCCACAAACCCAAATCTTTTGAGATGTTGTTGTATTATTTTTACTCTGAATTCAATTTATGTATCGACAATTGATTGTTAGGTGGAAGAGAGGCCAACTTGGCCTAACTTCGCCTTAATAAAGAGTTCATTCAGGAAGCGTCATATAAACCTTGAATAGAGGCTCAATCGTTTCAGGCACGCCTTTGTGGTAGAACTCCATAATTGAAGAAAGTAAAACAAAATTTTACCCGTACCTCTATATAAATTTATTCCACCACCATGGTTTTGACGTTTTCAGGCCCGATGATGACGTCAAGTGCCGAAACTATGGCCGTGGTTTACATCGAGGTACGGGTAAATTTATTTTTTTTCTGCCCTCACCTTAAAAAGACACCAGATTTTACAAGTTGATAACAAAGTTTCTGAGGGCCAGGGTTCGAATCCTGGTAAGGGTATGGCTATTTTGTGCCTGTATTTGTAAAGGCTTTACTTTTAGATTGGTTAAATGTGACTAAAATACGCCAACTTAACGAAGACGAAATAATAACAATTATTATATATCCAGTTACCCTTCAGTTACCTCCAGAAACCCTTCTACTATAGCAGCCAACCTCTTGAAAAATATCTCACACAAGAATCTTAATTTTCTTCTGTCAACTCTTTTTTATGTAATGTTATCATATAAAACGGAGATTTTGTTAGTCGAAGACTGGTTGAAAATTTGACCAACGCAGTAAACGGGAAAATATCGCAAAGGATAACTTGCTTCCTTCATACTTCTAACGACGGATATAGAGGGGGCATTCCTCGGCCTCTGATACATATATATATCTCGACGAACATAAAGAGCAGACTGCGTTTAATTTGTCAGCACTTATGGGATATCGCCGCCTGCTGTGAAGACATCAATGGCATTCTGTGGCGAATCATTGGAACGAGGTTCCCGGAATGGAATCCGCTGAGGACGTTGGCGTTTTTCCCTCTGGCACGCTCTTTTTTCCTCACATCAATTCCCCTTCGATTTAGCTCACTTCTGAATCCACCAAGAGTAAAGGTTTCCTTCGATAGTAGGACAGAGAAGTCGAATTTATATGATTTCTCTCTAGCGGTTGGTGTTTTTAGGATAGTGTCAATTTGGTTGAACAATCCGTCGTTCTCCGGCGGGAGACAAGCTAGAAATTGGGCGAAGGACTTGAGTGCAAGCTTTTCCGTTGCGGGATAAAGAAATTGATAGATAAACTTATCATCATTATCATCGTATGCGAGAAAGCTGTAAATTCGTACAAAGCTACTGAGTGATAAACATTCCAAGGAAAAACGGATATGAAGAAAGTCTGGCAGGAGCGGGACTCGAACCAGGATATTCCATTTTCCAGGTGGATGCTTTAGCCAATGAAGCTATCTAGCCATCTTGCAATTTTTTATCATCTATCCACTTTATTCAAGTCCGTTTTTCCTTGGGATATTTACTAGGTGCACGCTACATTTACGCCTTGACGTACTAAGTTACCTGAACATTTTTCCTCCTGAGTGATATTCATCTTTTTGGTACCAAATATCACTTAAGTAACCTCATTAGAAAGTGAGACTGTCTATAAAGTGTTCATCCCGAAGGCCTGTTGGGACCTCATTCCCTCTACTATTATCTACGAAGGGCTAGGAGAGGGAAATGAGGCTTACTAGGCAAAATGAGGGATGAGGTAGTTTGTCCTTGCTTTCCTCACTGAGCCAGAATGCGATAAGCAGAACAAACCCACGCTAGTAAAGCACAGACTCTATGAGTAACACTTTTCGCAACATTGCATAAGTAGAAACCTTAATTTATGCCATTTTTCAGCATGGCTTATACCTCAGTAGCTTTCACATCATCACAGCCACGAACAAGACTGAGACAAAAGTATATAAAAGATACATTTTTCTCTATCCAAAAGACGAATGATAAATATTTCATTCATCAAGATATGGTAAAAGGACCAGAAAGTGGGACTTTTCAATTAAATAGAAAGACATTTCTTTGTCACAACTTGGAGGATTATCTCCTGTAAGTAGTAATCCTGTAATGGAATGATAAGTAATGATATAGTAATCCTAAGAATGTATGAAGGATATGGAGATTCGGTGATATTTTCTAATCCCCCAATCTTTGCATCATCCCTCGGAGAATTAGAGCTAATGGGAATTTCTAGCCGGAAAGCACTCAAATTCATGGTTGTAGCTTTTTCAACATTATGCCTTGGTATATTTCAATAAATGTAGTAATATATTTTTGCGCATAACAATGGTGAACTTTAATTAAAAAGGTGGTGGTGGTCGGTCTGGCCCTTTTGTTTTGTTGCTCATCGGCTTCAAGGAAGTCATTATGAGCGGTGGAAACCCTCTAAGGCAGTTATAACCCCCGAATAAGGCCAATAGAATTGTTTATTTTAGGAAGTAGTGGAGATAGCCTCTTATATTTGAAGTAATCTAACCTAACCAAACCTAAACTAAACTAAATAATGAAGGTATAACTAAGACTAATTATTTACAGCTTTTTTTCTTTTTTTCCATTTCCTCTTGGTGTGTAACTCAAGCAGATCATTCTCTTCATTCTTCGACGCAGTTGGTGTATAGCCCCATATATGTTGTATTAAGGGATTGTTGATGGTTTGCAATTTCCTAGAGAATTTTTTACATATGGCCACTAAATGTTCTGAGAAGTTTGGAGTCAGGTGATGGCGTAATAATTCTTTAAGTGGAATTGATTTGTTGCTTCATACAGCTAGTCGTATACATTTATTATAGAAGATGTATGGTAAATTATAAATATACCTATCGAATACAAGTAACATCTTGGTTATTTTTCTTTTCTATATCGTGCAAATTTGGAAAACGTAATGGGGTACTTGATATACTCCCTTGGGCGAGGGAAGGCGTGAAATCCTTTGGCAAGAAACGGTTACAATGCATTTATTACTTTCATTCGTACCTCCACGTCAGCTATCGGTTAGTGGTGAAAGTATGTGTGAGCTTTCTTGCCATCTGTCGGCGTACTTCTGAATCATATGCACCTATGCTTAGCATCTGAATCATACGAAAGTACGCGTAGCATTTTCTATGTTTGATACCTTACGAAACCTTGAACTTACTCGTCGATCCCCGACGTGGATAGAAGTGATTAATCGGTGGTTGAGAGCCAGATACTTATCCGAATAATGAATAGTATGGAGAATTTTGACCTGAAGTTGTACGATTGTTCGTTAAGAGGAAGAGGAGAAACTGGGACTGTAATGGAATGACTGGCCATTGAACGCGATATGACTTGAGGACAGAAGAAGTTATCCTCGCCGTAACATTTGCCAACGGCTCGACTTCGCGGAACATTCCCAGAAGGCGGTCGTGAAATACGTAATCGTGATTCATCTTTAGCGACGACGAGGAGAACAAATAAATACACACGGTGCTCTTGGAATCCAATCCATCATTCGCCAGCGATGGAGCCAAGTTCTGAGCAAACAAATTAAAAGTCACAAGAGCCCCTCAGCCAACCCTCGCCCAACGCCGCGAGACTCCCCGAGATTTAATTCATTCGATAATAGGCAGACATGAATTTCCGTGAACTTTATGAGTGCCTTGATTGTGCAAAGTTCCTACCTCGACGAAAACATTTGACTATCGTTCATTTTGTGCGCAGTGATGAATTCTGATAACTCGACAGCTTTCATTGGAATACAGGTCGTGTTGCTCGTACGGGCATACAAAAAGAGTGCTATTGTTATTAACAAAGGGTTGCGTGTAGACCAAAGCTAAGTGGCAACTTCATCACGATATATCCACAAATAATTCTAATATGCAGCATAATAAAATGCTCCATACATTATATTTCACGTAAATTCGCTGACGATTCATCTATACATTTCATGCTCTATACTGTACATTAATAGAATATTGAAACCATTCAAACTAAATACAACTTTGGGAAACCAAAACTGATATACTACTAATTTCAATATCATGAAGTAGCACTCAAAAGAATCAAAATCTATAATAACTATAAATTTATAAATTTCTACTCGGTTTTACAGCAGCTGTTTTCGTAAAATTCGTCATATCTTCATATAACCTAAGTTTATTAGGGCTTACGGATAGCCGAGTGGGTAGCGCGTTCGCCTATCACGAAAGTAGCCCCGAGTTGGATTCCCGGTGTAAGATGACCTTAATTTTCGAAGCTTTTTTTAACGATATTACTAATTAATACTTGATAATAAGTTAATAGAGTTACGTGTACATTATGCAATCGAACAAAATACGGGCCGATTTTTGGAATTGTACACTTCTTGTCTATAGATCTTTACAAATACGGATGACATATTCCCTCAATATCACCGACTAAGTCAAAACCAGAAATTTTACATTCTCTCCTCATTATAGAGGACTATAAATGTGGGTTTTACTCGATGCAACTTCAGTTGAGGAGTTTTCCCTCACAACTCAAATCTTTGTGCTCTTATATATATATTAATCATCGCA
>KZ308126.1:748966-928627 GCA_000376725.2 Ladona fulva | reverse complement strand
GAATTAATTAACAGCCGTGTTATATATATCTTGATGTATGTATTAGTTATTATTTATCAACTAGGCTGCCTGTTATTTTGAAACTACTGTTTGTACCAAATTTCTTGTTACTATGTTAGCCGGTTTGTTTTCGACGTAGTGATTCATTTGTCTAGATTTAAGTTAATTGTATTGAATTGATTTTGGTAATAGTGTAGTATTATTACCATGTAATATCCCCAGAGGTTAGGTGGAAGAGAGGCCATTTTGGCATAACGTCGCCGTAAGAGTAAATAACAATGACATCAATTACTATAATTAACCGCCTGTAATAGAAAATGATGCCGTCTATATTTACTTCAATAGTAAAATCATAACCGACCGATTACGATCTAACTAATAACCGTATGTGATTATTCATATAAAACAATAAAAGTGACACATCTAATAGACATCTCCATTCCGAACACAGGAAATATAGATATAAAAGATAAAGAAGAAATACAGAAATATATGCCCCAAACCGAAGAGATCTGGATTCTGAAATCTGTCAAAACTGTCCCATAATATTAACAACAGTCGGTTTGATACCTAAAAATTAACCTAAAAGCCTCGAAACAATTGAAATAGAATATCAAATTATTGTTCGATTACAAAAAACACAATAATTAGTACTTGCTCCATAACAAGAAGCTTTTTAAATGACTATTGAAAAAGCAATGCATGAATCTAATCCTTTGGCGCTTTGCATCCGGGATAGGCGAGTGTTTCTCAACCTCAGTGCTGTGCCAAAATGCCAAATAATAATAATAATAAAAATAATGATGTTAGTTATTACAACTTTCATTCCCATTTTGAACCGATGAGAAGTTCTATTAGTTCTACAGTACGTGCGATTTCTTCACTTCCTGTTAAGGAAGTAAAACAGGAAGTGAAGTAATCGCACCTTACCTTCCTTTCACTTCTTGTTAAGATTAAAACTGATTTTAATTAATTAAAGAACAAATTTCAAGCAAATCTTTTTAAAAATTTAAACTTAGAATTATTGGATAAATAATTTAGAAGTGAATCTTACGGAATAGTAGATAAGTGCTCTTTTGATAACTAGTGTTAACTAGTCAATTTTCAATCATCGTACTTGTGCATCGCGAAATACCTATCAGCGAACCAAAGATGTCCTCCAAATAGAGTACCTACTGTTCAAATTTTGGGATCTCCTACAAAATATATAATGTTTGCATGCCACGTAAACTGTACTCAGGAAATTAAGAGTAGAATGTTCATGGGAAAGAAAGCCTTTGAAAAATTAAGAGCTCTATTAACTGCCAAAAAAAACTTATTACTTTAACGAAAAGACTTGCAAAATGCTTCGTATGGAGTGTGGCTCTATATGGAATAAAAACTTGGACCTGTAGGAAAACGGAGATACAGTATTTTGAGAGTTTTGAAATGTGGCTATGGAGAAAGATGATGAGAGCGAGATGGAAAGACAAGGTGAGGAATGACCAAGTTTTGGAACAGATTGAGGAGAAAAGATCAATCATTAACACAATAAAAAGAAAGAAGGCAAACTGGCTGGGGCACGTCATGAAGCATGACTGCCTACTGAGTAGGATTATGGAAGGAAAAGTGAGAGAGAAACGGAGGAAAGGAAGACAAAAGTTTAAAATGCTAACGGATTTACAGGAAAACAGAAATTACCAGGAAATGAAAAAAAACAGACTAGTTTGGTAATGAAGAGTTTGATAATGTTAGTTTGGTAATGTTTAGCTGTAACCTGTCCCAGAACAGATTCATCCTGATGATGATGATGCATGTCACGTAAGCTCCAAGACTTTTTTCTCTGTTAGGATGGTAGTTGTGAAACGTCGTAAAACATTTATAGGAATCGACGTCTACGTTGAATCCCATCGCAAGATCCTAAAAGAGTAAATACGCCATCTAAGGACGAGAATTAAGGAAAAAGGCTGATTCCCCTCTCTTATTGGGAAAGTCGTTAGTTGGAAGTCGAGAGGGGCGCAGTTAGGGATTTTTGCATGCCTTCGCCCCTCGACAGGGAATTCTGGGAGTTGGCATTTTTCTCGATCCATTTTCTCCCAAACCCGGCCATCATGAATTCGCATCACCTGTTATTATTGGAAGGGGAGAGTTGAGAAATGATAAGCGCACCAGAAGAGGGGTTCCTCTGGAAACACCCCAAACACCTTTAAATCCTGCCTCACTTCCTCAAGTCCCTGACACCACGCCCTGCAAAGGCTCGCCCCTTCCCCTTGTGCCAACAGAAAGGACGCCTTTGCTTCTTCCGCTATTTCTTCCCTTCCCTGCGTAGGTCTTCCGCCCTGTTTTCTGCCCTTATACGCATGGATACGTAGAAGCATGCATGAAATAGTTTTCTCCCTTCTTACGCTACCTTTTTCGGGCAGTTTTGGGCTAAGTCTCAACCGCAAAGGCATTTTCTCACTAGAATTGCGTGGGCCCGTATTATAACGTTTTCATAGAGTGAAAGAGAAGATTAATGTTTATCTCCTATGTATGTGATGCATTAGCAAGTAGATTAACTATAATCTTCACATGAGCTCTAACCATGCAATATAGCGCTTGGCCATAAAATGAACATTAGTTAGTCTATTTTAAGTATAACTTATAATTTCGGCCTTACTGTAACGCGGTAGTCTTTGTTTGAGTTTTCTGCTCTGCAATTATTTTCGCATCAACCTAATTTATGAATTTGAGGATTAAAAACTCTTCGTAAGCCGTTCACCGGCAGATGGGACACGCGTTTGGAGGCAAATGGCAAGTTCCGGGTTACCGATTTCCAGGAATTACCCAAATGTGCATTTCCGAAAAAAGTCTCCATTTTCAAGGGTTCTACCATGGGAAGTCTTTTTCCATTGTGGAGCTCTTTCGAATCATTATTTATGGAGTGTAAAACCTCGAATTAATTAACAGCCGTGTTCCATTTTTCTTTTCCTAATTACGGAAGACAACTTTTTTCTAAGCTCCACTTTTCGTACTCTTTATTCCAACCCTCTTTTCATTTATGCTTTTTTTTAATTCCCATCCCCCTTTGAGTGACTAAATACTATCGAATTTTTCAGCAATCTCTCAGAATAGCCTATTTTTCGCCCTTCTTGCGGTAGTAAGTTTCCGATGCTGTGCATTTGTGTGCAAACAAGGTTAGCCAAAATGGGTATAACTTTCCCGATGTATCCAGTACCAAAGAAGAGACAGAAAGTGATATTTTATGATAACTTTCGCTACCTAAAACCAAACCCTTATAAGGACAAATAGGTCCTGCTACCATATATTAATGAATGAAGTTTTCATTTATCTTTTAGTGCAGGACTACAAAAAATGTATATTTTATTTAATTTTGTCTGTATTGTTCATGGCTGTGATGAAATGAAAGCTATTGAGGTATGAGTTATGCTGAATAATGGCATTAATTAAGGTTTCTCCGGATGCAATTTTACGAAAAGTGTTACTTGATGAGTCATTGTGCTTTACTGATGTGGGATTGTTTTGCTTATACTATAGCATTCTTGCTCAGTGAGGAAAGGAAAGGCAACCTACCAAAATCCCTCTAGGCACCATTTTCCATTACGTTTACCACTGGTTGTGCTTCTGCTTTAACACTGTAAGAACAAACGAAGCAATCCTGCCCTGAGCAACGGAGAAAGCTTTGTCATTTCAGAATACTCTATAGAAGTAGACACAATCTGCACAGAATTTGAAAGGACGTTTTCCTTGTCAAGGATTTAGGACGTATTTGTTATCTTCATTAGCGAATTGTTTCTATCATCTTCCCTGTTGCGTCCTTGAGAACGTATTTACGTTGCCATGGGAATAAATACTACAAGCATGTAACTGGTAAGGAGGGATTAGTTTGCGAAGGTTTAAGGTTCCTTTAGAGTCTCGTTATGTAAGTTTTTGACGATAAGTCTCCAATGAGAATACTGACTATCTGTTTTCCCCCAATTAAAGCCCTCGTCTCAGAGGATTTTTCTCTGCCATGTTCTTCCGATCTTCCACTTTTCTTATCTTCCTCGTTTTCACCCCCTTCTTCTGCCCCCTGGCGCTTCTCAAATCTGTTTATCACCCTCTCTTTTACACATCTTCTCCACCAATCTTTATTCTATCTTCTCCTCCTTATTCCATATTATCAGTCTCCTCGGTTTCATCTCCCCTTTTTTATTTTCCCTTTTAAACTTCCTAAACTCGTTTCCCCTAATCGCTATCTTTTTACTGCGCTTTGACCCTATATTTCTCTCCATCCTCATTTCGAATTCTTGCTTTTCTTTCCCTCCGTTCCGTCTCTATACTCTCGTTCCAATGTATATCATTTTCCTTTTCTTTCATCTCCGTTTGCCCGTTTTTTGATGTACTAAGCGATCGTTTCTTTTACTATTCAATGATTATTGAATATCTCATTGTTTATCTCTAGTAGTCTAACACTTCATGAAATAGTTCAGTTCTAATGATTAAACAAAAAAGGAAACTCAGATAACATTTTATAATGTGATGGCAGTTTCTACTGTGTTGTATTGATCAGAATGTTGGGCACTATAATATAGAAGAACTAATGCAAATAGTAATCAGAAATTAAATTTCTCCGAGTGGTGAAAGGTTGTGCAAGGATAGATAAATTATAAAGCACATCGACGAAAGATTGATACAGGTGATGGGTCTCCCGGATAGCCAATTGGGTAGCGCGTTCGGCTACTGGGAAAGCGGTCCCGGGTTCGATTCCCGTTGTGGGCACACGTGCGAAATGACCTCAGCTGTCGAAGCACTTTTAAGAATGTTATACATTAAGTTGGTATTCCGTTGATGTCAAATAAATTAGTAGAGTACAAGAATAGGTAGAAAAAAACATGTAATAAGAGTGCCTAAGGAGGGATTTCCAAAGCAGTAATTGGAAATGTAAGGTAAAAGAATTGTCGGAAGCCCTAGAAGGGGATGGTAAAAAGAAGCCGAAACAGGCTTAAGGCCTAAACCTTGAAATAAGAAGACATTCTTGGTACGGATACATTTTTTCTTCTTTCTCTATCTTATCTAGTCAGCGCGTCGCCCTTTCTATCGATGGAATATCATCAATAGACTTTCCAATTGGAAATTAAGTGGTATAGTAATAATTGGCCAAAAAATATACACATAATGACTTAATATTAATAGATTTTAACACGTGTCACAGCAAGATACAATCTACAATCTTAACTAACTGTGCCGCTCCCTGTAACGTTATAATAGGAGTGGCAAAACTTTTGCGGTATGAGTGCCAAATTTCATAAATATGAAATGAAATATAATGTGAAGAATATAAATATGAAGGCTTGATTGCCAATTTGGTGCCAATATATGGATAGAGGCACCGATTATCTATTTCATGATGTCATTGATGGTATTTACATATTGTAATGACATAACAAAGATGAGTTTGGCATGCCAAGAAAAATCTTCAACGTGCCATTTCTCTTCATACCCTTTATATTATTATACTGTTTATTTCGTGTAAAATGCAGCATAGAAGTCATTTCCGCTGGAAAATTTCGGAGGATATAGTATAATTGTACGGTTTTGTATATCCCTTAATTTCAGCAGTGTAATTGAAAACCTGCTTTGCATAATAATTCTCAACAACGTAAAGCAGAGGAAACGGAAATTAAATTCTAGCAAAAAGATACCAGCTACAACCAAGGATATGGTAATATTTCTTTCAAATAGCACCTGAAATAAATTTTGAAAAGTTGTGAAGAAAATGTGTGCGCATTTATATAAATTTGTGAGCTTAATACTATGTCAGTTTGTGTTATCTTCCTCTAGTGGAACAAGAAAACATATGCGATTTAGATGCGATCATTAATTTGCAATATTTAAGTCACCGAATCTCAATGCTCAGTGCAGTGTTTCAGATGTTTCGTCAGTGTTTGGTGGATTGTCAAGATGAATGCCAAATCTGTTTTCATTAATCTCAGAATCGATCGTGGCCTTCCTGTGTTCCGTGACTTGGCTTGTCGTGTCACCTCACGGGTGCGCATGTACTCCGCTAAGGAACGACCCCTAATTTCTAATCATCGCGTGCATTTCCAACTTTGTTCTTTTTTATATACTTTGGTCTTTCATCCCTTCGATCTCCGTGTATGTCTCATTCTTCTCTAAATACTAAGACCCAGTGTCAAAATGTATACTTAAAATGGATATTAATTAAGTTTCGCCTTAGGGTAAGGCATTATAATGTTTTGATAGATTAAAAAGAAGATGAATGCTTATGTTGATGGATTACATTAGAGATCAACTATAATCTTCACTAAAACTCTAAAAATACAATATAATACCGGTTCCCAAATTAAGCTTAGTTAAAGCCCATCTTAAGTATACATCATAACAATGAGACTTAGTGTAACATGGGAGTCTATGTTTAGGTTTCCCGCACTCCAATGTTTTTCACGTTAACATAATATTTTAGTTAGACGTTTAAAAACACACCGTAAGCTGTATGTTGGCGGATGGAACTCGCGTTTGGAGGCAAATGGAAAGTTCTGGATTAAAGATTTCTAATAATTACTCCATGCTCATCTCTGAAAAAATGTCTCCATTCTCAAGGGCTCCACAATAGGAAATGATTTCCCATTTTTTATCTTTTTTATCGTGTGTATATCCATCAAAATACTAATTATGGGAGATTTGAAACATGATTTCTCTTTGAGATTCCAGGCAACAATAGAGAAAATGTACAAAGTAAAACATTTACGAAACAGAATCTACTATATTGGCTCGACTTCCTGATAGTTTCCCATCCTGATCACCAGGTCAAAACCAGGGATCAAAACTATTGTCGTAGAATAAACTTTCTGTGGTAAAGGTTAAAGTCTGGTTTTTCATTAATCTACCCAATATTTGATAACATTTTTCCTAACACCAAACTCTCTCAGTTTACTCTCCCTGCCTTACACAAATAGCTGTTTGCAGGGTATTTATATATATGTAGATGTAGAAGGAATATTTTCGTTACATTATGTTTTTCCCTTCAAAATAAATTTTTCTTAAACTGGAAATACCATTTCGCGGGTACAATTCAAGAAGAGAAGTTTTGAAATAATAGAAAGAGTTCATTGTGTAAAAATATCACTATGAGGATGAGAAAGGATCACCGTTGCCATCATCTGTTACAAAACGAATACAATTGTAAAAAGTAAAACTGCCACTTTCACACTGAAATAGTATGTTTCTGTTTCCGAATATTAAGATATTTTATGGCTTTCTCTTAATACAACATTGGAAGCTTTTCTTACTAAGAATCTCCATCTCCATATGAGAATAAATATCCAACTCGATGTTTATACTTAACTTCTGTTATTTGAATTTATGTTAGAATGGGGTGATCAGATATCATAACCGTCTAAAAGGGACAACATCACAACCCCTTAAATATAGGCAACTTTCTGTGTGTTCATGATGAGCTGTTAGCCTAGTTTACACATAGATATCGCTCTTGTCTTTGGACTAGTGATACCAGATTTTATCTTAGTTATAATATAAGAATGCGACAGATAGAGAAAGTAGCTAGGGGCGGATTTAAGCTGTCAGAAACCCTAGGAGAAAATATCAGATCGAGGCCCCCATTAGGAATTAAGAATAAAATTTCGAATTTTTCATCAAATATACAAACATACATCCCATAGAAATCTCTGTCACTTCACTAAGACAAGAATAAGTGAACAATTTTTGAATTACAATACGTAGTAGTTCCATAAATGAGCAAGAAAGATGGATACACTTAACACTATGTAGTGACATACGTACAAGCAATCTAGTCTATCCTATAATAATATTGCGTAGACTTACTCAGCAAATATAAAATTCTTTCTAGAAACAATAACAATTTTAACCGAGAAAATGAAAATTAGGCGTTTACCCGTACCACCTACGTCGCTAAATAAACGATGGTACGGGTAAACGTCTAATTTTCATTTTCTCAGTTCGTTATGGCTTCCTACCACAAAGTCTTGCCAGAATCTATTGATAGTAATAACAATTTGTTGTACATTTGCGGATAGTTTATGAATACGGTCTTATTGGGGCTCCTATCTGAATGAGGCTCTCATCTAGCGCATATGGCGCCTAATTATAAATCCGTCCTTGGAAGTGGCTTTAAGGTTATCATGGTGGCCGAACAACGCCATTATACATATTCCCAGTCAGAGACGTAATCAACGGGGTGGTTTTCGGGGTTCGAACCCCTCCCCGTGAGAACAGAGCCAACAATAAACAAAAGCATGCAAGAAGAAGGAGCCACGCATACAATTACCGCTGGAGATTCGAAAAGTATGCATGTTAAAGTAAATTAGCTTTTGTTTTAATTAGACTTTGGGTGGAAGTATTCCATAAGGAGAAACGGACATGAAAAACGTCTGATGGGAGCGGAACACGAACCCTGGTCTCCCAGTTACCGCTAGGTTGCTCTACCCATTCAGATATCCCACCAGAACATTTCTCCAAGCCGTTTGGGAGACATTGTAGGTAAGGGCTACAATATAAGGGCTACATATATGGGCTACATAAGGGCTACAATAAATATAGCTCAATGGACCGAGCAACCAACAGGCAATTGGGAGACACAGGTTCGAGTCCCGGTCCCGTCCGACTTTTTTCATGTCCGTTTCTCCTTGGAGCACGCCTTATCGTGCCAAGTCACCTAAACCCTTTTCCTTGGAAGTATTCCTGCCCCAGGATAGTAGACAACGCAGATTTTATTCCATGGATCTAACCGCCCCCTCCCCTCCGTGGACAAATCCTGGCTACTCCTCCCCCGTTCCTAGTATTCTTACATTTCCTTCCGTGACTGCTACAAAAGGTGAACATACCTGGACTATCGAGGAAAGCGGCACATTTTCACCAAAGTCAGAACGTCTGGTCACATCTATAATAAGATAACTCTCTTTTTATTCTTCTACTTCCCTCTCAAGCCAACTAATCTCCCTTTACCAACGTTTATTATCCTCTTTGCAACAGATCATCCTAACTTAAAAGTCTCATTCACCGGCGAGATGCTGAAAGAGCGAAATTCCGTCAGCTGCCGAACACTCGGAAAATATTGCCAATTCTACTTCTTCCCTCGTCCTTCCATTCCCTCGCGTTCGTGCCTTCCCTCTTCTTTATTCTTCGCCCCGCCTCCCTTTTTATTCTCCTCTCTCCGTGTTTTCCTTTACCTGTCTCGTTATCCCCTCACCCTCACATTTTACCTATTCCTTTTCCCCCTCAGTCCCATTCTTTCTCCTCTCACGTAATCTCATTCTTTCCAGCTCTCTCTTTTGTTTTCCCTCCCTCCCAAAACTCCCCTCACCAAAGCGCCATCTCTTACGCCGCCTAGCGTCGGGGCGCTGTTGCCACACGGCGTCTACGGCCCGGCGACGTCGGAGACGCCCGCCGATATCGGCAACGCCGGAGCGGTGTAACATCGATAGACGCCGGCAGGGGTCGGTGCACTTGGCGGTCTCCCCCCCTTCGGCGGCGGCGGAATCTCCCCCTCGGAACCCCAGGGCACATCCCGGGCACCGCCAGGGTGGGTGGAAGGGCTTTCCACGCCTTTCAACTAGCCCAGCCTCTTCCCCCTCCCGCCCAAGTACATAGCGCTCCGATCGGGAACTCCTAGACCGCAGTCGACCCAACCTTTGATGAGGGAAGCTATTATAGGAGATGCAAATTTGCGAAGTTCGTAAATGGGTGACTCGCTTACATATTTACCCGAAGTATCGCAGTTAGGGCTGGAGGCGGAGGCAATATTCGATGTGAAACTATGGCGCACGGGAGTACATAGCTAGGGAGCAAGAAAGGTGACGTTTTTGGGAGAAAGTGTGTCAAATTTTTAAATTCGATACTAGTGAGTTTGGTACATGTGCGTAAGGTTTAGACTAGGAAGTTTTGCTCCTTAGGTCGATAAAAGTAATTTAAAAGTAATTTTGTTTAATTTGAGTATTTTTTATATCAATGAATCAGAGAGGTAAGAGAGGCCCATTGGACCTAACCCCGCTCTAAGGGTGAAATAAATAAATAAAAAGCTTAAATGTCCTTTTTTCTTTTGTCACTACGTCTAAAAAGAGATCATCAACGCAGATTTTAATGAACATCAGTAAATGGATAAATTTAGAAACAGCAATAACGAATTACCCCCCAAATAAGGATTCATGAGCAGTAATGTTACCGGAAAATTGCCTTAAGGTATTACAATAACCTCATAGTCGCAAATTTGGAGCAGCCAATATAGATCCACAGCCTAAAACACTGGCATGAACGAGTTTTTTATTTCTGGCGTACAAATCTTGTCTTTCATCAATGACTTCTGGATTTTCTGGGCTCGTACCCATAATAGCTGGTCCGATATTTAATTTTTCTAGTCTTGTTGACGAGCTAAAATATTGGCGACTCATTCACGCCAGAGTTTTAGGCGTGGATCTTTATCGTCTGCATTTACAAGTATGAGGTTATTGTAAAACTTAAAGGTCATTTTCCGGGAAAAATATTGCTTATAAAACCCTATTTGGGTTGTAATCCGTTGTTTTTATCTCAAAGTCTATCCAACTACCAATGTTCATCGAAATCTGCGTTGCCTGCTCTATATTTTCTCCTTGTAAGAACATAAAGAAACTCGAGGGGATGTCTCATGGGAAAAGACGACAGAAAGAGAAAGTTATCTTTTTGTCAATAAAAGACACCTGCTCGTATTTTGCACAGGAAATTTCTGTAAATACGAAAGAAAACGTGTTTAAAGTATTTTCTGTTGAATACTTGCGTTACGTTTTAAGGTAAAGAAGTACAATTTCACCTGCATTATAAATCTAAAGATTTTAATCAAAACAATCACATAAAAAAACTGATAGTTCTTCAGATTTTGCTCCCTTTTCTATGATTTCCGTTAACGGATATGTTATTTACTATAATTTTATCCGATGGGCCTTAATTAATAATTAAATTAAATGATTTTGTTCCAAAGTTCAAGTACTCTTACATCAAAATTCATATTTGAGAAATTGTATAGAGTTGTGCTTAGTGAGTATTTTCTCGTAATAAATGCGATTTCTCAAAAATAATTCTTTTCTGAGACTAACAGGAGATCTGCTTAGCACAAATTCCTCTCCAAAGTCAGTGGAAGCAAATTTTTGATAGATAATCCAAATATAAATCCCTTGATGTGACCTGGAATAGCATATTAATTGAACTATCTCGTTTCATATGGTACGCTCGTTTAATTGATAGAAAATAATTACGATTATTTGAGATTATCTTAATTTAACTTATTTCTTTAGTTATGCACTGTCCTCTGAACCTGTTTCATCGAATTTAGTACTTTAAGTGCTGATTCTATCCTAAGACCAACATCCCTCAGACTTCGATCAAGGAGGTCTATAACGGCAAGATAATCCAATGTAGAAAGTTTGCAAGAGGTTGACTCGATACGAGATTTTCGCGAGACTTCCTGCAGTGCAGTTTAGCATCTGAGGCGGACTTTATAAAGAAAAAGGCGTATCAAATTTTGATATTGAAAGCCTTACAAATGATAAGCATCCGAGAATTACGTAATGTAGATAATTATTCCCAGAAAATTGCATCTTGAAGGTACGCTCGAAAGATCATTTAATAGAAGAATTTAGGACGATTTTTCCTAAAGTCTTGAGTGAAATACTATTTTATTACGCGGTCGACATTAATACATTCCTACACCTACGTAACAATTTTCAGAATGAGTATTAATAAAGCTCTATTCCTCTTATATTTCCAAGAAAGAAGATCTTTTCAAAATTCACAAAGTATTACATAAATTGAGAAGTAGACGGACCTCTGAAGGTAAAGTTGACGTTCAATAAAAGGAGTGCTCCTTACCATCAAAAAANACTTTACTGCTACCTTGATACTGACCTGTTTTAACATTTGTATTTTATAACGTTCTGTTTCTGTTTAGTTTTATAAAAATTTTATTTGTAGTCGTTATGCCAATGAAGTAATGTGCCCATACCATTTGTTTGCTTCCCAGACGTTATTTAACCTGGCTTTTCCTTAAAGCTTACTCAATTTCAGTAGACTTCGTAGATTTTTCACACACCCTTTCTTGTGGGTTTTTTCCTGCTGTGATATATTTTTTTCCTAAGTGCAAACTTAGGTTTTTAAACCCAAGTTGTTGTTTTCTTCTGTGCATTTTTTTAGATACCTCTCAAATTTCATATGATGAAACGTTAGATGTAAGAAGGAACTCGATAGTCTCGATCTCGCCCGAATAGACCCATTACTATTATGCGAAGGCGCATTAATCAATATTAATATAGTTAAAAATCACTCAAGAAAGGTCAATATTAGGTGTTAGGCAAAATTGGGTTTCGGTTATACGGGAAGGTTCCTTCACTCTCCAGCCACTGCTCACGCATTTACCAGTTCCTAATCCGTCGAAGGACCGACTGAATCTCTAAATTCTCGTACGGGTGGCAGCTCTGATTTCTTTCCAATTACCCTCTCTCTCTCCATTTACAAAAGCGATGCTTCAGTGTACAAAAGAGAGGAGTGTGGGAGGAGAGGATATTTTTGAGAAATATGTGCTTGAGACAGCTGATTGTGCCACGTCGTTATACTTCGGCGCGGAGTCGAGACACTCGTGGAGAGAGATGAAAGATCGGCGAAGGAGGCCGTATATATATAAAAGGGAGGTTGAAAGACGATTCAGATAAGGCGAATTGGATAGGGGATGAATACGGGCATTGCGAAGGGAAATGCGACATCATCTCAATATGATTATGTTGACGCAGACGTAAAATTTTGCCCTGTAAGGGAAAAATGTACTTGGAGAGCGTTATCGTATCTTTCAATTCTTTCAGCGAAGAATTTCGATTTTGATTGGCGCGTTTTAGCATTTCGCCGAAGCTAAAGATTCCCTTAAATGTGTGTGGACGTACATCAATGAGATGAGATTTTCGTTCTTAGGTGTTTATTCTGCTGTGCAAGATTGACCGAAATATATTTATAGGTATTGAATTCTTGCGCTATTAAAATTGATATTATATCACTATTTTAATTTAAACTAACCAATATTAGGCTAAGTTGTTATTATTATATTTTTTTGTGTTCTTCCGTTCTCGCCACAAAGTGACGGCGTTGTGAGATGGAGACGGACTTCTGTCAAGTTCCATACAATTATAATGATCGCTTATCTTCATTTAAAAACTATCTATTTAAATGGCAAGTACTCCTAATAACAGATGTTTGGATTAAATATATGTTTATTCCGATGTTTAGTTTTACCAAGTTATTTGCCAGTGTTTCTATTACTACCCCTGTTGTGAATACAGCTATGGGAACAATGCTTAGATTATTTAACTCCCATTGTTCTTTTATTTCTATAACTAGCTCTGTGAATTTAGCTATTTGCTGCAAATGCAACTAAGAATTACCGTTGTCTATTATCAAACCTTCTTGTTTAATTTCATCAATGAAGATTGTTTTCAGTCTATTGACTTTAATGGCGATGTCTGTCATGATTTCTATGTTCCAATATAATTTGTATTTTTTATTTTCCAGTATGTATGCTCCAGTGTTTGTATTTGTGGTGTTACATATTTTCTGTTATCAGTTCTAGTATTTGCTTGCCTTTGACGGATATTTTTTGCCACATAATTATGTCTTGCGGTTTAGCCGTGGCTGACAAGTGCAGAGCATCCTTTCATGATGTGGTCTATTGACTCAGTTTTTGGAGCACATCTTTTGCATTTATTCGTCAGTATATTTTCTTTTAGGATATACTTTCCGTAATTTCTGGTGTTTATTACTTTGTCCTGAATTGCTATAATGAATGCTTCTATTTCAGGAAATAGGAAGCCTTTTGATAATCATTTATTAGAAAGAGATGAATCCACATTTTTGCTTGTTAATATTTAATTGAATGATGCATGAAAATTATAATAGTTTTTGGAATACATCATTACATAATTGAAAATACATTAACATCCATTAATAAATTACATAACTTAAATATAAATCATAGTAAAACTAAATTTGTAAAAATATACGTGAATATTACACATAAGGGACGATTGATGAACCTTCAGTTATTACAAGTAATTTCAGATAGCCAATCTAAGGTCATAACTAAGATTCGATTTAATTTCGAATGAAATTCCGAGATTAGCTGGAGAAAGCTCACATGGGTGTAGTTAAATTATACTTA
Organism: Ladona fulva; assembly: GCA_000376725.2. Classification (NCBI taxonomy): domain Eukaryota; kingdom Metazoa; phylum Arthropoda; class Insecta; order Odonata; family Libellulidae; genus Ladona; species Ladona fulva. The sequence goes on along the minus strand of KZ308126.1, from coordinate 914,442 downwards.
CTTATATAAACAACTTCTGTAAACTATCCAAAGAGAAACCAGGAAAAAGATTGCTTTTCACTTTGGAGCGAGTTAATGTTGTCAAAATTATCATGGAAATTACATCAATAATAAGACCTTGAAATGTTAAATCATATTAACAAACATAGTGTTATCTATTCTGGGAAAGGAAATATGCAACATTTTAGTAAAATTGTCGATGAAAATATTAGCAAGTATATTTTATAGAAGTATATGCGTTATAAAAAATTACGTCGGATTAATTGGATTATTTCCTTACTACGCAAGAAGGAAAATTGATTCGTTTGTGATAAAGATCTTTCGACGGGAGACGGACGTTAATTGCATTTCCACAGAAACAGTGGAAGTAGGGTTGAGTTGCAGCATCACAGGGGGTAGGAATCATCCTTTTGGAAGCCAAAGACGCCGAATGGCCCTTGCCCCCGGCTGGGTGAGGCACCGAGAGATTTCTTAAATACAGCAGAACCAGTTATCCCCAACACCCTGAGGGATCTCTTTCCAAAACCGCCCATCATCCCCTTCTCTCCACCAATCCCCGGAGAAAACAAAGGCCCAAATCTCTTTTGCCTCCGCTTTGCTCACAACCCCGCTATACACATCGCTCCCTCAGTCTGCCCTTACAACTCTTGCTTCTGCAGCGCAAACAGCCCCATTACTTAGCCCATTACCATCGAGGCCAACTGCACCACCCCTAATGACACACGCTGTCTATATTGCAGCCTCTGATATCCGTCCTCTGCCGGACCCTCCGGTGATCCCTAAAAATTGCTTCGGGCTACCGCCCAATCAATTTAAATTTCCCAGTTTAATTCGTTGAGAGGGAATGGTCGTGATAGTGGTTGTTTCCAACATAATGGTTGTTTTGCATTGTGAGGTAATGGGATGCCTGCGGAACGCACCACAATTTTGATTGGATTGACGGAATGTGATTTTGTTTAGGAAGCGGACGATTTCCTATTCTCGGACACAATTTTCGTAAAAGTGAGAGATTAGACGGAGGGGCTGAAAAATTAGGTTTAGGGTTCCGTATAGTCAGAATGCGTACAACACAAAACGTGTCCGACAAGCATACGATACGAAAACGACTATCATATGCATTATTCGATACAAAGGCGCTGTACACATACGTATGGGTTTTTATGAAATAACATCGACAAAGATGGTCACCAGTGATGGACTCGTCAATTCCCCTTATTTTATCTTCGCATTTAGAACTTTACTGCTACCTTGGTACTGACCTGTTTTGGAAACGTAACATTTGTATTTTATAACGTTCTGTTTCTGTTTAGTTTTATAAAAATTTTATTTGTAGTCGTTATGCCAATGAAGTAATGTGCCCATACCATTTGTTTGCTTCCCAGACGTTATTTAACCTGGCTTTTCCTTAAAGCTTACTCAATTTCAGTAGACTTCGTAGATTTTTCACACACCCTTTCTTGTGGGTTTTTTCCTGCTGTGATATATTTTTTCCTAAGTGCAAACTTAGGTTTTTAAACCCAAGTTGTTGTTTTCTTCTGTGCATTTTTTTAGATACCTCTCAAATTTCATATGATGAAACGTTAGATGTAAGAAGGAACTCGATAGTCTCGTTCTCGCCCGAATAGACCCATTACTATTATGCGAAGGTGCATTAATAAATACAAAGGGGGCAAAATGATATAATAGGATGCAATTGTAATTGCGTCTATACCCTACTAAGTAAGTGAAAATCAAGAACGTCAGGCGAAACATATGAGCAGACTATATGCGCCAGAAAAATGCAATGAATGAAAAGTAGAGCCTGCGTTGGCTGAACCAACCGGAAGCAGATAGTGTTACTTGAATAATGTCCCAATTTTGACTGAGATTCTTAAATTCCATTGGATATGATTATCAAACGTTTCATGCATGTGGAGAAGCGATGAAGGCGTGGTCGCTGCATTTATTAATTTCATAAGCTGGCAACATTCAACAACACAGATGAAAAATAATTTGTAAATTATCCACACGGTTTACGGAATATTTTTCTTTTTATGCTGTGGCCTTCCACAAAGTATCATATCGTATCAAAGTATAATATCAGAGTAACATATCGGTTTCGTAATATTCAACGTCTTAGAGATGATAATAATGGCCGAAAGACAATCTATGATTTACTAATTTTGCGCCATCAAATGAAATCAATTTTGCGTTCTATAAAAGTAAGATTGATGTATGTCTAGCAAAATGTGCTTGCCGCATACACTTGTTAATGAGTTAAACATATATCCTATCTCATACATGCTCAGAGAATGGTAGAAACATCAGATAACCCGTATTAATAGGAAAAATCAATAACCTGTAAACTACTCAATTCCTTCTGGCATTACTTTGTGTTAGGTCTTCATAACGTAAAACAATGAAATGATAAAACATTTACCCGTAACACGAGAAGATAGAAAACGGCTAAATAACTCATTGACAAAGAATACTATTTTGTACACCATACCATACGAAAAAGAATTCCTACCAATAGAGTAACCACAAATTCCGGGTAGGATTTTAAAGGCACTAACCTGCAATTATCTTGACCCATTTACATGGAACCAATGAACGCCTTTCAACATTATCAGCAAAGACTGATGAAAAAATCTCTATTTACATATCATAAGTTACTTCTTTCACCACTTCTGCTGATGACGGTACGTACCTCAAAGAGCAAGATATGAAGCTAGGATGCACACACTTAAGCACCTCAAAACCAAATTTAAGTATCCCTGAAAGTGGAAGGAGTGTAACCCCGCTATTCTCCAGGAAACTTTAGGAAATTTATGAACTTGAGAAGTCCTTATTGGATGAACTTAAACTCTTAGAAGTATCAGTTGAAACGGTAGAAAAGTCTCTTATAGAAATTAAACCGCGCGAACGGTAGCTGAAGTCTAAAATGAGTAATAGATAAGTTTGGGCGACCTAGATTTAGTGCTCGATCCATAGTCTGTAGCCTCTCTAGTTTAGACGGCGGAGACGGAAGAGATAGCAGGTGGAGTGAGCAAGGTCCAACGTGTTTGTTTTATTTCCTCTCTCCAAGGGAACGGGGCAGGTCATCTCTCACAGCGAGCGTCCGTCTTCCTTTCCATTATACGTGTCTCGCAACGTGTATTGGCTATCTGTTGGCCCTCTTAACCTCTCTGACCTCTTCCCCGAAATTTCTTCCCACCAATTCCACGTTCTGTCTGCGGAAATTTTTTTTTTGAAACTCCTTGAAAACCTGCGACAAGTCATGAAACGTGGAGAGCACTTATTTCATCTCTTTCCTATGAGAAGAGTAAGTGGAGAGAATAGGAGAGTGTCATCATCTCTCAAGCACGTAAAAGCATCAGCTTCGTATCTGACGAAATATATTAGCTAAAATAATGCATTTAGATACACTATAATTTATTTGGTGATTGCCTTAAGTTCCTCATCGATTTTAGGAGTCTGGTAAATTTACATTGAGCCTAAGTGAACATTAAGGAAACAAAAGAGAGACGTGGTTAAATACTCGTTTCTAAACAGAGGTTAAGGAATGGTATATATTACCTGGAGAGGTCTTCAAACCATTACCGAAAACAAGTAAGGAATTTAGACGAAGGTGTGAAAAGACCTTATAATAATGTAATTTACGTAATCTACTTAAATATAATATTTCAATAATAGCGTATGAGTATATAATTGTATTGGAGATGCTGTATAATTACTAGTTGTCAAGTTTTTGATTTAGAGAGAATATTAACGCTGATTCCGGATCTATCTGTATTTATATGTATAAATAGTTATGATTGACAGAAGGGAGCAAAATAATTGTGAAACTACCACAGTATTGACTGTAAACATTTTGTATGAGTAAATGTTTAACATTTAATGTAAGCGTTATTGCCACCACCGTACTCCAGCAATTCTTAAATAAATAAATAAAATATGAAAGTTTTAACCGTAAAAATGATGCTGGACAATGAAAACTGTGATATTTCAAGAAATTAAAATGCCCATTTTAACATAATATATCGTCGTTGGCCTTCGCTGCGCTGGACTTCGTAGAAAAACATAATGAACAAAGAAAAACACTGTAATTACCACACAAGGTATAATTCAACGACCGATTTCAGCTAAAATTCCATCATCAGGTCATTAGGGCATTTTAGTGGAAGCTGGTTGTTGAATTATATCTTACGTGGATATTACAGTGATTTTCTCTTATTTATTATGTCTTTCCACTAAGTCCGGCTAGCGACGATAGGTTAAACTTAACACTTTAACTATAAGCTATAGTCGCGAACGCAAATAAATACACATAATGCATACTAACCTCAAAAAATTCAGCACTAATTCAGATGATCAAAATTTGAGGAAACATTAATAAGCGAAAATTATACATCCTTGTACCTCAGGTGTAGAACTCCAATGGTGTTTATAATCTTCATAGTGTAAAACCAGGGAAGTATTTCGAAGTGGTCATTAATATACAAATTTTTGTGGTTAACCGCTTCCTTCTTGGTGAGCTACGTAACATTTCTTCAAACGAATTCTTTCCGTTGCGGCACGCTGGTGTAACCCGCAGCCCCCGCAATGCAGGGGAGGCCCCCGAGGTGGATGGTCCCCATTTGTTACCCATAGCGGCTCCACTGTTATTTTCCCCGTGGAGGCTCCCACCTCCGTCTCATTTAATGTACTGCTTTCCGTCTCTGTGCTCACTCATATGTTGCGAAACTATAAATAATATTTTGACTGTAATCTCTGCATCGAAAATAACTAACACAACCAAGTGGTTTCTTCCAATGACACTCATTTTCTAAGGTATAAGAGTATTTTACAAATGCTATGACTAATAATATTTCACTTCTAAGTATAAATAGAAGTGAAAAAAGCAGCATGACAGGGCCTCGAAGCCTGGTCTCCCACTTTCAGGGCAGGTATTCTTACCTACACAAAATAATATACACCCAAGGATAAACGGAAGCGAAAAAATCGCCTTGACTAGAACCTCTAAACTACCATTCAACGTCTCTTCTACGCTATTAAGGGAATGTATTGTGAGCAAGGCAAGTGACGCTCTACATAGAGGCACCAGAGGTAGGTACTCGACAAGGCAGCGAGATCGCAAAGCGGTATTCCTCCAAAGGAAATCAGCAGGAAGAAAGAAAGGTCTTTTACTTAGCAGGAGGAGGTGCACGCCTTAAGCCCCAAGGATAAACAGATGTGAAAAAATGGACATGACTAGAACTCGAACCTAGTCTCCCACTTTCAGGGCAGGTATTCTAGCCTACAATAAAATAGCGTAAAGTAATACAGTTGTTAGAAGACCTACCCGGAAAGTGGAAGACCTGTTAGGTTACCAGTTCGAGTTCCAGTAATATATAATAATTTTCCAATGGTAAAATGTTCCTTGTGATATGTGGATAGATACACAAAACATTTGCATCTGTCCCAAGTTACCCTTCACAAAAATAGTTTTTTATCATCTCGCTAGTTACTAAAATGTACGATAATATGATTCGTAGTTCTGAATTGTTATCTTCCATATGCCAAAAATATTGAAAAGTTAAACAAAATAAACACCTGAATATATATAAATAGCGTAAGACAAAGATCTTTAGTGCTATAGTCTCTCAAAATGTTCAGCTAATTCATGAAAAAATATCGCATGCTCCAGTAATCAAATTGGCTGAAAGGATTGGACCTATTCTAAAACCCATTCGTAACGGAAACTACTTCTTATTTCCTGTCGCCAGCAGTAAAATAAATGAAAGATACTAATTGCTTTTCATTTAGATACAATTGTAAAGCTTCAAAGGAGTGTTTCTTGGCCGATCTGAATCCAAACCTTTAAAATCGAAAAATAAATTGACTGCAAGAACTCGAGCGACGTGAAAAGAATATCTTTAATTTTCTTTCCCAAGAATTAGGGATCGAAGCATTCGGCTGAAATGAAACATTTCTTATTTAATACATAAGTTTTTTATTTATATACCCTCGGAACCCTATACGGAGGTTCAGAATTTCATGGACGATCATAAAAGATATGCCAGTCCACCGGGGGAAGGATGGAAACATTTCGGAAGGCCACATTTATTTTCCTTCACGCACAGTCCCACCGGACGTGCCATACAAAAAGGATATAGCGTAATCTTTTGTAGCGGAAGATTAAGAGAGACGGAGGGCGTTATTCATTCTCTCCCATTTTCACCGATTCCGCGTCAAATCAGAGAGGTATTTTACCCTTCACGGAAGCTCGGCTCCTTTATTCCGACTTTCATTTTCTTCCCGCCTTTTCCTACCCTTCGAGTACTCTCGATCAAATGGGGTTCGATCGCTCGATTCATATTTTTTTCCGGTTCCTTCATGTCGTTCCGTTCCTGTCCTCTTATTTATTTTTTTTATTTTCCACGGAAGAGACGCCAAGTAGTGGAAGTTCCCTTAATAATGACGATCGCTGCTTAGAGGAGATTTAATTTTCACCCATCCCCCTCTCGATCTTTCAGCGTCGCGAATGGGCTATTTTGGGTGCCATTTGACGAAACAAGATGGCAGCGGAATTCGGGCGATTATTTATTGAGGTGGCCGTACGAGTTCTTTTGTGGCCGAGGATGGGTTCTAGGGAATTCTAGGAAGTTCTAGAGGAAAATCCATTGAGATTTTAATCTGCGATTTGGTCGAATTCGCGTCCCATTCTTGAAAAGCAATCGAAATCTTTTTTTTCGATCCGAATTTTTTTTCAGTCAATTATCCCTTCTGTTCAATACCTCTGATATTTACACTGTGGGTGGCACAGCATTCGATCTTCCGTGCGTATTCATATAATTCATTCGTTACTGAATCTAAAGAGACAAAATTTTACTACCTGAGATACTAAAGAATCATGTATTTGTGGCTTCCATTTTGTTGCTCGTTGGTTAAGTTTCCTTAATTTACCTCTTTGTAAAACTACAACTGAATATATTTCAGACAATTAGATAAATATATGAACACTTTTAAACTGACCATACCGCGATTATTAAATTACACGCATTTAAATAAAATATTTTACCTCGAACTATCAGACAATTTTATCCCTTGGGATTCCAACTTATATTATTAATTTTTCAGGGAATTATACGAAGTTTTCGTCCTGCTATTTAATTATAAACAACCGTTTAAAACTATTTCAGTTTAATTAGTTAATTTGGGTTGTGTTCATCAAATTCTTAAAGTAATAACAAACCCAATATTTTATATATTTTTTCCTATGAGATTTGTTCTTCAAAATCTTTTTCCAAATAAGCTGGTCACCGGTATAAAATTTGAACATTGTGGTCCAAAAATGAGAATATTCTAGGATCTTACTGCGCTTTAAGGAAATCATTCTTTTAAAATATAACTGTCACAATGCTTTTGAGTTTACACGACGTTATTATCCCAGAGATGCACGTCATGGATGAAAGAACTCCGTAGCTTTCGATACTTTTAGCTTCATTCAAATTTTTCTGCTTTTCTTGCTTGTGTTTCATTCACTTTTCTCCTCTGTGAAGACGTTCTGTTGCCGAATATAAAAAAGTCATAGATATAAATATATATTCAGGCAATGTAAAGTATAGATATTTTTGTATTTATATATTCAAGGCTTTATAAATATATATGAGGTGCAATAATATATTTTCAGGGTTCAGTTGGATTTAAGTTTGTAACTAAGTGGCTAAAGAAAAAACTGAACTCACGAAATTCAATATATTTGCGAGTCCTTCTTAGGAATAGCCTTGAGACCATTTCTCAAGCATTTCTACTGCTTCTTTCTTCGAATGGTTCTCAGCTGTCCCGGCCAATTTTAAAGTTTGGTAGTTCCCTTCAGCTTGAAACGCAACGTACGAACGTGTTTCAAAGAAGTGCATTCATTTGAGGACTCCCTCGCGTTTAAAACCTTTCTCCTGTTTTTTTTTTATTTTTTCGGAAAGTAGCCCTTAAATTTGGGCCGCGCCGTCCCAAATGGAACTCAGCATTTTTCAGCGCGGACCTGCGAACTTGGAAAGAATTTAGAACTTGGGAAGGAATCCATTTGGTCATTTTAGCACTGCGTCTTGAAGATGATATATAAGCTCAGTAATAGGTGGGAAAAGTTTTATGGAAAAATTTCCACTTTAATGAGCCATCTACTTCGAGTCTTCATTCATTGAAATTTAAAGAAAATTTAAAGAGCACGGGCGTTGAATGTTTTTATCTTTAATTAAGACCTCATTTCTGGAATTTCATAATGCATTTGGGGGATTTTCTGAACTACTTTCCTGGCATCCTAATATTTCTTCAGTCACACTTTTATCAAAATTGGACATTTAAGACTCGTATATTTTGAAGTTTCGAGATCTTTCTGGTTGCTTATAGATCGCATGCCTTATTACAAGATTGAGACGATTCTGAATATATTAGCTAATTAAATTAATTAAATTTTAATTCTTCCGTAATGCTAGGGTACCTGATTTCCAATTCAAAACACGATATTTAAAAATTCATAGTCTTTATAATTGAGTTGTGTTATCAAACGTCAAGGAGTACGTATATGCTTAAGCATAGATAGATTTACGTATTAGTAAAACGTATCTCAGAAGGTGCTTCTAAACTCTTTTTCTTCCTTCTTAGCAAATTTACGTTTACCATGTTTATTCATTCTAACATTATTATAGATGTTATGGTATTTATTGTGTAAATTAATTTACATTCATACTTTACGGAGATTCAGATCGGTTTCTTTGTCATTTTTGAACTTTAACTTTAATAGAAATCTGAGAGTATAAGAAAATATTTTCTGTCATTGATGGATCAAATTAACTAATGAGATTTGTCGCAAATGTCATGCATATGATATTAAGCACTAAATTTATAAAGGAATACCTAAACTTAAATGAAATATAAATAATTAGTTCTGGCGATATCTGGCGAAACTTGTTTATATTTGGCTCGATACAAACAAAATTTGACCACGTCCACAGAAATAGTTTTTGATAAACACGACCGGTTTCATTCACGAGGTAGAAGCCTCGAAACCAGTCGTGGTAATTATATTTAATATAATTTCTGTGAACGTAGTCAAATTTTTTTATTGTGCCTTAGGTGGAATACTATGACCCTAAACGGTCTACGACTCGGAAAGAGTTATTTAACTACATATTCCTCGAGAAAACGAAGCAAAGAAAGCAATCAACTAAGTACATTTATCCTGTAAAGAATTATTTTCTCTAATCTCTTTCCTAAGGAAAATAATAGCTTGATGGAATTTTACGAGAGGTACACTAAGGCGGAATAATTATACGTTTCTTCTTAATCAAGATAACTTAAGTATGTGAAACCGCGTGGGAATACTTATAAACTTAGGACCGCCAAATGTCATAATGCACAAAAATAGAGCTCGCTAAACGGTTGAAAGTGCGGAAATCTTGTAGCGGAGAGATAGTGGGTAACCCTTGAAAACCCACTCTACTCCTCGAACACGTGTCCTTGTGATTATGACCTTTTATCTCACTCTCCGAGAACCACTTTGCGGGCAACATTTCGCGGGTATTTCACGCCGTGCGTGGCCGGGTATGAGGAGACAAGAAGAGCCCGCTTAATTCTTCCCTTTCACCTCACCACACGATAGCTGGAGGAACTTGAGAATGATGAAGGGTCAATGACACTGCAATTACTGTTAACATCAACAGTAATTAAATAGCATTATGTCTGAATTAATTAAATAACATTATCTAATAAGAATTTCCCGTTTTCTGTGTTAGTTAACGATTTAGACTCGGTTTTTTGTCCACTGTTGCCTATGTCTACAATTACACAAGGACCTTGCGGCATGTGACCGTGAGTGCATACTTTTCGAAGTCTTTTTCTTATCAGTTACTGCCGCGTATCTTCGCTGCTAAATCGTATTTAATCGCGGTAATATTCAGAAAAAGCTCTTACAATTGTTGTCGCAGAATACATGTCCATGAAATAGTATGAGAGCTAAATATCTACTGCGTCTTTCGGAAAATGTTTTCTATTACGTTTTTAGAACTCTAAATTTGGTTTTAGACAGGCCCACATGTGCCTAATCTCGCCAAATAAAGATTTTCATAATAATATTTATTTTTTATTTATTTATATATTTATGTAATTAATGCATTGATGTTTCATCCTAAGTTTTATCCAAAGTAAGTAAAAAGACTAGTTAACTTAAAGCAGCCTGAGCATTTTCTTGCATTCTATGGAGCGAATCCCACCTGGTTACACGTATAAAAAATCAACTATATGACTGTCCACATTAAGAAACCACAACGTATAGCTATACGATTTAATTAGGGCAAGAAACCAATGAAATGCATTTCCTAGTATCTTTTAAACAAAAATATAAAGTACACAAATCTTAAAGTCGAAATATAACAAGTAATCTCTCGAAGATAATTATATTTATATAGTAAAATTATTATTATCATTATGTTATTAAACGCTGACAAACCTGGAATGGTTTGGAAGGACCCTAATGGCTTATGGGTCTTTTTAAAAATTCTGTACTGACATTTGTAAGTAGGATTATTGAATTCAAACTTTTGACTTGTATTTGAAGATATTGAAATCTATACTGTATTACGAGTATATAATTCTCGTATTATAATTTTAATCTATTAAAATTATTAGATTGTATATTACCAGTGTTGTTCTTTATTCCTTATTATTCTTCCCTATCTTTATTCCTTTCTTTCTCAGCCCTGCTGGGACATTAATGAGTACTAAGTACTCCCAGAGAGATTAATTCGACTATTAAAATGGTTATTTACATTCCAAAGTTTAAAATTTTTCTGAAAATATGGCATGTGCCATATTGGACTGCCTTTTGAATTTTAATGAATATATTGCTACTACCGAGGAGTTGCTTTGATATACCGCTGGTTGACAACATTATGGGTACAATTTTAACTTCCTTCATAATCAGGATACTTAAAATTCCTTTTCTCAGGTCTTGATATTTGCTCTTTTTCGTGTAATTTCCTTTAAATATCATCTGCTAAAGGGGCTGATATGTCAATCAAAAACAGTCATTTATTACTACATGTGAATGTGAATTTACTAATGTAAAGCAAAAAAGAAATGTTAAAATAGCTTGAGGATGTAGCAGAAAATTATGGCCTGAGAATGAACCAGAAGAAGACAAAAGTGATGAAAATAGAAGATGGCGAAGTGATGGATGTGTCTGTAAAATGTGTGAGATTAGAACAAGTCGAAAGGTATTGATATTGGTATATATTGATAAGGTGTGAAGGTGAAGAAGTACTGGAAAAGTGAGATAGAGGTAAGGTTAAAAATAGGAATGGCAAAGGAAGCATTTGGAATTAAAGAGAAAGGTATTAACTAGTAACATAAATGTCGAACCGAGGAAAGGATGACTAATGCTTGGTGTGGAGTGTATTCCTATTGCAATGTACGCATTAATAAATAAATAAATATGGCTGTGAGACGTGGACACTCCTTACAACAGATATAAAAAGGATAGAAGCTTTTGAAATGTGGGTTTGGAGAACATCAGGTGAATGCACTAAGCTAAGAATGAAGAGAAATTGAGGAGGGTAAATGAAGGAAGACAACTGATAAAATTGATTAATCAAAGGAATAAGAATTGGATAGGACATGCTCTAAGAAAGAACTGCCCACTTAAGGATATGCTAAAAGGCACGGTGGAAGGAATAGTGAAGAGAGGAAGGAGAAGGGTGAAGTTATTGGATTGTTTGAAGAATGGAGAAGGGTACAGAGAGACGAAAAGAAAGTCAAAAGAGAGAGAAAACTGAAGAAAGAACACCTACTAAAAACACAGTTTAAATGCTTGGCGCGCTCTCTCGTTCCGAGAAGGAGGCGATGTCGTTTCGCCGGAGCGACGTCAGCATAGGCCGCCTCAAATCTCCTCCCCCAATGCATTTAGGAAAAATCGCACTCTATTTTTTTAATCATTTAAATAGTATGTAGTAAAAATTTCAACTGCGTAGGATCAAATGCGTAGGAGGAGATCGATTTTTAGTTCAGACGCTTATCAAAGGTCATAAATTACGATCGGATCACAAAAAACGTGGATTATATTTTACGACTATATAGCACTTTTCTGCTAAAAGTTTGGTTTTGCTAGGACACCTGGTCACTGTTCCACAAAGTTTGAAGATGACCGAGTCATGGATTAGCGCGAATTTACCGTGTTTTGATTTGGTTTACGTCTACTCTGATAAAGCAAGAGATCGATATTGACCCTTAATGTATAACATTTTAAAGGCAAATAAATGCTCTTTTGAATGACGTACATTATGTTCCATTATGATGGCAGATCATCAAAGGGAAAAGTCCAGGTCTACACTATTTTCAATCCGTCAGTAGGACCTGCGCCAGTAGACCACCCATGACGACGATGAAAGCAAAAATAATTCTAAAACATTAATCTTATCCTTAAATCATACCTTTTACTATTTCAATTTTTTTTGTCTTTCTTTTATCTGACGCACTTTTCAGCGCATGTTGCCTAATTTTAACGTCCAGGCCTTTAAAAAAATTTTAATGTAATATTTCGCGGGAGCGAGCAGTGTTCGTCATCCGTGATATAATGTAATACGCTATCCCAGTTCATCCCTTCAGAGGGTCATGTTTTATGCTTTGATTCCATTTCCTGTTTTGCGCAGTATTACTTTTTCCGGAAGGCCACTAATAAGGGTATCTACGAAGAGATATATTACTGCTTGGTTTTCCGGAGTATATATAGAGCGGGAGAATATTTTGCCTCTGCTGACGCTTTGGACTTGTTATCGCTTTGATAAATGCTCTCCGCGCGTAGATGTCCGGAAGTTTCGCATCTGGCGTTGTGTCCCAAGTTTTCTCATTCCACGTGGATGGATTTGCGAAGGTAAAACTCCCACGTCGTCAGCAAGACGGAAGTCATCTCGAAATTTCGGTCGAACAGGTGATGCGAGTGGTATCTGTGTTCAAATAACGGCGCGGAAGAATGCACCATGCTGCAGTGGATTAGACAGTCCGCGGAATTTTTTTTCGTTGGCACTGAGGTTGACTAAATTTATGGCAAACGAAGAGAATGGTAATTTATGTTCTAGTTCCACGATGTACGACCCGCAGTTACTGAAATTTTATCCTCCACCCATTTTATTTTTAAATTTGAAACTTGACCCACATCCTCTTCGCGGCGAATTTTGGCGTAGCACCGCTAATTCTGCGTTGCATTTTCGAATGAATCGGTCGGGAATGCAATTCCATATTTCACTCTATCGATCGAGCTGAAGGAATAATATTTAGTATGACGCAGGGGCGCAGCCAAGATATTCTATTGGGGGTTGGGGGCGAGACAGTTATGAGAATCAAAATATGCCTTCTTTATTGGGGTATAGCCATGAACGCTACATCTTACAAGAGGTGTTAAAATCGTTCATTCAAAAAATTAACTGGATGGAAAACTAAGAGATTAATACGGTTATGATGCAAGGTAATTGTATTGTAAATTACAGCTGATTTGATTGTAAATTAGCGTAGTTTGCAGAGAATGGTAGTTACTGGAGGAGGTAATTAAACACTAATGTTTCGTTGTTGTATATGTAGAGCTTTGTAACATTGCTCTTGTTTGCTGTGCATTGTAGTGTAAGTTAGCGTTGCCGCCTGACTTTTCACGAAACTGTGGTTTTATTGAACAATAGATAAATAAAAAAGCGATCCAGCAATCGCGGGGGGAGCAATTCAATCCCAGAATTGAAGCTAGGAGAGAGAATTTAATTTTCAACCTCTCATTTCCTTTCGCGTCCATCAACCAATCAAATCCTTGCAAAAATCGCATTCAATTCTCTTTTTAAGAAAATTTTGAGATGCATAGCTCTTCTTAAGATGGACTGACTTATCACGGATTGAAAGACAATCAATCGATCTAAATTATTTAAGAAACGTATTTTGGGATTTTGAGGTTTTAATGTACATTTTCATTAATGCTACTTCCTTTTTTTGTGTTCAAGGAGAAGCTATTCTCGTGCCATTATGTTCTCCTCACTTGTGCAACTCAATGAATGACGAAGCGCTTCGGTGACATTAACTAAATGTCACACAGGCGCAAGTGGAGAGAGTCGGCAATCTAAAGAATATAAATGTCTAAATAAATGTCTCTCCTTTGATGACTGAGCCACTGTGATGACACCTCTCGTCCTGCGAAGTCTGCCATTGGCTATAGTAAAGGTGACTTCAGAGTAGTGATGACGACGTTATGACGGTAAACAATCAACCATTCGTCACCTCAAGTGAAGCCAGAAAGTGTTCACTTGGTAAGCAAACAGACGGAAAGGTTAATAAGTTCATTAAATATATCACCAAAACTAAATTGAGAGGTTAAAAAGTATTGAAGAAACATTCTCGGGAGTAATTATTTGCATAGTCAAGGAGAAATGGAGACGGGAAAACTCCATAACGACCGGGACTCGAACCCGGATCTTCCACTTTCCGTGTGACCTCTGTTGCTAAGTGCAAAGATATATATAAAGATAGATATAATTTTATAATAATTTTTCATTTTTTATAATAATCTTATATTATATCTATCGACCTATCGTGCCAGAAATATTAGACATGCCGTTCAGGAGACTTTGTTAAAGCTATTTTATAAATTCATACCATTAAACTCTTTGTTCCTGATACCATATAATTACAATATTATTATTAAATTATTAATACAAATGTATTACTGCATGTAGTTATATGACCTGGTGGAATCGGGGGCACTTTTGAAAAATTTTACATCATATATATAGGAATAACAAGTGTGAAAAATAGCGACACGACTGGGCAAGACTGGTAAAGGCTCATAAAGCATTCCCTAAACAGTGTGAGAGAGACGCGGCACGGTAGTTCAGTGGTTAGAATACCTGCCCGGAAATGTATCTTTATCAACTTTTGCTCTTGTCTCGCTCATAATTGTAACGATAGGAAGGCTACTGATTATACTTTTACAAGTATGAGTAGGATTGCCAAAAATAGAAGAATTAATTCTTGGAGATATCCATTCCAAGAGTGGTATATTCCAGGAGATACCGGATGACTAAATAAAACATAACTTAAACTATAATGTAATACGTAATATTCGTTTATGAACAGTATAAACTGCTATAATCGAACGAGCCCTACCCAGAGATGTGAGATTCGATAATTTAACGTAATTTACGCAAAAGAATGACAGAAAATAGCTAACAGTACCTTAAGCCAAAGAAAATATTTCCAAACATCTGTAAACGAAATTAAAGTTACGCGTGAGGACTATCGACCTTAAACTTCAAAAGAAAATAAGTCGCAAAAATTTGAAAAAGTCGGTAAGTTAGATGGATTATGGTTGTTGAGTAACAACTCTTCAGCAAAATAGGAAGCTGAGGTGTCATTCTCGAAAGATATTTTGTTACCAAAAGGATAAATTCGACCCCCACAAATAATCAGGTATATAAATCGAAGTGTGAGAATTGCTATGCAGTATACATCGGTAAAACGGTCCGAAACCTTACCGCCCGCGCCCACAATATCTTTCGAGAATTATCACTAAATTAGTGTACCAACTGAAATACGAACCTATCTGAGTAAAACCGAGAGAAAAACGCCTCAATATGGGAGGCGGAAGATTTTTTAAATCATTGTCCAATTACGGAAATCTTTCGGGGAACTTGGGAGTTATGATGGGCACTGGATAATGGAATTCATTTTAATCACTTTTATTGATAACTATGACTAAGGTTGCACATAAGATAATTGTGACGCATAAACGTGGATTTTCCACTTATGATGTTCCTGCCCAGTGAGAACGCAAAGTTAAAGCACCTCACTCCTTATTTTTTGCAAAAACCTCATCCCCTCTCCGAAACTTTTTATAGTTATCGTAATAGTGTAGAACTTACCGACTTTTTCAAGTTGAGAATACACCAAGCCTTCGATACGATGACTATGTAGTCGGGCTGTATACGTACATTTTTGTAGGAGAATATTCCTTTATACAAAAATATAGGTAATATAACCAAAGTAACCGGTGAAGTAGAGTAACAGTCTCTCTAAACATAGAGATAACAAATTCATTTCTAAGATCGATGTGATTTAGTGGGGGATAAATTATTAACCGTACGCTATCGTTATAAAGAAAAATAACGCGATTATTTTAAATTCCAAATTTAACTATCGAATATTCGCGACGAAAAAACAGTATAATCATTTATATCAAAACAGATGAAACGTGATATATTTTTTTCACGAATTTTGCATGAGTAATCAAAAACAGACATATCGCTCTCCTAAATAAAGAAGAAAATTATATCCGAAATAATGCGGAAAGTTCTGAAATATGTTCTCTCTACTCTCTTTTGTTTACTTTATTTCCCGAAAATTTCTCCACACATTCCGAAATTTTCATTCGCAGTATCACGTGATCAAACATCAAATCCAATTTCCAAAACGTGTCGTATCCATTGCGGGATTTGGCTGAATGTTGGAAAGGCAAACACTCTGACTTCATCATATTCGAATCTGCTTAAGTTGTTATTAATAATACCTGCGTCGCTTAGCTGAAATTAACAGTAACATTCGGACCTAGTTTTCCATATGGTATCGTCGCATCATCTGCGCGCTGTAATTCATCGCTCATCGCCATAACTCGAGTGCATACACTACTAAGTGAATTAGAATAGGCGCTCGTAGCGTTACATTAGTGAGGTATCGAAAATTAACCATCCTCATATTATATTACAAAAGATAACATGTATAAACGAAATAAAGGTACGATGTGCACAACACGTCGATAATTTTTTGACGCAATGATAATAACCTGATGTACATTATGAAATTGCATTGCATTGACAAACACCTCGATATTCGATATTAATTCTTGGCGAGTATCGTAGAAGTCTTAAGAATGGCGTTTCATCAAAATTTGTCAACATTTTCCCGAATACTCCCCATAACAGTGGACCAAACTATCACATCTTAAAATTGCGTTACATCGGAATGAAAATTTTATAAATACGTAATTCAAGAGCTTCCGGATAGCCAAGTAGGCAACGCGTTCTTCCGTGAAAGCGGTCCCGGGTTCGATTCCCCGTGTGGGCTAACGTGCTAAATAACCTCAGCTGTCGCAGCACTTTCAACAATTCTACTACAAATTTCCCTTCACATAATCAAATATTTATTACATAGAATTATAGAATTCTAATTATTCTAGTAGAATAGATTCTGATTATCGCATTCTGTTAAAAATCTATAATTCTAGAGAAGCGAACCTTATGATAATATCGGTGTTTTAGTGTCACCACAGATAGTGTTATAGTGTTTTAAATACTTATATATTTCTTTATAACATATTTTTATACTCGAAACTCGAAGGTTAAATGAAAATAATTGCAAATTGTATCCAATATAATACTAATATTGATTGACTAACATTGATAATTTAATTAAATATAGATGTACGTTTTTTCAGAATTAATCATAATATGGTGTGATGTTTCTAATCACTCAATTCATTAGCGAATTTATTGAAACTATTTTGTTGAATGCCTGAGTGCAGTTGCATTTCTTTATATATATGCTTTATACAAGTCCCTAACCTTACTGCCCTATGGAATAAGGACGCAAGTAGCAAACTTAACAATTAACTTATTTATCAATTCCGACATTGCAATATGGCCTTCTGGCAAGGTGGCAGCATTCGGTTTTTGAATGGTCTCCTTGTCAAGGAAAGCCTGATATAATATTCTATCTCGGACTAATTTTATGTTTCCTCTAATTTTACCACACCATTTTTTTAGTGAGTTCGGAAAAGTATTTGAGCTATGTACAGCTAGAGATATTATCACCCATCATTTTGATCTCCTTCGCCAAAGTACTTCAAGCTACCAAGTCACCCAAGTTGCAGATCAGGAAGGACTTAAGTTAGTTTGGTGAATGTTTGGGTGGCGTTCCCATCGTTTGGATGGAAGTAAGGATATGAGTGCACTCGTTAAAGTCGAGTGATAATCAGGCGACCCGTAACCTAAAAAGGTTACTCTCAAATCCATAGGGTTCAAGGACAAGGCCGCAGTTACTCTACCGGACAAGTGGGATAAAATTTGGTAGATTAAGCAGATCAATGTTACGTAAAGATATCAGGTATGTTTTGTTATAATTTATGTCTTCCCTTTATGTGACACGCATAAAATCAGTCAGGACGGTGCACAAAATTGCTCATAAAGATGTGAGTGAGGTATGTATTTAGAAATAAGCAAGTTTGATCTGAATTTGAGCCACCATTTGAGCTATAAAACGGTGCAAACATGATCTATTTTGTAGCTGCCGTTTTCACTCGATGCTGTCATTCAGCTTGTCCAATGTGGGTTTTATTATAATTGTCAGATATAGAATTTTCGAAAGCATAAATTTGTGGATGGACTTTACGAAAATGAAAGATTTACAACATTATACATAAAATGAGGAATGAAACCTGAAAATGTTGCAAAGCATGTCCTCCGTTAAATAGCACGAGGAATATTATAACATCTACATCAATACAGTAATACCCTGTAACTTGCCTTTTGGCATACGAATATGGAAACGAATAAGTGCTATCATTTCAGGAGTAAGGGAGGGAATAAGGACTCATAAGTCATGCCTATGCCTGGATGAAAAAGCGAATATTGTTTTCTTACAACATTAAGCACTCTCCGAATATAGTATATCGACGATTTAACTTGGAAATTTGACGATCGAAGTTTTACATCATCCTCCCGAATAATGAGATTAAATACTTACAAATACTTGAAATGTGTGCTTTGAAAGGAGAAATGTGCCATTTTATTTTTTAAAAACACTACACACCTAAAATTTCCGGTAGCCTCAATACAACAGTTTAATTTTCAAGAATAAACGAAATACTAATGATTATTAAGAGTCACGTTTTAGGATTACTACTACAGTTTGAGGAATTACTAAGTAGGTGTACAAAATACAAGAAATGTAGAGAATCGATATTGATTGGGAATTAAATGAACTGTTTCAAGGGAAGTTGGAAGAGAATATTTGCTATAAAGTTTTTTGATCTACAACTTATGCCTTTAGGTTCTCTGGATTTGTACATATAATTTATTTTTAGAATAGACAAACAATCGTTTCAAAAGAATTTAATACAGTTTGATTTATTTTTGAACGTAGTTCTCCATTGGGATGTGTTTAGTAAGAAAAAAATGTCAAGGGTCAGTAAAAGATCTGATATTTGATTGCTTTTCATAATGCCAATTATGAAATAGTAGCTGCCTAATTGAAGGGAAAATCTTACTATCTTTACGTCAGTTCAAGAAATTTCTACAAAAATGATTAAACAAATAAATGTTTACCCTTACGAAATCCTACACGTAGACTTAGTGCTAAGTTACTCTTTACTAATCTAGGGCTGTATTTAGAAACCCTTGAGGTTGTTCATTGTCGAGAATTCATTTTATAGTATATCTATTCTCTTCAATAAAATATCTTATTTTTCGCTTTACAGTCGATCCTATTATTAATGAAGAGGAATCTCATTCTATTGGAAAGCCCAAGAATACCGAATTGGAGGCTTCCCTCCTTTCAAACCATTTGCTGATGCTATTGTATTTTCCGAACGGCATGCAGGAGCCGTTCCTAATTTATATTCAGTTTCCTTTCAGTAGGTTATAATTCATTGTATGGCGACATTTCCACAATTACCTAATATTGGTTTTCATTCCATTAAAATGTGTGCAGCTTTTCGATACATTGCCGAGCAGCTCACTTAATTTATAGGTCAAGCACGCCTGTTGTCGTCTGCAGTAAATTCGCGGAAAAAGTGGAGCGGAAATTCTGCAACCTGGAGGATTTCTCGAACTCGGTGATTTGTTGTATGATAATGAGTTTGGATTCGGTGGCTGGGGGATTTGAGCAGATGTATACGGACGAAGTGAATGGCTGTTTATTTCGAGGCGGAGTCCGACGTTTCGTTGGAATTCTGCAGATTCTTTTGCCTTTTGAAAATCATCCAGGTCTGGGTCCGACGTGAATGAAATCTGTGCTTGAGACGAAAGGTGAGCTACAGCTTCACGGAAAATCGCACATTTCCCAGAAATTAATATACAAACATATAAAAGGTGAATACTTTTTCATCGAGGCTTAACCAAGTGAATGATTTTATCGGAATGATGACGAAATTTCGGCAACATGAGAATTTCAGCACTTCACTTGAACCTGTGAAATTCTGGCAGCTCGCGTTGTGTTTTGCAGTTTCGTGCCATATTCGTCGCTGAATCGTTTGTGTTGTAAAACATTTTCGGTCGCGGAAATGAAATAGTTTTCGAGCTAAAATAGATGAAAAGTTGAGTTTAGATTCTCTAAGCTTGAATGTATACTTCTGGGTATTAAAATCTACTTAACAAGGTAATAATTATATGAATGTTTCATGTTAAGGAGATTTTGTTCGGAATGAACTGAACTACCGCAAGATGCTACTTGAGTTAGAGTTAACTGAACTACCTTTGAACCACGTTATTTTATAAGCAGTTTTAAACTATATTTACCCATTTATTTTCGGGTGATAATAATATTTATAAGGTTTAATTGTGAAGAGAGTGTCGCGTTTTCTATCATCTCTAAATTATGTGTTATTTATCCACACTGAAATTATTGAGTTTCAAATTTTGAGATAAGTGACACTAAGGTGTAAAACAAGGTTATCTGCAGGAAATAGTCTATACCTTGTCAGATTGCCATAAAAGTTAGACAAATACTCCATTACCTCAGCTTACAAAGAAAATCCTCAGCGTAAGACCATAAGTGAAACCTCGGTACTGTAGTACCTCTTGAGAAATGTTAGTTAAGTTATAATTTCATTTTACTCTTCTTCTAAAGAATACAGTACTAATGAAGTTTTCACAAGTTAAACATGCGCTCAATAAAATGCGAAATGTTCGAATAGAAAATACGTCCCATGAATTCTATGAATTCGATCAACGTTTAATTACAATAGAGCTGATGATCGGTAACTCAATTTATTTTTTCATTTTATTTAATTATATCGTCAGTGAAAGAGATTGAAAGAGACAGTGAAAAGATTTATTTTCCTAATTTCTCCTTCGGCACCAAAAACGGCTGGCTTGGAGATGTCAAGAAAACGTCAGTTTAGAACCAATAATATGTACACGTATAGATATAGCAACATTCATACGCTCAACGTAAATTAGAAAGGACTTACGTGCATTTGCATATAAATGCTTGTTTCGTATATATTACCTTTCGATGTGTATTGTGATGGAAAACTATAAATATATCAGATGAATATTGATAAAGTACACTGAATAAGACATGTTACTGTCAAAACTCAGCCAAAGAAAACTACAGTATATCTTGCGTTGTTTTGCATTTCCTGAAAACATCAATTGTAAGAATATCATCAAACACTCTTAGTCCTGACATAACATTTCTTATTCGAGATATTCTGCATCTAAACGTAAGTAACAAAGAAAAGAACACACTTTGTAACTTCCACATAAATTTATTAAAAACGACTCGGGTTTCGTTGCAGTGCAACATCGTCAGGTGAATGAATCACCTGATGATGTTGCACTGCAACGAAACCCGGGTCGTTTTTAATAAATTTATGTGGAAGTTACAAAGTGTGTTCTTTTTTTTGCTACCATGAAGAACTTCCACAAAGTAACGTCTGAAACTATTAATTTTAAACGTAAGTACATCTTCATTGACATTCATGCCCTGCGAGCTGAGTACTGTTTCTAGATTGTATTGAGGGTAAATGTAAATCTGTCATTGTATTGTTTTATATTGTTTTATAATGTTTCCTATTGCTCGGAAGAAAAGGGATTTATGACCAAGTCTATCTTACGTGTATTTTTGTTGTTATGTTCTCGGCCTGATAAGAATGATCGCATGGCTATAATCACGTTTTCCATAAACGTGCTCTCTATAAATTCATTCAACTATGTACCAATCTCTTTTCTTGCAAAGATTTCCACCCTGCATCGGAGGACGTTTTATTATCGCTTGTAGTTTATTCGCCGCAGAACTACGTTTCTGTGACTCAAAATTACACAAATCAATCTAATTATGACGTAAAGCGTCCCTTCCCCAATGAATTTCAATGGACAGATGTAATTGATTCAGCGAATATGGCCCTGCCAACATGGGGAGAACCCCCGCTTTGCAGCAAAATCTCAAGTGACGAAGCTTACGTTCGTTGTTTAAAGTCACAGATCTCCACCGGCAACAAACCCCTTTCTTGGACGCATGTCACCGTAAAAAACGCACGTTCTCGAAAAAGGGAAACGAAAGCGAGACCTATTTGTTCCAGGGAGGATATTCCTGCAACGTGCCCCGTCGCGAGGTAAACAAACCGCTGTTGCTAAGTCGCATTTCATATATTCCCGTCTGTTTCCCTTGTTCACTTGCCCGTCTTAAATGGAACCTCGGCGAGGGTGCGTCGAAAAGTGGGGGCGCAGGGTTTTCAGGAGGGGGTATCCTAGCAACCGACCTCCCCCTCTCTGCGACCCCCCTTGCCCGGGAAAGATTCGTACGAGGGGGTTGCTACAGCCGAATTCCTCATCCCCTTTCACGTTCCCCATTCCCTTTCCTCCCCCTCAAGCATCCTCACCCACCCCACCTCCATCTCCAGCTTTTTCAGGGGCAGGGTTGCCATTTTAGCAATTTAGGAGCTAACTTTAGACGCTATTATTGACTCCGGTTGCTTATTCTTATCGTTTAGGAACTTGTGGTTATTTCAGCGACTTTGTGGCTAAATTTGGCCATTATCGATGAAAACTGGGAACGTCATTTTAACAGTTCGCGACTTTTCGGATACCGACATTTAAGAAATGTAGTTATGCTTTCGAATCTTACTAACGAAATTATGCAGTGCGCCCAGAGATAAATTTAGCCACCATTACTTCCGCGAGCTATTCAGTAAATCATTTTTAATTTTTACGTAGATTATGAAGCCGTTAAGTTCCAAATCATGCTTTCCCATTGCTGCTTCTTTATAAACTGTTTCACATTACACTCTTCGACTTTCGGTAATACAGTTCATTATTTGTAAAGATAAAAGTGGATGTAAGGAATTGGATTTTCAAGAACTTAGAGAAATAAGTCTTCGAGTGAAACAAGGCTACATAAATCACATTAGAGAGTGACTGAATATAGGGATATTCACTAAGTGCTTGACTTCATAATAACTTGGGTTTCATTGCTGGGTAGGACTCAATGTTGATTCTGTTCGAGATAGTTCAATTACAGTTTTTCAAATCAGTTATAAGACATAATTTTTCTTCCCGATGATCAAATCCAGGCTTCAGAAGTGTAAGGGCTAGTGTGCAAGTCAGGTAAGGGCTAGTGTGCAAGTCAGGTAAGGGCTAGTGTGCAAGTCAGGTGGCAGTGAGGTTCCGGGTTCGAATCCCGGTTATTTGTAAGACATATGAGATTAAAATTCACTCTGGAAAGTAACCAGTTTTAAATTTATATCTTGATTTATATATATCTATATATATAGAGCGGGTTGTTTACGACTGTCGTCGTTTTCCCGCACTCAGCTTCCATTTCTCTCTATCGTGGCACTCCTCTTCTCTCATTTCTCTTCCTCTCATTGCCTCCTCTATTCCCTCTCTCCGTTTCCTTCTTGGTCTTCCTCTTTTTAACTTTCCTGGAGGTTTCCATTTTAATATTTGTTTGGGCCATCTGGTATCATCCGTTCTGTAAGTGTGGCCAAACCGCATCAGTTGTTTCCTTTGCACCTCGTCAAATATGTCTGTTTTCATTTTCATCATTTCCCTTATTTTTTCATTTATCTTGATTTAATTGAGACAAAAACTCTTTGCCTCCCTTACGTAGGTTATCAAAGCAGAAAATGGTTTTATAATCATTAGGGATGAAATGCTAAGAAACATTTACGATTGTAATTATGTAGTTGTATGTTTGAAGAATGGAATTGCCCGACAATCTAATTAGTTTCAAAGTATTTACTCTTGCTCCAATGTCAATTTACTCGCTCCAAAATCAACGTTTTGCATTTCACTCACACAGTTATCTCCTTCATTTCATATTTTACCTCGATATCATTAGTTATGATGACTTCAGGCTGTTAAGTCCAGGGCTGTATTCGAGCCAAGGCACCCCAGAGCGTCATCCCAGAGTAATTTTCTTGTTATTATAACACCAATAAAATTATTAAGTTATTCTTAGACTTTATTTAATTAATCGAGCTCTTAATAGCTTTCATAGAAAGTAAGCAGAAAGATCACATTTTAAAGTTATTTTGTATAGATTTTCACTAATATTTTATGCATTTTGTGTAGTCTCCTATTAAATACATGTAGCATGTATTACATCAGCAGTATCATAATCATTACATTAGTATCATGAGCATTACAAGTAGTATGATACATTATATGTATTATGCTACTTTATGTATTCAGCTACTTTTGTGTATTACGCTACTCTTATATATTACGTTTTACATAATTTCAAATTTTTAACTTAACAGTTTGTTATCTGCAATTTTAAAGCAGCGTGGTAATGTAGTCGTAAGCTTTAAACAATCAGCAACAGAAGAGATACCAATTTGTGAGCAGATTTTTCCTTTGTTCTGTTAGTGCTGCAAGTGTTATGTATCGATCAATTGTTCTACCCTTCCATTTACGGAAACATATTAACTATAGAGCATATAAAACTTGGAGAACTCCTTCCATTTATTTCAGGATGACACCCTTTATATAGTTAATAAAAACTTTAACCGCTTGTAATGCATGTGAGCAATGATTTTGCTATTTTTGGGCGAATTTAGCAACAAAAATCTTTCAGAAATGTTCCTCATCCAACACATCTCCCTTCCCCAATCCGAGAGAGTTCTCCCCTCGCTGCCTTTGAAATACCACTCCCTCCATCACTTTCCCAGCTCCCCTTTTGCTTGGGGATTCCGAGGGTTCTTACACATCCCCATACCGTTTTTATAACTTCCACTCTCCACCTTGGTTCTCCTTGGACGCACCCTCGCAATATGCCCGGGAGATGGTGCTGCTTCCCTCAGAGATGATTGCTTCCCCGCACGTAGGTCCCGACCAAGTCATGCGAACGGCATGTCTATATTCGTACGGTCTCGTTTTACATGCGGGAGACTCACCTTATTGAAATCGGGTCGTTGAAAAAGGAGCCTAATAACATATCGGTCCCCAAAAGTACCCCATTGTTCCCTAGCCCCTTTCATTAAGGGAATCCCTTATGCGCGGAGTAACTGTTCATCTAACAAGCAGCCGCCATTCCTTCCAGCTGGAATAAGCGGCATACCTGAGAGGAATTTTGGGGTTCGGCATGTGCAGTCATTAATTCAGCCCGCAACCCTATCAAGGATTATGGTATAGCTCTCCTTAGGTCGATAATGAAGCATATAAGGATTCGTTTGTTCGAAAGTTTGGATTCGCTTAATGTTGCAGAATGTGCGAACGTTAATATTCTGCTGATTGCTGCTAAACTAACCCCTGTGACAAATGGAACCGATCTAAAAAATCTAATGGATATGCTATTCTTATCCTAATGAAATACCACAATAACACGAGCCATACAAAGTAGTTGATGGATAGTAAATTAATACATTCATTAATGACATGCATACTTACATTAATCAATCATAGCTAATGAAAACGATAACGGAAAGCTTAACTGTGAGGAAATCCATAATTGGAATAGGTAAATATAAAATTCACACTTTACACATTTCCACAGGTTATGTTTAAAACGACTAGTTTAAGCGCATTTCGGTCATCATCAAGTGAGGGAATTAGATACATAAAGACTTATATAGATAAAAAACCAGGGGGCAAGTTGGTTGGCTGTAAGGAGCACTTATTGGAGGAAGGGTTGGGAGAAGAGAAGGGAAAGGGTATAGGATAATGCTGAAGGATTGGAAACTTTCCAAGGGATAAAACCTAAAATAAACGTTAAATATATATTAAATATGCAATATACAGTAAAAATATATAAAACGTGAATTTTATTTCGACCTTTTCCAACAACAGCTACCTGAAAAGACTGGTACTCGAAGCAGTGGTTCATATTTTTGCTGTATTTAGTGTTTAGTGATTATTCTATGACTCCTGAATTACTTTTTGGTCTTTAATTGAAGTTATAATTAGCGAAACTCGTTTCCAATATCAACAGAAAATCTATGCGCACTTTGGAATCTCATTAAGAGGACGGAATCTCATTATCTCATTCGTATATAACCAACACAACGTATTCCAAGAAATCCAATGCATTTCGTATGCAAATAGGTCTACCTCAAATAATCACGAATGCGTAATGAAATTTCTTACGCGATAAGTAATAATGACAAGTGTAACTGTTATTTTATGGTGATTTTGAGTTTTTGTACAAATTATAACAATTTAACACGTCTTTTTAAGTCGTTCCATTTAGTGAGTTTCTTGTTTTAAGTACTGATATTCTGTTTTTGTATACGTAAGAATTTTGGTAAATTGCTCCAGTCAATCGTTAAATGAACGTGATTTTTGTAGTGCTTTTAGATTGTTTTGTAAAGTATAGCTGTTTAAATGGTAAATTATTTGCATTTAATATTATTATTTTATATTAAATTGTTTGCAAACAATTGTAGTTGATGAAGGAGAGGTCAAATATTAATATTCTGTAATTGTTTATGTAGGTTAGTTGTACATTGTTTTTGTTAGTTGTACATTGTTTTTGTTAGTTGTACATTGTAATGTAAGTTAGCATCGCCGCCTGACTGCGGCGGAATTGTACGATAAATAAATAAAATGTTATTAATACAGGGAATCCTTAATTTACGAATTGCTCTTCATAAAAACTATTTTCTCATTTCATTTTGGCTTCTAAATGCGATTAGAGGTTCAAAAACACTCCGTAAGCCGTCCTTCCGCAAGCGGAACTCGCGTTAACAGACAAACGGGAAACTCCGGATCACCGATTTCTGGAAAGTCCCAATGATCTTTTCAGAGCCAAAGCCTCCATCTTCAGGGGGTCTCCACAATCCGCTTGTCGAAATGCGGCTAACGGAGTGTTTTTCAAATCTCTAATTCATTAACAGCTGTGTTCCATCATTCTTTTTCTTACTCTAGATACGAATTTAACTTCGAAAACAAAATGAAGATACCGAAAAGGCATAACGGAGAACTGGGTTTTAAGATACAAATGTTTCGAGTTTCTTCGTACTGGAACAAATAAAGCTCGTAAATCGAGGAACCACTGTATATACAATCTACGGTAGTTCTTAGTTTCACTCGCTGTTGGAAAATCTGCCCTTTACGCACGAAATCGTTACGAAAACTTTCGTAATTGGTAAAATCGTTAACCGTAAATTTCCCTTAAATAATTATTTCAATATGTTTCAATACATTTACTTAAAATATGCCAGTTAAATATATTAAACACATCTGCATTCAGCCGCAGATATGTGAGTCGAGATTTCTAGGAAATCATAGGTCGATTAAATGAAATGGAAACCAAGATCATCGCGATAAAAAAGCTCAGGAACATGGAAAAGAAAGAAATGCATGATATCAGGGGAATAAATAATCAGATACACTTGGAAATGGAAACATGTTACCATTTTGCAAAGTGGATGACATATAAGATTTCCACTCGAATATATATCCGGAACTGACAGAAGGCTCCGGAAATTTCCAGGGATAATCCTTCCCAATATTCCAGAGGTATTCGAAGAGGGGAATTTCCAAGAAAGAAGTAATATCGTAGCAGGACCAGAAAGCCCTCACAGAAAGAAAACAGAAAAGTTTAGCCTGAAGCTAGAATTTATCCTTTTAGAATCTCACTATGTCTAGCATTTAATTTAATTTCTTTGTTGGCTCTGAGCGTTTCAAAAGTAGAAGGGCCCTCTCTCTCCGTCTGATGTTCTCATTCATTTTATTCTACCATAAGAGACCGTGTATTTGCGTGAATTTTCCACACTGGATCGTTGATCAATCTACGCACTTGGCAATACGGATATCTCGAAGCCAAACGATCCGTGTACCACCGTCTCTCGGTACTTCAATTTTCGGAAGTTTTTGCTTAAAATGCCAATTTTTTGTGATTTCTGTTGTTTTAGCGAATTAGTTTCAGTTAATTTTGTTACAGAACTGCTTAAATGATTTCCTTACACACAGTTTCCCTCACACTATTGGTAGGTTTGCGTAGGTTTTTCACACCCCCTTCTTTGTGTGGTTTCCTGCTGTGGATATTTTTTCCTAAGATATTGCTTAGGTTCTTTATATCCATAAATCCTTTCCAAGTTTTCCTCTCTATTTGTACTTATAAATTTATTTGTTTGTTTTATAAAGACAGTTCAGATGGGAGGAGAGACATTTTAGTCTCAATCCCTAATATACAATATAATTTAAGGAGGCAGCCGTGTTATTGTAAAATTAAAGTTCATTCTGGAGGAAGGAAAGATTTTTCCACGCATTTTTTACTTTAAAGACTACATGGTTCCTCGTTACAATGCCAACAAGGTCTCATGCACCTCAAAAATCACCAAACAATATACAATAAGGTCTTTATTAAGGCGAGATTGAGATTAAGAAGTCTCATTTTTTATCCAACCTGTCGTCGATGATGTAAATAAAAAGAAATATTTTTTAAATTGAGACTGAGAGGAAGATTTAAGGACTTGTGGATGTAAGAAACCCTATATGATATCTTAGGAAAAAATGAATGCCAACATTAGGAAAAAACCTGCAAAGTAGGGTGTGAAGAACTTGTACAAACTTACAGATAGATTAAGCTTAAAGATATGGAGGAAACTGTGCAGAATAGGGAAACCATTTGAGCAGTAATTTATCAAAAGTTAAATTCAATACAGAAATTACATAAAAATAGCTGTATACATTGCAAAAGTTAACAATTAGTTAGAGATAACAATAAAAACTGCGAAGAAATGAGCATTCCAAACAAAAATATTCAAAAATTAAAATCTTTTAAAAATTTAAAGCAAGAATGTTCAATAGAAAAAATTGCTTGAGAAGCATTATGGATATTAAAAATACTGAATAAGATAAATGAAAATTTCGACAGCGTAGTGAATTTGACAGGAATAAGAATAAAGGAAAATCATGGGAGTGAAGAAAGGAAATATAGGAAAGAAATATTTATATAGGAGTACATTAAGGGACGGAAGGAGTAGCAGGTGGGTGAACAAGGGGGGGGGGGGAAGGGTTGAAGGTGGTGTAGGCTGTGGAAGCCCAAGGGTCAGTGGGCGTAAAGCGAGGACAGGTTATTAGATAGGGGAGGAAAAAGGGAAACGTGATTGTTCGTTAGGGAAAAATTCTGGGAACTTGAATGTCGAATAATTTCAAACTTTTGTAAAGCATTTAAGCGGGCTCCTTTTGCTTAGAAACGAAGGACTTCGGGAGAAAAGTTTCTGTAATATTGTTTATCTAAAAACTTGTTAGGGAAGTTCGAGAAAGAGAAATTTTTCTCAAAAGCTTTAAATATGTTGTTTTGCTAGAATATAAAAGTTTCTTGAGGCCTACCCAATATAAATTGCATGGCAATCGTCACAAGTTAACTTATATATATAGTTGCTCAAAGGAGCTAACTTATCTTTTGGCTTGCAAAAATATCTGAATAATGTTTTTATCATATAAAATTTCTATTAGATGACAAAATATAATGGATTTTAAATAGATTATTTCATAAATAATTCAATGAAACTTCCTTGGGCGTGGGGGATTGAGACTGGAAAGTCATTCTTTTCTCGAATAATGCGCGACAGTAATAAGCTGATGAGGTAACTCGAAAGTTATTATTTAAATATAAAATTAACAATAATATGCTCATTTGAAAATTTGAAATTATATTACTTAGTGAGCGTGTTAATATGTCATTTGACTCAAAATAGGAATTAATTTTTTAATATAATTTTTGTATAGTGTCAGATTATTACAGTCGGTCAGTGTCAGTGGTCAGTGGTGTAGTGTCAGTGGTCTATTTTCGAAAATTCTGCCATTCGAAGAACTTATGGTTCGAAGAAATGATAGTTCGAAGAATTCATTTTTGAAGAATTAATTTTCAAAGAATTGGTTTTCGAAGAAAGTTTTGCATAGGTTCAGATTAATTACAGTAGTTTATTTCGAAAAATTTGTCATTCGAAGAATTTGTTTTCGAAGAACTGGTTTTCGAAGAATTGGTTTTCAAATATTTGATTTTCGAATAATTTGCTTGTAACCAGTGTCTACACCCTCTGCCACACGCCGATGGCGCCTTTCAAATGCAGATATAGATAATATTCCGATTTTATAACGAATCTAAAAATCTTAAGTAAAGCCGTAAATAAAGATTTTCAGTACTACGGAGGTAAAATTTTAATGCGTAATAAAACGTCACGACAATATTTCTCAGTTTTAGAGAATGGAATAGTTTTAGATTTACAAATTATAAGATTTTAACTTGCAGTAATGAATGTGAAATGAAGAATTTCAGCGTTATTCGTTATGCCTTCTTCAGAGGAAGAATCAAATATAATGTATGTATCCCCTGACAGTGGGATATACTAAGAATTCAATCTCTTCAACCTCCTCTTAAACTCTCATTTTAATGTTTCTTCGTTTGTAATAAAAATTCATCTCTGAAATTCACTCAGTTAATATCTTACATGCATGCATGTCATGCATGCAACCCCTGCTCACGCTAAAAACTGGCTTGTAAGGTGCATGTTTATTTATTTATTTTTAATTCAGTTGCAATTTGGGCATCCGCCCAGGTGGTAACGCTGTAGGGGAGTATAACATAAAAATTAATTTTAATAATAATTGNTTATATATTTGGCATTTGACCATAAACGGGATGGAAATACTCCATAAACCTCCCGTAGGAAAGACAATACGCATATAATTTAGACATTAAAAGTTACATAGTACAAGAATTCATCGGTTAGCAGTAAATCAAATGAAAAACAATTGACTTCGTAATTTCCGCGCGATTTTATTTATCAATAAAATTATTGATCCATTGCTCAAGGTTGGTTTTCTTCATTGGTCCAAATCCATTGTTTCTCGTTTATTAAATGGCGTTCCACGAAATCAGGTCCAATCATATTATTGATTATAAAATGACTGTAAAATATCTAAAAAACTATGAAGTGGTACAATACACATGATAGATTATCCATATAGTCACACAAACAAGATGTTTAATAAGAAGAAATACAAAAAATGTAGAAGAGGAGGCGAAGGGCTTTATGTCTATGTAAGTACCTTGCAAGCCGCCTTTCGGTGTGTGGCAGGGAGTGAATGCACCATGACTCTATTTCCCTAATTGATTACTTTCGCATATCGTTCGCGTAAAAAATGAGTTCTTGTGTCGATTGGTTCTAGCATCTAGTTTATCCCACACAGACTGTACGGATAATCTTTAATAATAGATTTTCTTTCGAAGAAGAAACTACTGGACATTTTTCTACATTTAGCTCTAATTGCCAATCATCGTACCATTTCATAATGTTATCTAAATCATTCGACAGGGTTAGTTTATCCTCTTTACTCTCTATTTCCCTGTAAATTACCGTATCGTCCGCAAATAGCCTAACTTCACTATCAATAAGATTGCTAAGGTCGTTAATGTATACTAAATATGGTAACGGTCCGATTACACTAACCACGTTAGAACTAATTCCGTCCAATGCTATGCGTTGATCTCTATCGGAGAGAAAGTCCTTTATCCAATTTATTACCTCTGCATTGATTCCCGCAACTTTTAACCTGTACAATAGTTTATAACAAGGGACCTCATCGAATGCCTTCCGAAAATCTAAAAAATACCGCGTCGACTTGCCCTTATTTTCGGCAGATTTTGCGACATTGTGTACTAATAATACCTGTTGAGACTCACAAAATCGATTCTTAAATATGGTACTGTACTCACAAGATCGAGTCTTAAATATGGCTCTACATATGTAGAAATAGATCGATCGATGTCCTCTACAATTATATTCGACGATACACGTAATCAAGCATGATATAGTTTCAGCTAAACGTCAGCCAATTCTTCTCCACGGTAAACCCATCACCATTCCCCGTTCAAGAGGCGACGCATTTACCGCCGTCTGCGGCACCTTCATTTCCGGGAATTTTCACTTCTGGGAACCGGGATTAAAACTTGGAGCCCAACTTGGGTAGAAAGCCATCGACGGGATCTTGAAGAGGATCTCCAGTCTGGCGCTCCCTTTCGCAATTAAAGCCCACTCACCTACTCCTGCGTCTCTCCACACGCTTATCAATTGTTCCGAAATCGCATTAAACAGAGGAGGGAGTGGGGCGCGCCTTTTATTTGGACGTATAAATAGACGGGGCCTTTTGTGCCTTCTTTCCGCGCCACCTCGCGACGCTTTCTTAAAGCATTAGGCGTTTCTTCGCTCCTTTATCATTTATTCCCTCTCTTTATTGTTTAAGGTGGGAGTCTTGAGGCTGCGAGCGAGAGATTTCTACATCTCCAACGACGAAATTGCCCCAAAAGGAGGTATTTTTTGCTTTCGAGAGAAAAGGCACCGTTTTGTTTCGTCCCAGCTCTCGCAGCGGTTGCTGAGGATTAAAACGGGGGAGAAAAAAGTTGTTCTGGTAACTGATTTTGGCAGCGGCTTTTCTTCCACCTTTCCGGATGCGAAGAAAGTAAACGAATGCAGTTTCGTTACGTTGTTTGCGAGCTATGAGAGGGTTTGTTTTCGTCTCTCTCGCGTCACGTTTTCAGCCTGCGGATGGAGCTTTTCGAGAGCTTCCCAAAAAGAGTGCAAGCTTTAATTTTTTATTAGACGCGTGGATTAGGTCCCGTTTGTGTCCGCAATTAAGTCCCGAAGTGCTTCGACAGGCGGGTACGAAGAGTTGTACAAACATCACGCAATGAGATGATGCACGTGTGATGTTTTATTATTCATCGGCGCGCGTGAAATATTAATGTCATAAAAATTGGGAGCAAAAATAAGTAAAAAGATATCCCCGTGGCTCATTTAAATTTATTTTTACATGTAAAAATAAAAATTCTATACAACCAACATGTCTCTCTTAATTTCATACACAGAAAACTTTCACGCTTTTGTTTTTGATGAGTGACATACCATAAATGGTTGTTTGGGCTGTAATAGATCTCTTTCATTGCCTATAACCGTTTTCAGTTATCATTTCCGTTGTGACGATTGAGGGATAAGATGAGGCGAGCCCTAATTTTTTATTTCAGCTATAAATTTAACCCTCATATAGGAACCCGGGTATCTAACCACCCACGGTACATTTTTGCATGTTGTGGCGAATTATGGCAGCATGTCGTGGCCCCTTTTTAAGTCGCTAAGAAATCCCTGAAATAAATAGCGAAGGGAAGGTGTGCAGGTAGCGGCCTGTATTCCGTGACAGAACTGCATCTCAAAGACACTGCGTTACGTGTTTGTGCACACGAACTTTATCAAAAGCCCACAGGACTCAAAGTAGTAAAACTCTTTGTTGGTACAATCAACTCAAAAGTGTATAATCCATATTTCGAGGTGAGCTTGATTTTTCTTTCTCGCTTATTTTTTGATTTTTCTCGCTTGATTTTTCTTTCTCGCTTAAGTTATATGTTAAGTAATGTTGACTGTTATTTTGCTTAATTCTGCTTATTCTTCCCGTCGTCCGAGAAGCGAATTTTGTGTTGTGTCAAGCAATTGTATTTTTCTCGAAATCGGCACAAGTCAAATGCAGCGGCTAGGATTGTATGTCGGCGTAAAACGCGTAAAATTCTGTTATAATCGCTGCAATGTCCATTGATAAAAATTTTAATATAGTTTCGAACGTTCAGATCATCGTTATTTCGTCAAATTATAAGTTAATCGTACCATTATTAACTTTTCATAATTTTTGAGAATAAACAATCGAGTGAAAATTCCATATATGTTTATGACGCATCCGGGTATCCAGAGTGAAAATGTTCGAATTTAGTTGGAATATAAGTTTGCTAATACTTTATTTCATTCTACATTTGACACACATTGCATATGAAAGTTATTTGAATAAAAAATATATTCATAACAAATTTGGCATTTAGTATAACGTATTGAGTACTTATCGCAGACAGGCTTATTTATTTATAAAAAGGTCTCTCATGTCATCTTTCTCTCCTAGATTGAGGTTTTATAACAACTATGGCAAGAACGTGTAATTCTCTGTTCCTCGTTCAGCTCTAGGGCCTGGAGCAATATATGATTTTGTTTTTCTACAAAATTTTGATATCTATCCATAGTGTTTTTGCCAGCTTTTACCTCAGTTGACGCATAAATATCTTCCTCAGTTATTTTTCCTTCCCCTTATAACAGACTTTGTTTTACATTTGACAGGAATGGATGCTGTTCACGTCTATCATGTTGAAATACATTACCAGGGGCCTTCTAAAACAGAAGTACGACGTTTTGTGGTTTACCCACTGATCGTGCGATTCACATAGAGTATACGCAAGTGTTAGATTTATTATGATTGGAAATTACGTGGAACTTCAGATGGGCATCATTATTTACAGCCTTGTCGGAATGCATAGTTGAAATCAGTTTAACCGTTTTATTCATCCTTGGAACGTACGTGTCATCGACAATGCTTTGCTTGGAAGCAGTTACTAAAAGAGACAATTACTTCAGATCGTTCTTTCCGCATAGCACCAGAGAAACTAATAAGGGGATTAGATAAGTTGTTAATACACCCCCTTTCACATGCCTCCGACGGCTCGCGACTATAACTCTACATTATTACTTTCTGTGAAATCCAAACACTTAAGCGTTTGGCTTTCTGTTGTAACATGAGTACACAATTTGTAATCAGGCATGAGCCATTCTGTTTCTTCCTAGCATATTAGAGAGAAGGACAAACCACTTGCTTTAAAATTGTCTAGCACCTGGTACCCTTTCAACATAAAAAGACCGCTCTTGACTAGCATAAACATCGGAAAAACGACGCTCTATTTTACGATACAAAAACAGATCACTTCGTTTGAAAAAATGCCTCTGACACTCGTTTTTATGTCTATTTATTCAATTAATCTGTATAGGAAAACGGATCAATGGAACAAATATTAAAAATAGGAAAAATGGGATTTGGGTACCCGGATGCGTAACAATGTAAGTAAACATGAGAGGAAAAGAACTTTGTGATTTTCACACTGTATATTTTTCTCGTGTGAAGGAGAAGGCAATGAGGTTCGTCTTACAGATATCTTTCGTCTCACAGGCAACATCAAATTACAAAGTTCTTTTCTCTCTAAATATGGCACCGTTTCACACAGTCGACCAAGGGCGTATCAGATTTATGTGAGAAAAGTTGGGATCGTATAAAAGTCAATGAAGAATGACACTTTTTGCATATACGCATCATTCTTTTACGAAAATTGTTTAATGGCATGAAAATTAAATCAAAAGACAAGCTATGTTATAGCTATTATATTTCCTTACGTCGATAGTTGATTAAGAATGTTTAGAAGGAAAATTGTTCGGTTATTTCTATTCCCTTTGCAGAGATTTCCGTGCAAATAGCTGAATTTTTCTGTGTTATATAGCAGCAAGGTTCAGATTGTGAAACTATTATTTAAGCTCATATATATCAGCATAGAGGGTGACGTGAAATCTCTATTATTTGTGTGAGCATTTACAATACATTTGAAAGAGAAAGAAATATTTGCGTTCCAAATATTCGCCGCAGAAATTGATTCCGAACGAAATCGCGCAAATAGAAAGTATCGTTGATAAAACGACTACCGAAATTGTATGTACTATTGAAAAGCGTATCGTCCCTTCGAATTTGTTCTTACAAGAAGCTTTAAGTCTACAAATATGTTCATTTTTGAAGATATCTGTATTCTCTGCAAAATCTAAACACTGTCAGTGACTCAACTCACTTCTAGTCCTATTTTTGGAAGGTTGATCTAGAAAATTTTCAGGTTAGTTGATTTTGTTACCGATTAGCTCATCTGCTATCATGACATCCATGAAATGACGTAAGATGAGTTTATTTAATTTAATATTCTATATAGAGATATTTTTCAAAGTTATCGGACTATGGCTAGATCACTATTCAAAGATCGAATCGTTATTTTATCGAAAGGATAGCGTGATCTCCATGTATACCTTTTCCTAACAGATAATAGTTATCAAAAAATCAACATTGGAATTAGGGTTTGTCATTTTAACAATCCAGGATTCCGGAGGAAAAAATCATTAATCCTGGGATCCAGGAATTTCCCAGGATTATAATTTCAGTCAAATTGACGGTAAATAATAAAAAAATCCTTCTCATTTTAAGATATTTTATTGATTTGTAGCAAGGTACCACCAGACGCGGCGGTGGAGTGATTAGAATGCTAGCGCTCCAACCCCAAGGTCCCGGGTTCGAGTCCCGGGAATCGGATTACGTGGTTAGGGAATGGTCGTGTGCGCTCGACTATTGTACTCTCCTGTAATTGTCCAATGAATGGATGTTAAGGGCACCAGTGGATATTGGTGAGATTTGGTCAGCTGAAGAAAAAAATTATGAAGCAGAGCGCTTAAAACATTGGGACCCTATTGGTTTCAGAGAAAAAGTTTCAATGTAAAAATCTTTATGTAGATAGTCATAAAAAAGTTTTGACTGATTCCTGAAAATTTCATTACTTTTCATGCGGAAGTACTCGTAGAGGTGCAACCTAGCCCTTAAGTATCAGAATATATTGACATTATTCGCTATTTAGAAGCACCTCAAGGACCAACAACGACCGATCAAATATACAGGAGTGGATTTATAGCTTGATCACGATCGACATGTCGCCCATTGCCAGAGTAACAGAAACACCAGTAATCAATGAACGATAAAGTTCTCGTTAGTCAGTATGTACCCGTATTTGCGCCATTCAGGTTCATTATGACCACACCGGTATATATTGTATATTTTAGGTATGAAACGTATGAATTCCTTATTTAATTTTAGGGAAACATACTCGGTGTTACTCAAGGTACTCATCGGATCAAAATATAGTTC
Organism: Ladona fulva; assembly: GCA_000376725.2. Taxonomy (NCBI): domain Eukaryota; kingdom Metazoa; phylum Arthropoda; class Insecta; order Odonata; family Libellulidae; genus Ladona; species Ladona fulva. The sequence goes on along the minus strand of KZ308126.1, from coordinate 877,423 downwards.
ACCGGAATGAAAACAAAAAGACGAATTCGTTAGTTGGCTCCACGCATAACTATCTCAACTACCTGTTTTGGCCGCAGAGGCTGGCATCAGATAACCTTATCATCTCGATTAAAAATTTCACATTTTAGAGAGGATATGTGGTAATTGGATACTCAGCTACATGATGCGGAATTTAATGCTTCACTTTATGTACAATTTAGATATCTATTCCTGACTGACATGGATTCGGCCGGACTATATTCGGCCAAGTAAACAATTGTAAATCACATTATCCGTTACTTCTTTGAAAGGATGGATACTGTGTACTCATTTCATCTATCAGATAGACTATCGGCCTATTTTATAGGACCAGAGAAGTATTAACTGTTACACCAATACTCTGCTTCACTATCTCAATGCAAATTCCAACTCATGTCCGATTTCCGGAACAAGAACGATCATTATATACACATTTTGCTCGTTATGAGATAACATAGTTTGCGAGCCATTTTCCGCTTCAGTTTTTGCGAAATCTGTTCTTAATCTCTCAATCGGCTTTCGCCACTATCGAGGTCTATCATATTATGTTGGACATAAAAGCGCGATATTTCCAGGAGACGGATCATTAACACGGTTATCTATTGTGCGCTTGTCAACTTCAGGGGAGCCAATATGAATTTTCATTTCACTGTACAACCACAAGTAGGATCGGAATCTGGGTATGAACTGGTTCCCCCATAACGAAGTTTTTTCCATTTAATGAATGGTTTCGCAAGTTGATCTGTCATTCAGCTTGCCAAAAAAATTATATTATTTTTATTTTTAACGCATGAGCAACATGTTGTAAATCTGTTATATTTTAGGCTTTAGCATGAAAGCCGGAATATGTCGAAGAAAAAGGACGAATCTAAACAAATATTACGGAAAATACGATATATTTATGTTTGAGACTGTGTGAAATTTGTGTACGGATACAAGGTTATTATCTCATTAAATAATTACACGACACCGTAAAGGAAAAGGCTTGATGAGCTCTACAAAGGAATATTTTTATTTTTATGCGGGACCAGTTTCGTTACATCGTAACATCATCATGTCTTTATGTTGTTGAGATGTAACGAAACCGGTCGTGCATAAGAATTAAAATATTTTTCGTGGAACTCATCAAGTGTTTTTCTTTACGGTGTTTCCATGGAGAAATTCCACCTGGTTACACCTAAATACGTTAATTTTAATAATTAGGTGTTTGTTTATTTTCTCAGAAAGAGCATGTGGCTGGATTGTTATTTCATTTTGCTTTTACCTCTTTTAATTTCAAGTTCTTTCGTTTTATGTAAATTGATGAGGTTTATGAGACTCCTTCATTGTCAACAACTTACCTTCCTCAGTGAATTTTACTTTTTAAATTATGAATCGAGGCTTTCATTAAAAAATACCTTAAAAGAATAACATGTAAGCCTTGTCATTCTTCCGATCCAAAAGTCATACTCTCTGGATTCTGCAAAACACTTTATGTAGATGAAATTAGTAACATCACATGGTCCTTTTTTTGACTTGCTCTTCTTCTTCTTCTTCTCCTTGACTTCAGCCAGTTATTTGGAAATTCATTAATTTCAAAAACATTCTTACCATCACAGCCATCCAAAAGTTTTTCCATTGTATTTATTTATATTGTAACTAATTTATCGAAACAGGTAGTAATTATGGAAATCAAGCTTCCAGAAAGAAGATCTGTGTATCTGTTTCATCAAATATTCTAAAATAAATTCGAAAATACAATTACACATTAGGAAAATTGTAAATATTATCTTTCCTTTATACAGTTTAAAATTTATTTATTTTAAACTTTTACTCTTGCTTGTGCGGTTCTCATTCAACCTTACACGAAGTTCATAGGAAAAGTTGCTGATTCTTCTCGTAGCAGTTCCTGTTGCAGGAAATATCTGGAATCGAATTAAAAAATTAAACGAGGGATTTGGAATTCTCTCAAAATTGAAGCTTGTTCAACTTGTCAGCTACATTAGAAGGAAAAAGCGGAAAACAAAATTGGATCTGCCATTTGGGCGGTGCCCAATGTTCATGAAACAAATGAAAGCACAAAATGAGAGGATTAAAAACACATTTTAAAGAACGATTTCTGATAGGAAATGTGAGGAATAAAATCCGACTAAAGAAATATCTGCAATAAAGATTTATATATACAATTCCTACTCATTAGATAAGATCATTAAATTATCTAATCGAGCTTTATTAGAGAATATTTAAAACGGTGAATAAAACAACACTTCTACCCGTACCAAGATGGTACGGTTAGAAGTGTTGTTTTTATTCACCGTTTTCAATGGATGTCTACCACAAAGTCTCGCCTGAATCAATTGAGAATATTTAATTCTGGCGAAATAAATGTAGTCAGGTAAGGTCAGTTCAGATCAAATTGTTAAAATTTTTTTAAGACTCAACCTTTGATAAATATACCAAAGAAACGATTTTCCATATGTGCCATAACATCGCCAAATTTTTAAATTATATGAGCCCGACCCCGAAAAGTTCCATTTTATTCTTAGATGTAAATATTCTAAAACGTATCTCAGTTTAGTATCAAAAGAAAAGAAATTTCTCCGATGTGTTTGATTGTATCAAATGATATACGTAGAAGTATTATAAACGGCATTTTGTCATCCTCAATGTTAAATTATATACTTTGACTTAAATATTGTGTCTTTTTCTCCCTAAGTCCTGATTTCAGCCATATCAAAAAATTTCGATAGCTCTTATTTTTCTTCCAAACGGCAACCTTTATCGGATCCATCGTCTTTGAGATTACAACTTGAATTTGAATCAACAATTGATGGCGCTAAAAAGTTTTCTTAAGTATGAAGATATTATATAAATCATCACTGAATTTGTTCGCACTTCGGAGAGCGTTCAGACTATTACTAATCAAAAATCCATTGACAATTCATTATGTATTTTGCGCAAAATGGGAAAAACTCCCTTCCGTTAATGACTTAGAAGTTTCTGATGTGATCTAGCGTTAGTTCAGCCTTATCGTGAGACTCTTGAAATTGAAAGCTTTGTTTCCGAAATGCGCATAGGGTAACTCCCAGGAATCGGTAATCCGGAACTTCCCGTTTGCCTCCAAACGCGAGTTGGAGGCAACTCCTGCAGACGGATCTAGTGTGTTTTTAAACCTCTAACCTATAACAGTTTATTCGGCAATACGTAGATTTAGAATCATACCCTGCCAGCCACAAATGGCGTTTAAAATGGGGATACAGTATCCTATTTGCTCCTCTGATGCTACGTGGAAAGAACGACCGGAATTAACCCTCTGTTTTAGTGATTACTTCCTCGTTAAGCTTTGTCTTTGTCAATGCCTCTTGGATATCGCGCACGTATTTTACTGGAATCACGTCTTCTATTTCGCCTAAAAATACTGAATCGAATTTAACGTGACATTCTGAAAGCTTTAATTTCCCAAGAGTAAATAACACTGTTTGAAATAAAAATTCAGTCGGGCGCCAATAAGGAAATAGACAATTTTCAGAGTTATATACTTCTGAGAGTCCGAAAAGCTGAGATTTTTCTACTAGATATCGTAAGGACGAGACCGTCGATTAATGAAACTCTCCTTAAAATTCAAGCCTTTTCCCGCCCAACATTCCCCGAATTGTCCTCTGGGGGCAAAACAACCACCCCAAACAGTTCCTTTAAACAGAAACCCCGGTCAACAGGCGGAATTTTAACGACGCAGAGCCCTTAAAGCCCTATCGTGCCTCTTTCCCTTGACTCGCTAAAACTGCAGCCTTGTCCTTGAATTCTTGGGCTCACTGCGGGAAATAGGCCCATAAATCGTAGCAATTGATTGGACCGCGTGCCGAGCGGGGCCTATTTCGCACACGAAGACAGGATGGATGAAATTCAGGGGAATTTTCGCTCAAGGGTTTTCCATAAGGGCTCTCGAGATTTCTAAGTCATCGATGAACATTGCACTGATTACTACTTCACGAATATAATTTATATTTCACCGTCTTTATTCCCAAACAGGGCGGATACAAGAGTGGATTTGCAGGAAATAAATGCCTCATTAAAAACTTCGAAATACTCGATTTACCACTTGAGTCCTATCTAGCGTTCAAATATCATAGTGTAGTTTATCGTTGAGGTTGATGTAATTCAGTAATAATCGATGATTATATCTTGGAACCATGGACTTCTTTTTCCCCATTCTAAATCATATTTATTTATGTATTTATTAATACTTTATTTATTTCTTTAATAGATTCGCATAAATAACGCCTTTATTTTTGGCGAAATTAAGACTATAAAGTCTCTTCTTCCGTTTATTCCATCGTAAATGTAACTTAGATCTACTTCGTAAACAATACTTAAAAGTAATTAAATCGATAGTAATAAAAAAATATTTTGGGGATTAAAAGAACGTAAATAAAGCTTAGGAAAAGTATTCACAGCAGGAAAACACCCACATAGTAGGGGGTTGTGAATACATATAGTGATGCCGCTATTTAGAGTGAATTCCAAATAATAAAATGTAACAAACTAATAGATATAAAAACAGATGTAAAATAGCGAAATATAGCCACACGGGTTTTCCGTGTTTAGTAATTTACCATTCCTGAATACTTCACTGATATATACTAGAATACATGCACTAGTGACAAATGAACGCACCTAACTCAAAGCAATATTTACAAAAACAAATTAAATAGGTACAAAATTATTTACATAAAAATTGATTTATGCATTCTTTCAAGAATGAATCGTGTAACTTGTATTTTAATACAGAAATATTTCTCTCGTGGTTGAACCCATACCTTCTTGGTGCTTCAGTAAAACAAGACAAATATTTAGGATTGAGCTTTACTACTGCGGCTCACAAATGTGAAGCTAAAGAGTCCTTCGTGAGTCGCATTATTTACTTGTTATTTAGCATTATAATGACCGTAATTCTGCGAGATGTTTTTTCTATTTTATTTTTTTAGGGGGAAAATAAATATATTCGCGTTTCTCATAATTTACTCTGAAAACCGTAAAGAACTTCGAGAGCATTCTGCCAGTACCAAAATTATTAATCCAAGAAACGGGAAAATTTGTTGGAAAGTTATGCGCAATGTATTCTTCTTCTAGTGAGTAAAGAAACTTTTGCCTGGACTGGGTAGGATCTCATGACACGTCGGGTTCTTTCACCTTTATTGCACGGATTTTACTGGAGACTTTAAAGAAATTGATGCACTTAAAATACTTCTTAACACTCTAGTTACAGCTAAAATAGCCTTAATATTATCTAATCAGGGAATGGTTGTTTGTGTGTGTTTTCGGAATGGGTTTATTGCAAGATTGGTCAGTTTTTACTAAAATACGCCTCATTAACGAAAACCAAATATATTTACCACTCGCTCATACTACATGCGTAATTGATCGTGTATTTGACAACTTCTTTGCTTATATTCATAATTAGATAAATACTGTAACGGTGTTCCAAAGATAGGTTAACAACTTCATAAACAATTAAAATATTTAATGTAATTCTGAAGATATCTAATTAATTATATAATTTGTGAGCATATATATAGTTCCATTTAATATTTATGAAAAATGAAGTTTATAAAGATTGTTCTTTGTTATTTAAATAGCGAGGACGTTATTTTTAGACACTCTTTACAGTAATGAAGGGTTAGTGCTCCATTCAGGATGATGAAAGCGAAAAATATCACAGCTGTCACATTTATAAATAATATCGCATCGGTCTTTGTAGCGAAAATATTACTGTATCACTTCAACGTACATTTATAAATAATATCACATCGGTCATTATAACGTATGTAAAACTGTATCATTTCTACGCGGCAGCCCAATGGAGGGAGGCACAATCTGTCCACGACAAATTACTAAGTCTTACTGCATATGTGGGAGCGATTTAACCAACAAATCTCACCGACCCTAATGAGGCATTCAGCAGCCGCATTTGACCCAATGGAGGAATCATAAACCTTCGCAACTGTACTTCCGACATCCAAAGACCCCATTCACTGATATCCGACGAAAAGCACGTTCCCCGTCAAACTCGGGCCCGTTCCCATTGCAGGATCGCGGAAGCGCGGTATTTCAGGAGGAGCAATAACCATTCCAGCAACGGAAAGAAATAAAAACAGTTGAGAAACGGCTCCCGCTTCGACTTTTTTTCGCCGTTCGGAAGAGGGAACAAAACCGCGAATTCTTCACGCAAACGCGATTAAGCCGCACACAAATAAGATTTATTCCTGCGGCTCCGCTCTCAGATAAATGCATTACTCGGGGGTGTCTGGAGCTGGGATGAGTTGTCGCGGACATATCTCTCTCAAAGGGGAGGAGAAAAAAACAACGCCCGGGCTATTTACTCTGAAAGCAGAGGCAAAGTGGGGAGGAAACTCTACACAAGTCTAATGCGTCGCCCCTAGTCCAGCGCTTTCGCTTAAGTTATTACTTGCTGCCTTAGAGGAAGAAAGCCTGGAGTTCGTACTTGTCATTTAATTACGTGCTTTTTCGTTACAGTCTGTTTATTTCATTTGGGCAAGCCTTTTCGTTAAGAGGGCCACGTCAGTATTTGAAAAGACTTCTCCGACAGCAACTCTAGTACGAATGTCATATAAATATGTTTCACTCGAACCAGCACGCGTAGAAGTTCTGCAAATTAGTAGTACTCTCTCCATAGTTGCTCTAGACGTTTTGTGAAATACGATTTAAAAACTAATTAACTTTTTTCACGGGAGTTTTTTTCATTGTATCACAATAATGGTATTCTTTAGTGCTTTTAAAATCCTCGGTATTTTGATATCAGTACATCAGAGTAATATTTCGCCAAGCTACTAGGTTACTAGGCAACTAGATATTCTTATAAATGAACGACCGGAATTAACCCTCTGTTTTAGTGATTNTAAGTTAACGAATTCCTTACCATGGAATATTTTTCTAAAGCTTCAAAATAAGTAATCTTAATGCAAATTTCAACAAAAACAATTTGTTAAGACCAGCATCGAGTGAAATTTACTTGGTTATCACGCACACGTAAATATTATTAATTACTAAATATTTAAATTTTATTATTATTCATTATTTACTCTTACAGCAAGGTTAGGCAAGATTGGCCTCTCTTCCACCTAACCTTTGGAGATATTAAATGATAATAATACTACACTATTAACCAAAAACAATTCACCACAATTAACTTAAATCTAAAACAAATAAATCAATACATCTAAACAATCCGGCCAGCATTGGTATGTATAAGAATATTGACCCAAACAGCAGTTACAATTTAATAGGCAGACAAGTTGGTAAATAAAAACTAGTGCATACAACAAGATATAGATACAAATAAAAACACAAATATTTGGACTTTGGGAAACCTTCAACTGAAGGTTTGAGGAGGAAAACCCAAATGGCAAAATGGCAAATATATTTTGATTCTTTTGAAGACATGCTGTGGTAACTTGAATCGAATCAAAACATAGTAAGCTGATGTACTTTATCGATTGGTTAAAAATAAAAGGGGGTTTGGATACCGAAGTGGGTAGCGCGTCCGCCTTTGGTGAAAACGAAATTATCTCAACCCATAAGATCTCAACTGTCGAATCCCTTTTAATAATAATACTCCTAATATATCCCAAATATTTACTTCTAACATGGCTAATTAACCTTAGCATAGCAACGTTACCTCTCATATACGAAATACAAATGGCCAACATTCACAATGATTTCCCATCCCATCTTCTCCTGCGTACCACTTATTACATCCTCAGATTTACAAAGGTTTTCATCCAATCTTGAAGTTTCCAATGCTGGTCATTATCCTATAATTACATTCTGCTGAGAAAGATCCTTAAATTTCAACGATCGAAATTAATATCGGTCAGGGATCAAACTCAAGACCTTGGAGCGTGTGAGGAAAGTGGCTGGCATGCCACCTGAGCCAGACCGTATTGCTGGGCACACGAGATAAAATTTTCAGGACCACGCAAACAAAGTGATCCCATTGGAAATTGGGCGGAGAAAGAAAGATCTCAATGTCACGCATAAGAACTTCCCAGTGGACGAATGTGCGGCCAGCCATCTCTCGCAGCGCTTGGGCGTTGCCTCGGAGATGGATGGCTCCGTCCTTACCCTCTGCCCTCCTCTCTCCCTTCCTGCTGCTAAAACTCCCTTCTCTCGTTTGTATCTTGGAGGTTTTGCTATGCCATTCCGAATGCCTCCAAAACATTTCCCCTTCTATCAATCCATCTCGGTTTATTTCTTTCCTCAATCTCCCTTTCACCGTCACCTTGTATTTCTTTCCACTTCCTCTAATACTCCTTTCACTTTTTCTCGACCTTCTTTTGACTTTTTCTCGTCTTTCTTTGACCTTCCTTTTCTCCCAGGGTCTCTGACTATTCCTTGTTTCATTTTCATACAATATTGTTTCCACTTAACTACTTCATAACTTCCTTTAACTTGTCGTGTCCGTCTTTCACTTATCATCGATCTCTTTCACTTTCCTTCAACTTTATTGTAAAATTATTTTCTCTTATCCTCCACCCTCCGCAAAATGTTTCCTATCCTCTTTTCACTTCCACCGTCCTTTCCTCCATTCCACTCCAATAGTCCTTTCACTTTCTTCTGATTTTTCTTCCACCTCCCTCGCTAATACTCGTCCCACTATAGTCTTGCTATTCTATTTGCAACAAGCAAAATCATATTATGTAAAAATCTTGCTATACTTTTCGTACATGGAAGTATAGCAGCCGTAGTTAACTACACGAGTGCTGAGGCTACTTCCAAAATTAACGACGTTTCTTGTTCCCAAGGAGAAACGGACATGAAAATAGTCTGACGGGGACACGAACCCGGGTTCCGTCAAAATTTTTTCATATCCGTTTCTCCTTTGGAAATTTCCTCGGTGCACGCCTTATCATGACGTATCACCTGAGTCCCTTTCCCTTGACATTTCTTGTCTTGAGGTATGGGAACGAGTGGGTAATTTACGTCATTCTATCGCTTATATTTAAATGAAATTGAGTCAAAATACATAAATAGTATTTTAGAAACGTTCGATCCAAAAAAATTTCCTTACTCGGTGATTCTTTCTTGGATTCAAGTTTCTCGGACTCAATAAAGCTCGGTTACCACGACTTAACTCAGATCCATGAATGCAATAAAAAAATTATCATATCATATAATAAAAATTTCCGTATCAACCCATCTAAGTCACAAGCTGTCATAATAGGCCACCACCTCAAGCTGCTAAAATCACCAAACACCTCAACGCCTATTCTGGATGTACTAAAATAATTTAGTCTTCTTCCTCTGAATATGATAATTGATATTGAAATGCGCATGGGATGATTACTGTTTCTGTTTCGGATGTTAATCTGTTTCGTATTTCCAGTTTCCAGCTTTAGTCTCAGTGGGTAAGATGCCAACCGCCGGCAAAACGGCTTAAGGAGTGTTTTAAACCTCCAATTCATTAACAGCTGTGTTCCGATTTCTTCGCTTAAGCTCTTCAAGAGGTCGAGGATATAACATCCCTTCGGACTGATGAATGTACACATGGAGCAACATATCCATCGCAGATTCCTTTCTTTCCCGATGTTTTCATTAAAAATTTGCTCCGCTTTTCCCAGGAAAAATGTTGCTTTATTTCTTTCCTGCTAGACCTATCGGAGATATTTGGAGAGAAGCTCATGTTGGTCCTGTTATTGAGTATTACATAGTCCTCCAGTGGGAGGTTTTGAGGGTGTGTCTTTCCCGACTTTGAGAGAATGCCGAGTAGAATTACTTAATGTTAGTCCCCTCTCTATTAAAGTATTATAATGTTATTATATTATTGCATACATAAATGTTTTGCCTCCAATTGTGTATTTTAATAATTACTTGTAGGGGTTGGGAGTTGGGGATATGTGCAGATGTAATTTTGTATAATATGTTTTATAATATAATTTTGTATATGCGACGTTGTCACCGGGCAGTAGTTCACTTGTGACGTGATTATTGTAATTTATTATTATAATTTAATTTTATTGAATGTCAAAACTTTACAAAAAATAAACAAATTTTGACAAAATAGAAATTAAACTACAAAGTTATTACAAATTGAAGTTCAAAACTATTACAAATTGAATTATAAAATTACAGCACATTAAATTGTAATAATAATAGTAGTAATAATGAATTCCTAAGAAGTTATGTTATCAATTAAATTAAACTACATAAAGCTTAATATAGAACCGGCTTAGGCAAAATTATTACTGTGTGCTCAGTTAATTTTGTTTACTACTTTAATAGTACAACAGTAGTAGCGGCTTCAACGACTGACTATAACTCATTTTCTCTTTAAGCCCTAATACTTACACATAGAATACGTGGTATTTTCTCTTTTCATGGAAGTCATTCTTAGAACAAATTGCATTACTTTGTGGTGACGGAATAATCAGGCTCCCTAGTTTCACCGCAATGAAGGCAGGATCTTCGTCCCGTACACAGTCCCCAACTATATATAATATCCGAGGATTTTCTATGCCCGCGACGTCCTTTATCCCTAATTCCCAATTGCCCGTCCAACCTCCTCTTCTCCCTCTATTTCCTCCCGTATTGTTCGCAGCATACTCATAAGGCATCGTCGAACAACATTTTCCTGGAAGATCCTTTTGAGAGGCTTATCATCTTTTATACGGAAACATGACCTCCCCATTCTGAGCCTCCTCTTGATTCCTTTCATCATCTCCGTTCAGAAATAGCAATCTGGTCTGTAAGGGTCCACTTTTAGAAAATTTTGCGAGTTGTATTCAAGCGGAAGAAGATTACGCGATATAAACGTACGTACATGCGTTCCTTTTTTCCGTCTTCAATACTGTTGCAACAAGGAAATGAAATCTAAGTCATGAGTAGGGTCTCACCGAGAATAAATCACGCAGCTGCTGCACAAGTATATGGAAAAACTATATATCTGCCCGAGGCCGATTATATTCCAACGGTAAAGGAGCATTGATGTAATTTGAATATAAAAAAATATACATGCACATAAAGATTTTCGGTTACGGAGTTGATTCATGTAAAATGCCAAAAGATAAACCATATCTATTTTTAAAAAACTAATGCAGATTATAGAAAAAATTGTCAGAGCGTACAACACACAGTAATGATTCTGCATAAGCCGAAAGTATATAAAGTTTTACGTAGTTTAGTTATAACTTCGTGGACATTCATTATTCCTACTGTACGAAATTCGCCGAAATCGGTCGATTCCTGAATAAGTCGTGGAAAAGAACACGACGCATTTCTGCTATTTTTGGAATTAATTTATTCCGTAGAATCCGTATAAAATTTTTAAATGAACACGTTACCCAATTATCTTACCAGGCTCCATCAAATGACCGCCGGGTAGGTTAAAATTACATCCTTGAAATGTGTTTCGGCACCCCTCTGCAATAAATAGCTTGGTCGTTTAATTATTGTAAATTATATCCATTCCGAATTCCGAATTTCTTAAGAAGGCTTTAGTTTTACTGAATAAATTTGAGATTTGAACTTCCACTGAACAACAGTAGAATAGAGAGATATAAATAACAAAAACTTTTCTTTTTATTGCAATTTTTAAGACATGGCATTAATGAGAAGTGATGATTCGGTGTAATTACAAAGAGCTGAGGACGCTCAAGACAAAAGATAATCCTTTCCCTTAACTGGAGCAAAGGTCAATCCGAAACTTGCCGCGTAATAATAAATTTAAATTAACTGCAGTATAATAAATTCGTTTCTCTTTCAGCTACATATTAATCAACTTGAATAAACTAATGATAAACGTCTCTATTCAGACAAAATTACAAAGATAAGACAAAAAAGTCTCCTCTTTCATATAGATAAGAATAATAAATAATAGGACAGAAGTTCCCTGCATTTTCACCTTTATCTTTCGTTATTTGAATCTTAATATCTTGTCTAACTTTAAAACATAACGCTCTTTGTCATTTGCTTATAATACAAAATTGTTATTCATCCAAAAGATTACGTAGATGGACTTGATGTTGCTGAGCATGGGAAGCATTTCCATTTAATTAACATGACGCTCTCTAGCCAACTTTTAGGTCAAATTTGAAATTAAAACGAGGTTCAGGTTTGCTGCAATTCAAAAACATACAAAGGACTCCGAAGGTTGCCTCCTGGCAATATAGCGTTTCGGAATGCATGTTCCTCTGTTGCCCTGCGATTTTGGACGAGTTGAGCGGTGAAATTTTAATGCAGCGCGCACTATTGCATTCTATAACCTTGCATGCGCCGAATAATGTCTCTGAAATTTAACCGCCTGTGCTACATTTCTTGTTAAGCGCAAGAGCAGAATGGGAATGCCTGAAAGGTGCGATGCTTTCGTATTATCGGAATAATCTTTCATTTTTGATTAACGTGATTGAGGATTTGGAAATGAATCTGGGGTCTATTAAACTATAACCTCTACTTATAACTCAACAGTCACGTAACCAAGAAAATTAAAAGCATTGTTTTCCTTAGAGATCCTACTGAGAAGGTGAGGACCACCTCTGTGGGAAACGGATTCGCGAGACTTTCAGGGTGTTGTCCTAGCTCAAAAATAACAGGCACGTGTCCGACCGTTGACATAACCAGGCATTTTTTAACGCAAAATTAGCACTGAAAAGCGGAGTTAGGCAAGCAGGCCATGCATCACCATGACAATCGCGAAACTATGCAAGTTATATGTTTTCTCCCATTTTTTTAATAAATTATTTTTTCACCAAATAGTTAAGTCTCCCTATCCCCCAAACATTCTTCATCCTTTTCCTCAACGTTTATTCTACGAGTATTACCGTATTTTCTGGTAAATAACACGCACCTACTAGATATCACGCATTTTTAAAATATCTTCACTATGATACTGTATAGATAACACGCATTTCAGAAATTTCTTCTGTGATAAATGCATTGATAACGCGCCTATTAAAAATGTTATTATGTTGACGATAATGTTTTTTCACTACTATAATATTTATGATAATTACTCTTGTATTTTGAATGGTATAATTTGATTACGTTAACATTTACAATATGTCGGTTGAAATAAAATTGCCCTAGTACGTATATACTCAGTGACTTCCGCGATATATGATGTGTGTTGTTTGGTCATTTGTTTCCGAGTTCAATATTCAAGATATTCAATGAAACATGATTTTCCGTTGTATATCACGCACTATTATTTTCATAATTTTTCTATATTTTTGTAAAGATAACACGCGGGTTATCTACCAGAAAATACGGTATATGTTAGGTCAGAACTCCAGCATGTATTATATTGCTACGTATAGGATACGAATTCTCTATGTAAACCACAAGTGTCACTTACATGCCGTTTTATGTCGACGGAAACGAGAAACCCCAAGGAACAATGAGATATCCATCCTAGCTATCATAAAATTGATTTGAGAGGGTCCCAAATTCCCGATTTTACCCGTGCATTGTGAGGACCTTTGGAAATTTATTTTGAGTACTATATCCCGGGATGGTAGAGGATTTAAAATCCAGTTGTTTTTTGCGTTAAAAAAGCCTAGTTGTGCCAACGGTCGGACACGTCTCCGTTATTTTTGAGCAAGTATCGTACCCTGGAAGTCTCGCGCGAATCCGTATCCCACAGAGGTGGTTCTCCCCCTTGTAAAATTACTTCCACATCTAAATAAGTACCCTGAAAGCTCCCTTTCTGCGTGTGGCAGGGGGTGCTTGCTCCGTAATTCTACTTTCCGATTGATTACTTTCGCGTATTGGTCGTGGTAAATATGAATTCCTGATGCGACGTTTCTGGTATGAATTTCTTTGATTTTTTTCGCAGTATCAGAACGGCCTTTGTGACAGGGAAGGCACATAATATCGACTGCATCCTCTAAAAACGTACTTTTTCTGAATTTATTTAGAATCTGATTTGATTCCCATCCTACATCTTGAAGTATCTGAGTTACGCTCAATGATTTGTCGTAACAATTCTTTACAAACCGTATCTTCCTTCATCTCAACTTTTCTAAATTAGGAGTCCAACACTTGTCAACAGTGTCCCATGCATACTCAAGGTGACGCATAACTAGTGCACTGAGCAGACCTGATAGGACAGTTATCAGAGTAGTAATAGAGTACAGTGCAATAGTAGTAATTTAAAAGCTTATATGTCTAAGGTCATTTCGCACGTGAGCCTTCATCGGTAATCGAATCCGGAACCGCCGTTACTGAAGTCTGCGTTACCCACATTGTTATCCTCAGGCCTGATAATGAAATAATATCAATTGCAAAGTAGTGTCCCAGTATAATGCTCAGCTAAAGTTAAAATTTTTATAAAATTTAAATCAACTCTTAATTTTTCGTGTTATCTATACTTTCTCTTGTGGGTGACAGATTGACCATTCTATAATGTTAGCACTGACTACTAAAAAAAAGTACTATTTTAAAAAGATATACCTGCGAAAAATAGTAGTACTATTTTTCGCAGATATATCTTACCGTCATCTTGTTGAATGTTTTACAGCATAAGATATTTCTTTAACTTTTCTTATGTTTCCTATACCCTTAAATACTCGCTTCCTGTATACATTTATCGCGTTAACTTAATCGCGTTTGTATTTTTATGGAATGCTATTGCGCAATGGATTAGATATAATTGTACGATCAGTCTTAAACTCGCCCAATAAAAACATTGACAAGTTCACTAAATTGAAAATGTTCAGGAAAAGAATTAATTCTGATAACACAGTTTATCATGAGAGTATTGTGGCATTTCTGCAAGCTTTAATTAGACTTTGATTTCCTCATTTGCTTATCTAAAATTCGCGCAGTATACAGGAAGTTGAACAATGCTTATTTTCAACGAATAGATTTCCCCACAGATATTTCAAAGTATATTTTCCGATGAGAAATTTATTTCCTGCAAATCCATTTTTAAAACAACCCATAACTTACGGGCATAATCACATTCGTGGAATAGTATAATTACATGACAATCATTGAGGGAGCGATTCTGCGAAGTGTTCTTCACAGCCTTTCTTTTTCGACTCAAAAATGTTTTTCAAAAATGGATCGCGTGTACAAATAAAAAAACGGATCAACAAGCCAAAACATTACGAATTCGAATGCGGAAAATATGAAATTATATTTACGCAGTCCGAAAACCCAATTTAATTGAACTCGATACCTGCTAACGACGTAGAAGAACTTTTTAATTGACATAGGTCTGAATTGAGTCGGACCGTTAGATTGATTTTGCTGCGGGATATCAGCCGCGGATGTTGATTAATTTGAAGCTTACTTCAAACAAATGTTATTAGTTTCTATTATGGTAAAAACATGACTTTTAAAACTGCTGGGTTGGGAAATCAATGGAGTCTAAAATGTATCACAATGTATTACTGTCTGAGTTAGAAGGATTGAATCTATACATCGATTCTCTAGGTCATACTATTCCAGCAGTTTTTGTGCAGCTAACTTTAAAGCAAGAATACAACTTAAGGACGTTTAATGTACGTATTCCCTCAATAATTAATAAGAGAAATGAAATTAATATGTTCAAGCGTGAAAGAAAAGAAAGTTGGAACACGGTTAATGAATTAGAGGTTTAAAAACACTCCGTAAACCGTATGTCGGCAGGCAGAACTTATTATGGATTACTCTTGATAATGGAGGCATTGTCTCTAAAATGCGCATTGGGACTTACCAGAAATTGGTAATCCGGAGCTTCCCGTTTGTCTTAACACGCGAGTTCCGCCTGCTGAAACGGCTTACGGAGTGTTTTTAAACCTCTGAAGTCCAAGAGTAATTTTGTGGAACTCAACACACAAATTGAAAGAAACAACACTTAGTTATTTCCACAGCATGTTTCGTCAACGAGTTGACATATTCAGGAGTATGTAATAACTGATAAGAGTTTTGCTACGGTAAATACGGCATGTTAAAAGCGATAAATGCTAAAACTCGAATCCTCTCAGCCTTTTCCTACCACCTGTGAGTCTTCTCTGAGAGAGTGGAAATTTCCCTTGCATTTTCTTTGTTTTCTGCATACGTTACTCATGCCTTTTCAGCTGGTTCTTTGCATTCTCTGGCCAAGTTCAAAGGCTTCGTTTTTCTCTCTCCTTGTTGTTCCCTTCAGTAAGTCGGGTGCAGCAATGTTTTCAGAAAATTCCTTTTCCGACACTAATCTACCTACATATCTAACGATATATTCTTTGTTTGTTTGGCACACATGATGTTTTCCTCGTAGTTTTCTCACTCCTTTTGTATGTATGATAGAATTCAGAGGAAAATAAAGGCTTCCTTACGTATTTCATAACATTACTGTAGCACCGCCAATGTAAAGAATTTGTAATAGTTAAAATAGTTGTGCATAACTTTCAGACAAAATATGAAAGGGGGAGGGGTCAGCCTGATAGGGCGATGAACGGCGGGGACCACGTTACCCTGGGAACTCCACGGTGGCCTTGAAGGCCTTCCAGGAACCCTGAAAAATCTTTCATGATTTCTAAGGATGTAGTTGATAATGGTGAGGGTTATGTGTTTCGAATTAAATATCGTGACGATTGAATGGAGAATGGCACTGATGATAAGGTTAATTAATATTGCAATAACCCCACAAACCATCAGCAATATGATACAATCCAATGCGCATTTCGTCGTCCAAGAAGGCGTCATCAGAGGTAAACACAGAAACTGAAAGAATATTCCTGTCTTTATCCCTGATGATGCCACCATAGGTGGCGAAATGTGCATTGGGTAGTATCACCATATGATAATATAGTATAACCATATTTTTGATGGTTTTTGTAGTTATTGCAATTTTAATTGTGATGTTTTATTATTGTATTGTATATTTCTTAACGCTGTCTTCAGATTTGGTCTAGCTGCAGTGGCAAGCTTGTAAATAAATAAATAAATTATAAATAAATAAATTAAAAATCTCTGTCCCCTGACATTCTTCATAATCACTTTCCACAATCTCAATCTCTTCATTTAAGGGATTGAAATTATTAAGTCGCATTTTATGCTGTTGATTTTGAGGAAATTTGAGGAGCTGTGTTATAAATTGTTTTGCTCGGTTTTAAACGCATGTAAAAACACTTCTCCTCTTTCAAACTTAGTATGCTTATGGAATTTTGCTTCTGAAGGAATTTTTATAGTAATGAAACCCTTTATATACGAAAATTTAGTATTTAAAGCCTAACTTTTAGCTTACTACCACCCTTGGCGTCAGCTTTATTTGGCAGCAAGGTATAAATCTGTGACCATAAAATTACAATAGGTAATTCTTCTATTTGTAATTCTCAACATAATGAAATATTAGTCAAACATTGATGTTGATTTCTCAAATTTTTGTATTTGTTTCGTATATCTGTACATATAATATATCTTGTAGCATACAAATTGTTTCCCACAATTTCACTGTGGAGTTTAAGTTACCCATTTTTGCATTTAAAATAGTCGTCAATGCGGTCATTTAATCCTCGGTTTACCTTGCTATTTAATGTTCCCCTTCCATAGCCCAGCGACTGACCTTTTCTTATCACGATTTCCCCCACTTGCCAAATGTTTAATTTCATTTTAACCGACCAACGGACTGTTTCACCTGGACTAGGACTATCGGACAAGGAAAAGGCATTAGTCCTCAGCGCCATTTCCGGAGCTCCTCTTTGCTAAAACATAACTTCGCCTGGATGACAGCGTCCGAATTCGGGTAAACATTTTATGGATTAACTCCGCAGTCCGTCACTTCCGCCCATCTCTCGATCCCTTTTTGTCGCTAAAGGCAAAAAAAGGAGCAAATCCAGCCGAATGCATTTCACAGGCGCGGCTGGAAATTGGCACGAAGGTTGAACTATGTAAATTCGTCACTCTCATAAATAATGACTCGGTTCCGAAATGGGGAGAGTTTATATGCAAGAATCGTGAATGTATTCTGAAGATTTGGGCCTCCATTCCTTGCGAAGGCTCCGGCGATCGTCATTTTTTCATGAAGTCAGCGCTTCGAAATTTCTCGTTGGAACGGTATATTTAAAATTCCGTTAAATCTAATTGATTCCGAGCATTTATCTACGATTTGTTTTGGGCTTATAAATTTCTAAAACGATCCAAATTAAACTCCATAACGTAAATTTAACAATGCAATTGATACTTTACCGTCTTTATCCGTAAATAATTGCAGTTGTTTCATTATTGTCAGTACACATATGAGGTTAACTGTAGCACTAGGATTATAGGAACAAAAGAATAAATACTCTTTTTGCCGAAACCGGTCGTGAATTGTGTAAATACATCTGTGGAAAAAGAGTATTTGTTCTTTTGTTCCTATAATCCTAGTGTTTTGGATTTCCACACAGTAAAGCCTGCTACCATCGATTTTATTAGAGGTTAACTGTGTTATTATTAGTATCGTTAAAACTGCTTTGACAGAGGTCATTTCGCACGTAGGCTCCCACCGGGAATCGAATCCAGGATCACTTTCACCGCAGTCGAATACATGGATCACAGATGAAGTTTAGTGAATTCATTACGTAGCTATCTCCAACGAAAATACGTAGAGAAATCCTTATCCTCGTTGATGCGTTGCTTCGTTTTAAATAGATTCTTGTAATACGTATGAAAACATATAACGCTTTAACACGTTAAAATGAAACACGGCGCAATATGTTTTGTCTGTGTGATCAAAAACAAGTGCGGGAGATACAAATTGGCCACAGGCTGTGCAAAATCTCGCAGTTGGAGGTCAAACAGCGAGAGGTATACACAAAATCTCTCTAACATGCATTGGCTATTTCCACGCCGAAGTTTTTCAACAAGTAGGACGGTAATAGGGCAACTCTCGTATGCTATGGAAGTTTTTTCCGTATGCACCAAATTCGGATTCCATGTTAACTCTTTGTTGAATTAGTCCTATACAAGCGAAAGTTCGTAGAACCTCATGTCTATTAGCCGCTTAGTACGCCCTTTCTCAACATCTATTGCATAGGGACATTGATTTATAAATTATCGCATCTATAAGAATGGACAATAATTTTCGTGTTTTATTGGTCAAAGAAGTAAATTTCTATATGAATTTTAGAGTTTAAAACCTTTTTTTATAAACTGACAACATTACTTAAACTTTATAAAGAAGGAAAAGTTGGTATCTGAAGGGGCATGATGGAGGGGAACTTACGTATTTGGTGTGTGTATTATTATAAATAGTGTACTGCTTTGCCATTTCTATTATAATGAATAGATTTTGCAAAGTTGAGAGTAAATGTATTGACCATTCGGTAATATTATTCGGTTTTTCTAAGCAAGATAAGGTTTTCGCGAATCTTAAGAAGAAAACAGCATTTCCACTCTTGAAAGAGTGGAAATTTTATTTGAATCACATTATTATGATTCGTGAAATAAGATAAAGACCAAGTATGAACATACGTTAACCACATTTCTTTCTCATTGCGTTACTACGTTCTTGGTGATATTTCATTCATTTATCTTAATATTTGAAAATTAATGTCTTTCAATAACGATTCATCTTGAGATATTCAGTATAAAAGAAACGCGGAACCAACCAAGGTTTTGGTTGCGACTTGATATTGGGCGACTTCATTGTTAGGCGACAAATTTCTCAGACCTAATTTAGATGTACAAGATTTAAGTAGTACGAGGAGTTAATTGGCCAAAAGGAAAAATTGGCGGTAAACCGTTACATATTTTGTTCAGGAGCGCTCTTTTCTTCCCTCCTCAGCTTAAACACGCCTTAAGAAGAATTATAGTTTAGTAATTCACCTTCACCTTGTTGTGGGGAGGCGTAACTTTGTGGAAAGCCATGAAAAGAAGCACACAGTAATTTCCACAATACTTTTATTCCCGAGACCGGCTTCGCTTCCGCGGAAGCATCAACACCTGATGACGCTTTTCGGGATGTCTTATGCTGTCTGTTTAAATATAGAGTTCATTAGCAGGTTCGTAAACGACTGACGTCACCGGGCTTCAACGTGTTAAAATAAATTGAATTCTTACGTGCAGGATGGCATTTCAATTAATTATTTACAATAACCGTTAGGCATGTTCCTACCCGAAACCAGTTTTGTTACTTTTTTAGCTTTTTTTACTTTAATTACTTTCTGATAATCAATAGTGATAGGCCCATTGATGGCAATAAATACCCTCTCAAATCTACACGACTCACTCCATTAAGCATCTTTTTTTTAAAGTTCTATGAATTTCGTCTCCCATAGACACATTTTTAGGACCCTGAACGATAAATCTTAAGGAAAGATTGCACTTGGAAGAAGAGAAACTGGCGATAGGAGAAAGAAACGTGAACGAAATTTAAAAAAGTTCATAATTTCAATAAAATATTTTACATAAGATCTCATAAAAATCTAGATGTGTCCATGATATTATGTCTGATTTACAATATTAACCACATCGTATTTCGTTCGTCTTTTCTTTCTCCTATTGCCGGCGTTTCTTCTTTCTATTTTACGCATAGTCATGTTTTACGAGTCTGACCACGTGTTTGAATATGTATCCATGGGAGACGAAATGCATTGAACTTTAGGAAAAGGGTGAAAGGTGGCTTTGCACATTAAGATGTGCGGCTAGGAATATTCCCAAGGAGAAACGAACATAAAAAATATTTGACGGAACTCCTCCCGGCATTCCGGGACTCGAACCCGAATCCACTTCCACGTTGAAAAAGTTCTATCCTCCCAATGTGGGTGTATGGAATATGTACGGGGTACTTGATTATTCTGGCACGATAACTCAATAGGCTAGAGCAGTCATCCGGAAAGTGAAAGACCCGGTTTCCAGTCCCAGTCCTGTTTATTTTTCAGTAGCTATGAATTAGTAATCTCTCAAATTAAAACGGCTCCATAAACCATAGAAATGTATAAAAAAGTTCAATGATCCCAAGAGGGTGAATGAAGTACGTACAGAACCTTTAATTGTTCTGGCACGAAAGCTCAATTGGCTAGAGAAATCACCCGCATACCTTTTATGATTTATGGAGCCGTTTAAATTTTAGAGATTAATATCTCATAGCTACCTAAAAATAAGCATCTTATAAACATATAGAAAAATTAAAAACGCAATTGGAACTCGCCCAAATCACGTGGAAAGCTGTTTGACACCTTGCTTACTACTTCCAAGTAGAGGTCCTCTTATTTAATTTATGATGTATTGGTTAAAAAAAGGAGTAGTGTTGGTGATTAAACGATTCTCCTGAGAAATGTAAGATTCGTCGCATTTTACTGCACTCCTTTGAAGAAGATTTTTATTTACCGCTTATTTGTACGGGTCTCTAAGGAGCGCGTCGAAAGTGCGTTACGGCAGAGGTTTCCATCGGTCGCCACTCAGTCGGTTTTAATTGAAGACAAACACATTCGCGTTGGGAAAATGCAATTCCGCCATCGCCAAACAGGGTTGACAGTTGACGCAGAGACATTTGACACGACTCCTGACCTCAATTTAATTGATTCTCCTTCGGTTGTTAACGGCTGAGGACCTGAGGGGTAGTAATGGATAGAAAGCTCTCCGTTCCAAATGTAGATTCATTTGTTTGCCCACTCCTCATTGCGCTGCGTTTTCCGAACTAAGCATCTGTCCACACCGAATTTTTGGCATTTTTTCTGGTATTTGCCGCGCTATTCTCCATCTGTTACGCGCCGACATTCCCTTCCCGCATAGTTAATTTCCTTAGGCTGCTGAAATAATATGCTTCATGGAGGATAGTTAACCGTCAATTCCTTTATGGTTTTCACGCCCTCAAGGATTATGAGGTTTATGTATGGAATGTAATTACTTCAAGAGCAATAAAGGTTTAAATAATATTAATTGTAATTTATTTAACACTAAGAAGAAAGTATGTACCCAAGGAGAGAAAGAAGAAACAAGAATTAAAGATAGAATAGACAAAAATTCAAATCAGGAATATATAAATTAAAGTGCAACGATTGTGAAGCTTTGTATATCGGTCAATCAGGTAGGAATTTTAATACCCATATTTAAGAGCACGCCGCCTCTCACTTTGCATTGCTCCTTAATTTTTCCTCCTCCTTTATTCCTGAAATCCTGCACATCCATCCATCATAAGGGGCTAAAAATTAATTTCTTGCAACAAAGAGAAATCCTAGTGTCAAAAATCGCTTCTGAGAATGTAGTCACCGAAATAACTCCCATACCTCACTCTCCTTTACTTTTTGGACCCTTTCTAAGAGCTCTCTCTGAGATAAGACCAACCTTTACCCCCAGAAACCTCCCACAATCCTTAACCCTTCAATTCTCCCACCTCCTTCCCCCTTCTCCTTTCCCTTCCTCTTGCTTTTGTTTCTTCACCCACCAAATACCACTTGTTTTTTTCCCTATTTCTTCTTGTTTGTGATTTTCTCACCTGATGATGGCCGAACTGAGGCGAAACCGGTCGTGTGTTTCAAATACATTTGTGGAAAAGCGTAATTGAAATTTTATTCTTACCATCCTGTTCGAGAAAGTACCCAATTAAATAATAATACTTCTTTATTGAAGAGCGAGATTGGTACTATACAACTATACAACTAACCCTTTGTCATTGAATGTTTAAAAGAAAGACGTAACTTTTAGGAGATACAAAATCTTAACAAAAAATGGAACATTATGTGGGTTTAAAAAATCCTAAGTCTGAGATTAGAGACTATTATAATTTATTGATTAAGAGCAATTAGTTAGTGTTTATTTTAAATCTGCTTTCCTAAGGTCATTTCGCATTTGAGCCCCTACCAGGAATCGAACCCAGAAACACTTTCACAGACGTCGAAAGCGTTACCCACATGGCTACCCGGGGACCCTTATTAATTAAGAATTGATAGGTATCAATTATTGTTAAATATCAGTCATTCCAAAATGTATACTTTATTTTGACTCTCTAGATTTTGTTTAAAGTAAATTTTCACAGAAGAAACACTTATGAATCCGTTAATTATCCCATTTAACTTTATTATCCAATTTCGACTCAACTTCTATTATGTGTCTTTGGATTAGAAAAGAACGAATACTTCAACTACATTTTGACCGCAGAAGTATTCGTAGAAATTATTAAAATGCATCATCATCCGTATTGTAAATAAAACGGCGGTTAAATTAACTGCGCGTAGAGTAGAAGCGAATTTCGGCAAATCCTAGCCTCAAATCTCATTTGCCGTTAAATGAAATACACTGCTGAAATAGCCCCACTAAACCTATTACGCGAGAAATGTAATTAGTTTCCAAAAAAATGCACCAGTTGAAGCGTCATCAGCTGAAAATTTCATGTAGAAACGCCGTTGCTACCTACCGAATATTGGATGAAATGCGCTCACCCGGAAAGATCATTCCCCTTTCATGTGGAAGGAAAAGGAATATATATCGCGGTGCTTTTGTTTATGTAGACTATCCACTTATGATCCTCCGGGGAGTATTTTTTACGATATCCCAAAAAGGGGAAGTAAAAAGGCTCTGGGAAGATGAGGCGATTTTAGAGACTTTACGTCCTCCAAAAGCAGGCAAAAAATGGGTATTTGGTCTTTATAATGCTCGCGATATGAGTCATCACGAGTTGTAATTTACGTTAATTACGACTTAGCGATTTATTTTATACGAATTTATATTTAGTAGGGCGGAAAGCCCGCGGTACTTGGAAATAAAAAGCTAATGATGTTGACGTAATCGCCCGTCCCTTATATTATAAGATTATTAGAGCTGAGTATTCCCGAAAGACAGGCACGTACTGGTAAGCGTTTCAACATCGCACAAATTCTGTGTTTGCTTTTTCAGAGTTGTCCACCCTGTTAAACATAAAATCTTATAAGATAAATCGCTAAATGATGATTAACGAACATTGCAAACTTGTGAAAATACCGCTAGCTTTATATCGAGAACAGCATTTTGCATTTATCCATCCATCATTTTTTCATCATTTTTTTCGTCCATCTCCAAGAAAAAGTCAATTTAAAAAATCGATAACTTTGAATTAAAACTACTTCATTAGGGTTTTGATTACACTTCATCGATGAAAAATAATAACACGTTATTTATTCGAATTACTGTAAATTTTTGAAAATCCAGTGGTCAAAAATCAATAGAGTTACTACTCCTTTTTAATGAAATAATAAGATGAGAAATCCTTTAAAAAATAATAAGAACATGAAAATATCTTGTCTCTATAGATTACTACAAAAAGGAAAATCATTTCTTATTATTAAGAACTGAATATTGGTCATAATGTATACTATTTGCGGTAAACACTGCACGTTAAACTGTGATAAAATAAAATATCAATAACTGTGATATAATAAAATATCAAATAACAGCAGCCCTGAAGAAGATGGCAGAGTTAGCCATTGAAACGTTGGTGAAATATCCTGGACTTATCTGGGTGTTAACCCGAGAAAAATTCACACAAACTATCCACCAGGAGAATATCAAATCTCTATATAACTTTGAATTAATTCACGGATGTGATCTGAAACTTTTTTCAGTCAAGAATAAGTATTCAAATAATAGATTAAAATTTTGTTTTGATCAAACGAGTAAAATAAATTTTTACAGAGACTAATTTTCTAATTAGTGCGAATTAACAGGCACCTTTCCGTTCCACCTGTGATACCAACCAGATATAAAAAAGTTTTTCGTTATTTTGTTGAACGCAGAATAAAACAGGCAAAAATTTGTTGTAAATTTTATTTAGAATCGCTAGTTTAGTTTCAGCTTATCTCCATACTAGAATATCTAAAATGATAATCAAACAGCAGACAACAGATATACTAAGCTTAATTTATTCGAAAACTTATTCACTAAATGAAATAGTATTTCCTTGAAAATGCTCTGAAATATTAGGAAAAGTAGTCCTTGCAGACTTAACTCCGAACTTCATATTTAATCGTGTGTTTTGTTCTTCCATAATTAATTAAGACTAAAAAAATATGCCACGTGTGTTGCAGTTACTTTAGAATTTTCCTACATATTGTGTGAATACATCTGTATTTGGTGACAATGAGGTTAGGAAGAGGAAAGCATAATTTCTCGAACAAAATTGCTCTCATGTTATAACTTTTATGTATCAAAAGAGAATGAAAGTAGGGAATCAAACATCCGCGCTTGTCGTAGAAGGAATTCAATCGGGAAAACTACCTCTCGCAATTGGAAGGTAAGTCTGCATTAGAACCATAACCTTGAGCTAGTCGTTAAGTTACAGTATCCTATTACAATTTTCTCTTCTACGTTATCACAGCAGAAGGGATTTTGACACAGCTGTTCTAGCAATTACTCCAAGGGTATATATTCCTACGCAGAACCTTTGCTTCCTTGATAACGAGGAAATCACGAATGTGATTTGTAATATACGTCGAGCGCGTCGAGCCCCGGAGAAACTAGAGAAGTTGCCGACTAGTGAAAAAGTCTTGATTGGAAATGCTTGAAAGTTGTTTAAAAGCTTGAAAAACTTTAAAAATTAATTTATCGAGAGTTGGTTGTTTGATTAAAAATGAATTTTCTGATTCTTTCTCTCTAATTAAATCTCAAGATCTTTCTATTGGACTTAATTCGTAACTCTCGCCGTATTTTTGCAATTATAATTTTGTAAATAAAACCTCAACGACTTAGAGAGACGTTCTCTGATTCCTTACGAGCAATAATTGTAAAATAAGTTTTTAATTGCCCCTCTTAGCCTTTTTTTCTGAGCATAATGACCTCTGCTGGATAACACGGTCGGTATAATCACAGATAAAAGTGTCCCCCGTGTTTAACATTTGTTTTGCGGCTGAATACTTATCTAGAGATTTTCACCATAAACCCACTATCAATTAGGCTAAGCGGAGGGCAAATCTAAGATATTACAATAGAAAAATGTACACCTACATAAATACCACGCTACCTGCCTTTCGGTGTGTGGTAGAGGGTGAAAACACAGCGTTTGAGTCACCTCTTTAGCTTATTGTTGTCGCGTATCGTTTGCGGAAAGAATGAGTCCCTAAAATGACTTGTCCTCGCATCTATTTCTCTTATTTTACGCTCATTATCGGATCGGCCGCAGTAGAAGAAGGGGTCGCATACTATCAATTACATCTTCTGCAGATATACTTTCTCTGAAAGACTTTTTCATCAAGCAATCAAAGTTAATTCTAATTTCCTTGCTTTCAAGGATTCCTAACATGCGTCCAAGAGCATTTGCGTAACCCTTGCTTTTCTACCGCGGCACTTTTTAACAAAATTAGTTTTTAAAATAATAGAGTTTTGTGCAATAGATTTTAGAATAAAAGTTATTTTATGGAATTATAATTTTCAAACAGAAATACCTGCATATTTCATGTGACCTTTAGGGCCTCTACTACCGACTGGAACCTATGCTCTAGCACTTCCATAAGGAAGTACTGAAAAAGTATCCACCAGCTTTTCATTCTTGAGTGGGTATTCGAGGAGCTTGGACGTGACTACCCTTCGCTACTCAGTACTCTCACGTTAAATCCGACCGTAGCTGTTGGGCTTGTCTACACCGCTCAAGATCACGTATTCCTTGCGGACTCTAGGATCGCAATATTGCAGTTCCTTTGCCTGTACATAAGAGAGATATACGAGGCAGCCGCAGTGGTAAGTGCAATTTCACTTTTACATTCCTTTTCTTGATTGCGAATGAGTCATTTTTTCCTCGGTTCTCATCTTTTGAGCGTTTTTTTTACTTACTTTTACAGTTTTACTTTCCCTTTGGGTGGGATGGTTCTATTTTTCTTGATTGTTTTAAAGTCCCGCTTTTATGTACAGATGGAAGCGTCATAGATTGCGTTGAAAATGTTTCCTGTTCTCTGTAAAGTATCAAGCTGATGTGCAATCGAATAGAGATTATCACCTAAAGAAACGACCTTCGTAAAATGAAACATATTACTACATTTCACTGTTATACAAAATGTGTAAGATTTAGAGAGGAATGTTTTTCACTCTTTTGGCGATAGCTGATGTCAAAACACACCTCTGCGTTATTGAATTGCCTCTGAAAAAGGTCTTAGAGGTTTATCATTGCTTTACAAATGGAGACATTAGATCCTGAATAACTCCACATTCGCGTAAGGCCCTAGGAGCCTTCCTTCTACCTGCGTGGACCCTTTTCCTTGAGTTTCTGGGTCTCTGTGTAATGGGTTATGCGCGGCTGAACCTAAGGAACTGGCTTCAAGGACGATAGGACGTTGTTGTGGCGAATTGGATGGCCACATTTTGTTAGGTTGAATGCCTCCTTAGAATTCCTTCTACGAATTGACACTAAAAAAGACTCGACGGGACATTCTGGTCCTGAACCGATTAGAATAGGCAATTCGCCAAATGAATTCGATATATTTATCAATTTTACAAAACCTCAATACCACTAATCACTCAATTTCGTAGTTTTACATTCCAATCCTCTTGGCTTTTCAATTTAGTGTATATTTTTAAAACTCACATTGGCAGAAATTATTATTATTATTATAAGTACAAATGCTACAAATGGACAACTAGTCCGGTGGTAACAATATACAAGTTAAACTACTATTTCACTAAAAATCATATAATAAAAATCATATTCCCATCCAGACTTCCTACCATTTCACAAATTATAGTCAGATACAACATCATATTTCAGTGAGATACAAAATCATACAAGTTACAATCCCTTTAAAGTACTTTACCACAATTTTACATAAACCATTCCCATCCAATAAATGGTCGTCTAAAATACCTTAATGCATCGTGATTCTGAGTGGTACTAATGAACAAATACGTAACAAGAGCGATACCTAACAACGATACCGCTGAAAGGGAAGCTATACCTATACATCTTCTAAATATGAAGAAAACTGAAAAGCAGACTTATTTTCACCTCTACATTCAAGAATCTACTGATTCGGCCTCGATTTTGTGGTAGTTCGCCATTTTAAAGAAAAAGGAAAAGGACACTTCTACCTGACGATGACCTGAAGGGTCGAAACTATGGTCGTACAATAAAAATTATTGTGGTCACGGTAGAGGTGTTCCATCCCTTATTCATTACCTTTAAGGTAAAAGTCTGTTTTTCATTTTTCCTTCTTGATAAAAAACTACCAAAAAGTCGATAACTTAATAGATTCTATCTACTATATAATTAGGGATCTGCGAAGCTTCGAGGGATTGTTACGTATTTTTGTAATAATTAAGGATTTGTAAATATCGAATCAGTCGAAGATTCGGATTTGACACCGTTTGAAGAGTAGCGATCACTAAAGTTTTAGCGAATCGAGTCAGCAATGAGACCTTTGTAAATTTTTATAGAGATAACTATTTGTATAGTTAAAAGGCTGATTTCGGTAATTGAAACATGATTGCCCTGCTGGTCTTGTTGATCGCATCTGTTAATCGGTTGCCACCAGTTACCGAGGATCGTTCACCGAGAAAACTAAATAATTCGACTTTCTTTACTAGAAGCGCAAATTTTGCAAGTTTCGTCGGCGCTATCGTAACACCAGCCAATGTTTTGTATGTTAAGAGAAGGGTTAAAGGAACGTCACCTTGGAACACAAGGAGCCTGGCCTTCACACAAGTAGACTTGGGTGTCTCCCTTCGCCGAAGTCTAGTGCTGGGAGAGGTGACTTGAGGGCTACGTCGTGGTTAATTCCCTGTGGGGTGGCGTCGGGGCTTAGTGAGCGAAACTGCTGGAGACTGCTCGGTCTAGTCTGTGGGTGGCAGTGCATGTCGGTGTCAACACTCGTTTCCCCATCCGAGCAGATTTTTACCTCTTTTAACTCTGGAACTGCGAGGGTCGCTTGGGTTTTGGATGAAGCTGTCCAATTGCGGCGCAGTGCATCTGAGAGACAGCGGTCTACGCTTCTGGTGAAGGATTGAGGATCTAAATGCATAGGACGTGGGGGAGATCCCGTGGGCCGTTTCACCGCTGCGATCTCCTAAACCGGACGTGGGCTCGGTATGCCGATGTTCTCAATTGAGACTCTAAACTCTTCATCCTTCATGGATAGTGGTTATTCAGTTAAGAGAAAATGTGTCCGTTTAGGTATGAGGGGAAGGGAATTTAGAGATTGGATATGATTAACCCAAATAATTTGGAAGATTCTAGTTCCTGGGAACGAGAAAAAAAGACATTTTAATCGATATACTTATTTTACAAATGTAAGTCTATGTAAGTACCCCGCAAGCCGCCTTTCGGCGTATGGCAAGGGTTGCATGCGCCATATTACTACTTCCATAATTGATTACTGTCGCGTATCGTATTAATTGCGCGAATTTCAGAGATAAATTCTTATTAAAAGGGAAGAAAAAATATAATCAGGGTGTAAGAGGAGGTTGAAGATTTTTACTATAACCCACTGTCAGGTGACACATGAATTATTTTTGATTTTTCTGCTGAAGAAGACATAACGAATTACGTTGTAATTAATTATTTTACGCACATCACTGCAAGTTAAAAACTTAAAATTCGTAAAACTAATTCTATCCATCTTCTAAAACTGAGAAATATCATCGGCATGTTTTATTACACACACAAATTTTATTTCTGTATAGTACTAAAAATCTCTATTTACAACTTAGGGTAAGATTTTTAGATTTATTAGAAAACCGTAGCATTATCTACATCTACATATGTACCCTGAAAGCCTCCCTTCGGCATGTGGCATGGGTGTACGCACGATGACTACTCCCCTAATCATTTACTTTCGCGTAACATTCACGGAAAAAATGAATTCTTGAATTGATTTGTTGTAGCATCTATTTCCCTCATCTTCCTAGCAGTATCAGAACGACCTATGTAACATGGAGGACAAGTTTTCGTTTTTTCCCTTAATTTAGCCTTAAGATTCTTCCCGTTATTTAATTCCCTTATTTACATTACTTAGCCTAAGAAAAGTACACTTTCGTATAAAACTTAGTTAAATATCTTTCAGCTACCCAACTTAATTACGTTATGTTTAATAGAAAAACTCAGTTTTAACGTGGCAAATAGTCTTATCTTATTTCATATTGATTTATGGCATAACTGGCTAAATCAGTAATGTCATACATGGAGTAAAATTCAATATGACACGCTTTCAATACAATGTAATTATAGCAATTTGTACACAGATTAGCTCCTTTATAATAAATGTTAGTAAATATAAATAAAATAAATCACAAATATTTCACCAGAAAGGTAAATATTAATAATTTATGTATGTTCTCGTCGTAATAATATTAAGGATAAATTTCGCTGTTACAAATTGATCTAAGTGTATGAACGACAACAATCCCATGAGATCGAGAGATAATTCACGATTGCGAACTGTAATCCTAATTCCATTCTTCTTCCGCGAAATTTAACGTCCTGAAAATGATAAGTGAATGATACAAGCATACCGCGGCTACCTAGTTTATATAAGTGGAAAGATAGAGATTGTCTGGAGAACAAAAACTACATACCCAGCAACGTTCCCTTTTTTCGTACCCAAGGGCCAAGTTAATGGGGTAACAGATCTCCTTTATAGCTTCCGGTCACTTCAAGCCCTCTCACTCCTCATCCTTTCCCATTTGTTTCAAAGGGGAATCCATTTCTCTCGTCCCATTATTATCTCTGGCATTGTGCACAGCGCCTCTCCTTCCACTTGAAATGCGAAGGTTATCTGAATGTATAACGTAATCAGAAGTTACTCTCGTGATACGAGCTTAATGTCTTCTTGAGGAGAGATAATTTGCAAAAATGCCAAGAGTCTCAAATCAGGACATTCTTTACCCAAACTTAGCTTTTACGGGTTAAAAATTCAAACAGTGATCACGAAGTGATAATATTTAAGATCATAACGGCGAAAGTTTCGCAGACTGTCTGAGAGGTGTTTTCTCCAAAAAGAACGGTTTCTTTCCTTCATGTTTGTGCCACTGCAGACTTCCTAATAATAATAATAACTTCTATAATGGAAACAGGTTTACCCCAATTACATCCATTTTAATAATTATTATTATTTACAAGTACACACAACCATTCCCTAATCGGAAAAATCCGAGTAGTCAGGATTCGAACCCGGGACCTTAAGTGTTGGAAAGCTAGCACGCTAACCACTCCGCCACTCCGTACTATCGTATTGTATTTTTAAACCATCGTATTATCTTAGGAATCGACTCTAAATCAGTCGCTTCGATTGCTAAAGGATATTTTTCAGGGATGAATACAAGGTAAAAGCAGAGGGGAAAACAGAGACAAAAGTTGTTATATGACATAAAGGGTGAAGTGGGTTACCGGGAGGTGAAGTAAATGGCGATTAGTGGAGAATATTAGGGCACATGAACCTACCGAAAGGTAGAAAACTTATAATGAGTATCTTCGATCGACGTGATCTTTATTTACTTTTATAACTCCTTATACTAATATAAGAACTACTGTACCGTTTGCCACGGGTGGAAATGAGTTAATATTTGCTGGAAAATCTACGCAAGTAAGAAAATCTAGGAACTCAAGAAAAATTGGAATAAGTAATATCATTCAAACCATCGTATGTATGCTCATATAGAATTTAATACAGATGAACACCTTGCAGTAAAATAAGACATTATAAATTCACTCATAACCTGAAAGTTTGCATTGCTAGTCTTAACTTTCAAAGGCATTTCTACATAATTTACCTTTTAACAGTCGTGAAAAAATTTGGTTTGAGTTATTGTTTTATTCTATATCGATTTTTATAGCAAGTTTTAAATTTCGTGACAACTTCGTACATGATTGATGATACATCACGACTGAATTTCCAAATTTATGGTAATGTATAATATTTTAAGCATTAATAACTGTAATCTATCAATCATTAATATAATTTAAATAAATTTCAGCGTAGTAGGAAGACAAACTTAATCCAAAGGTTAGCCAGTAGGATTCTGAGGGGATGAGAGTAAAGGAAATAGCGTACTTTTTCCTAATTCTACCTCTCCTTGAGTATTGCTGTGCAATTTGGGATCCTCACGAAGTAGGATTAATCTCCAATCTTGAGATGGTTCAACGATGAGCGGCTAGATTTGTCAAGGGAGATTTTAGATTCGAAAGTAGCGTTTCGGCTATGATAGAATCCCTCGGGTGGACCTCGCTTAGGGATAGAACGCTTGATTACCGACGTAAGCTTTTCAAAAAGTTTATTTTTACAGATCTCATTGACGACATAGCTGATATTGCTATTCCAGTTAGCAACGTGCGCGAGCTCCGAGAGAAAACTCAGGGAATTCAGGGAAGTGATTGCCAGGACAGATTGACAGTTACTTCTGCTCATTTTTCCCTCGTAGATTATCGGTGTTTTTTCACCCCTTGCCACGCGCTATTGGCGGCTCGCGGGGTTTAAATGTAAAAGTAAATGTAAATTTCTTGAATATTTTTTACGTATTGTTGTCTTCATTGGAACTACCGTTGAATGTGGACCACTAATTGACTCCTCCTTAATTATTGGTGTAGTGAGCAATAGTGACATCATTCGGTAATGGTGGGAAACATTAAGGGAGGCAAAACTTAATCTATCCATTTATATAAGCAAGATTATCAACCACAGTGATTGGATTCCATAAGTCACGCTTAGAAGCAGGGCATATAGATGTAGAACTTTTCGACGGATTTCCGTCGGAAGGTCATGCTTTTCCTTCTATTGACGATCCCTTCAATTTGATGGGGTTACAACCCCATTATCACCCCCTCGAAATAAGTAAAATGCTACGTTGGTTATGTTCTTATAAAAACGTATTTATTCTTCTTTAGGTGATTCCCCAAATTTCAGATGCAGAAAAATTATTTATCGAGAGTTTCTTATGCTAGTATGAGTAGAAGTGTATTTAAGTTATTCCTGCCCTTGAAAGTTGGATTTTATTTTCTAATTGACATGCGTTTATCGCAAGAATTATTTTCAACAATCAATTAAACGAAATAGTCGAATTGCAGTTTTCTGAATTCTTTTTATTGTCAAATGTTTCTATTGATATTGTTTTATTATTATTACTATATACATTACAGATGGACTATTAGCCAGGTGGTAACTTATTCTACAATTATTACAATAACACGCTATACAATTATACAGTAGAATATACAATGCTAATTACAATAACACAACGTTCTTACCTATTACAGAACATCTATCTTTAAGCCACAATTACAATACGTACAATTTCAGGTTACAAAATACATTATTACTATAAAAATAACTCCTAGGTATAAAAAGACTACATCTTAGCTAGATCTCTCTTAGCTACATATACTACCATACTTTCCGTATACATTATTACTAACATCACTAACAATATGAAACGTGCATTGTTTCAGCAAGAACATTCTGGGATCAGTATTTTACGTCATCATTTGATGCTGTTTTGAATTTATAGAAAGGGTAAATACTTTCGTTCATCGCTTTAAATCCCTAAGTTATTCGAGTACGAAGTGGAAGGACTTCATCTGCTCATCAAAAACACATTATTCCTTATCTTTACTCCGCGACAAAGTGTCTACTTGGCAAGTTCATCTAATTCTAATGTCTTGAGGGATTTTTCGGATGCCATTTCGCCATTGTGTTGTTTTTTTCCCGATGTAAAGCCTTTCTGATGCGAGCGACAAATGGAATGCACGGGGCTAATGGACCCATAATCCACTCCGCGAAATGATGGGTTGGTCCATTTGCAGTCGAAGAGGTACGGTTATTTAGCATTTAAGGGACGCGACCCTGCTCAGTTACCCTTCGTTCCGCGAGAGGCAAATGGAACGAAATTTCACCATCGCATTAACCGCTGTGGCATTATCTGATTCAGCCGATGTAAAACTCATATAATAGTGTCCACGAATGGAAGAGTCAATGCGGTTGAAGAATAAGGGAGGATGACTCTAATGGGAATATCATGGGTTTGAGACCTCGTCCTGAATTCCACACAAATCCTAAAATATTCAGGATTTGTGTAGAATATGTTTTCTAAATGGGACCATCGAGGTTTCTAAAAAATCACACATATCAATTCTTGACCATAACATTACAGTGCTGAAATTTTACATTTTCAGAAAATATAATAAAAATAACTAATAACGTATATATATTAATAGCAAATCTATTTCAGACTACATGTCCATCACTTCTATTTAATATTTCAATTTAGTCATATAGAATATGAGTGGTAGCACATATGTATATACAAGAAAACGAAGATGTTTCAAATGGCAATTAAGTAAAACCATTTCCATTGCATAAGCGTTGTTCACGAGGTATTCCCATTTCATAGGAGAAGAAGTAAAACGATTATAAGGGATTTAGCTTGTAATTTGACCGATTTACAGTTAATGCTAAACGTTTAAATCGTAATATCACAAGTTAAAGGAAAAATGTTTCAACTACACATTATTGTAAAAATATCGTTTCGGTGAAATTTACAAAGTCCAGCGAATGTTCTCAACGACAATTTATTCATCTTAATGATCCTTCTTGCTATGCAATTATAGTTGCATTACAGTCGTCATGAACTGCGTTCATGATCCAAGCTTCGCCAACTCAAAGAATTAGAGAGAGATTTTTATTATTTAGTTCCTCATAAGCCGCAAAAAGGCACACATCAGGAGGTGCCATTAAAATATACATCTTCAATTATACAGTTCTCCATTTCATACGTTAATCAGAAAAAGGATAAANTTGACACTCTCTGGACCCTCGATGACTGATATTTTGGTAGAAACTCTTTATGAGCCTAATGGAAGTTGTAGCTAAATTAACGATCGGGTTAGATGGGGAGAAACTAGAGCAGGCTTTTCTTTTACTTGGGTAGTGTTCTCTCTTGGGATGGAAAGTGCACAACTGAGGTTCAAAAAATAGCGGAGTTAGTAAAGGAAGCTTTCGTGAAACGAAGGAAACTGATGACAAGAGGTCTCGATAAAGGAATCAGGAAAATGATTGCTAAACTCCTTGGTGTGGAGTATTTTGCTGTGTGGGTGTAAAACGCCCTCCCATCTATCCCATATAGTATCGGTGGATAAATAAAAAATCTCTCCTTCTTAATTACGTTCAAGTCCAATCCGCTTTGACCAGAATCGACACCGGAATGGTCCAGCCTTTCGTGGGAAGAGTTCCTTTGTAGCTATAACTTTTTCACGTATTAGATCAAACGCTGTGTTTTCTGCGCTATAATTGCAAAATTGCATTTCGCCCTCCTATATGAAGGCGAAGTTTGGAGAGGTCAAAGTGTGGTTTTGAGTTGTCCGATTCACTCACAGAGGACAGGAAAAAACCTGAAGATATGTTCGTGGTTATCTAATTTTGTCGAAAATGAAACCTTTTGAGGCGGTGGTTTGGTTGGGCGGTTCCTTTCCCGCACTGGATTTCCCATTAACACAAACTTGTGTGATTTAAGTAAAATACAAGCCCTTGCATAGGACGGTATTAAGAATTTTTGAAAAATATCAAGGAATTTTTGCTCTCTGGAAACACATCCGTTATCATAATTGCAAATAGTAACTAGTTTTGATACTTGAAATCTCAGAGAGAGCAGTCGTGATGAAATTTCTGCTTGGTACGAATAGAATTTTAATTATAAATCATGGCATGTAAATATTTACCCAGAATTCAAACGTTTCAAAAGTACTCTATCGTATTCGCATGAAGTATTAAATTCGTTTCAGGTGTTACTCCCTGGTGCTTTGAGCCTGGATTGCGTTTGTTGGTATTTGGGAGATGGTGATTTCGAACGCGCTTTGCAAGTCATATCTGCGTGCATCATAAGTATATGAAAGCTAACAGAAGTCCTCTTTCATGAGGAAAGGCGTAAAGTTTGAATTATTCGGTATACAATTCATATATCATTAGGTTCCCTCTATAAATCTCAGATGAAAGACTATATGTAGCTTATAAATACCAGTACAGGCTCCTTATCAAAATTCCTTATGTCCTCTATTTTTACATTTACAATTTAGTATTCAGTATAGTAAGTTTTGAATTCAAAACGAAGATGTTTCTCATTGAAAATAAAACGTTTTTCTTTGGGATATTTTGTTAAGAAATTTCTAAATACGGTAAAATTATCAATATTAATATTAACGCATGTATGTGATTAACATACTTCATCTTCTAAAACATAAAATAATACAATAAATACTTACAGCATATATAATATACAAATCGTAAAAAGGAACGGAACGAAACGAATATTACTTTATCAATCTATAAAGTATGAAGATAAAAAATTCATTACAATAAGGTAAAAATAGATGAAGAAATAAAATAGGTAATTGTAATTTTTCTCAGCGTCGACCCTATACGACGTAGACGTAGATTAATTTAGAGAATAAATTCTATATAGTATGAAACTTTTCAACTATTTAAAATACATCTATACATCATAACCATTATTCTAAATTAAAATACACTAGACCCTCGGTGTACGATGGGTTTGCAATACGATAAAATCACATAACGATGCACTTTTACGTTCATTAGGAGATTACGCTTCACATCCTTGACTTGCGGTACATTATCTTTCCAACGTTTTGTTCCTTTGTGACAGGCAGATACTCCGACAAAGCCCGGCATCTAATTAATTACAGACGTTATTACATATTATTTAATTAACGTAGCGAAACCTTAAATATCTTAGAAAACTTTAAGAAAACAAATGCTTCGAACAAATCACCGTCCATTAGTTCACAATGCGATATTTTTACAATAAGATTGAGTTTTTGGAACGGATTAACACCACGAAGTGATGTTCTACTGTAATGTTACGTACTTACGTAACAAATTTATCCCGTTTCTTTAATCTTTTAAGTTATTGCAAGATTAAAATTTTGAGATTTATCAAAGAATAACTGCTCAAAATTAATAGAATTAATTTATAGAACTAAAATGTCTGCAAACATTTCATTACAAGGCTTCAAGGCAAACGTTTTATTTCCTTAAAGAGAAAGAATCAAGGAAAATAAGTTGGTATTCGCGGAATGAATATGTATGATATCGACGTCGCAATTGATTTTATGAAAACCCTCTCTTGTGTTAGTGTCGTTTATTTATCCACCGTCGTCCATTTATCGTAATATCACTATCATTTATCATAATATCTACATATTTAGAAAAAGCTGATCTATGCATTTGAAGATAAAAATCGATAGTTCGAACGCTAGGAAAGCGTTCGTCTCATCATATGAATCCCTGAAGTCCCGAAACCATTTTACATTCCCTCTAAATCTAACGAAACCTTGAAATTGAAATAAAGAAAACAATCTTAAACGTGGAATTGACCTCGAAACGGTCCCAATGCCCTCCTTGAGTATGAGGCGATCGAGGTAAACAACATCACTTCCTCCTCCCTCCTTCCCTTATCCATCTTAATAATAACAATCTCTCCACGCACCCTGTTGAGGAGAATCGCCCAATTACGGAATGATAAGGTCAAGGGCGGAGGAGAAAGGCATCATGGGAATGATGCTTAGCTTCTTGCGAACGTTTGGGAGGAATTTGATGGGGAAAAAAGGGTAAGCTGATCCTTTTTTGGTGAAAAGGATGGCAAAAAGAGTTTCCCCACGAATTTCGGAAAGAATACGAAGAGGTTTCCCTTATTCTTAATGTATTTGATGTAAGCGGAACCGATTCTAGAGCTTGCGATTCCTAAATTAAGTGGGTTACAATTATAGTCACCCATTCGTTCCTTGACGTAGGTCGATCTCTTGCGTATAGAATCGATTGACGATGTCACCGATGACGGCGATGGAATTCTATTTTTGACACTCTCTGGACCCTCGATGACTGATATTTTGGTAGAAACTCTTTATGAGCCTAATGGAAGTTGTAGCTAAATTAACGATCGGGTTAGATGGGGAGAAACTAGAGCAGGCTTTTCTTTTACTTGGGTAGTGTTCTCTCTTGGGATGGAAAGTGCACAACTGAGGTTCAAAAAATAGCGGAGTTAGTAAAGGAAGCTTTCGTGAAACGAAGGAAACTGATGACAAGAGGTCTCGATAAAGGAATCAGGAAAATGATTGCTAAACTCCTTGGTGTGGAGTATTTTGCTGTGTGGGTGTAAAACGTGAACCTTACGAGCCTAGGACACCAACAGATTAGAAGTCTTCTAGATGCGGGTATGGCGTAGAATGGAAAAAGTAAGTAGGGTCGATAGAAAAACAAATACAATAGTACTAGAGAGGATTGGGGAGGAGAGGGTTTTAATTGAAGTAATTAAGCGTCGGCAGTAGAAGTGGGTGGGCTAAATATTGAGAGGAGAGGAAATATTGAAGACTATGATTGGTGGTGGACATCAAGGGTGGGATAAATTACCAGGAAACGAAAGAAATGGCTCTAAAGAAGGGAATATTAAGGGACGCGTACCTACCGAAAGCTACAACACTTATATTTCATAGAAGTTATATGCTTCGAAAAATGTTTGGAATTTCGCCTGGAGTAAGTGATGCTGTCTTCCATGAGCA
This sequence comes from Ladona fulva, assembly GCA_000376725.2. NCBI lineage: Eukaryota > Metazoa > Arthropoda > Insecta > Odonata > Libellulidae > Ladona > Ladona fulva. The sequence goes on along the minus strand of KZ308126.1, from coordinate 839,013 downwards.
TCCAATCAGTAATCGAAAAAAACGTCATTTTCGCCGGATTGATTCGATCGATTGGTTCGAGTATTCTTCGATTCAATTCGAATCGAATTACTTGCTCGCCTTGGTACACATCTATACCTTTGAAGCCCCTATTTATCATTATTCTTAGGACCTCAAAGTCAAGCTTATCAAGTAACTTATCATTACATTTCAGAGGTCTGTTCCACGTTTGTATCGAGTTACTTCATTCGCCTAAAGCGACGTAATACATTTGAGATAGTTATTTTGCCCGTATTTAGCTAACGCGCGTGTGTAAGAGTATCATATATACTATTTGAAATGTCAGTCATTTGAAATTAATTCTTTGTTTTGTGGCAAATTAAGCAGCAAATTTCCACGACAAGTGTCAAAGGGCGGCTTTGCGTTAAAATTCCACCTGGGACTGAGTTCGGAGATCAGAGAACCTGCCTCAGCCAGAATACTTTAGGCGCCTTAAATATGTAAATAAAATATACGATTCCGAAATAGCAACAAATCCTTAGAGATAAAATGGAACGATAATTTCGTTCGTATATCATAACTCTGGATAAATAACGATAACTAAATCGAGCTTGAGGTCTCGTGAATAGTAAAATTTTGTAGCAGACTTACTTCATACGCCAAAATTAAGTTTTCAATAATATGCTGATTCAAATTTTCGTCTTCTGAAGCCTGTTTTCAAGTAGATCGGTTCGTCGAATGGAGGCATAGATTTATATCCTATATTTCTATACGTCAAGGTTGTCAAGAATCCTCGTACTGATGCGAGGTGTTGGAACGTCTTAACTATACGGAACCTAATTAACCTTTTGTTGCTTAACAAGTTGCTCTAATAGTTGCTTAATTAACAAGTTGCTCTAATTGTAATTTATGAAGGCTAAAGTTGGGCTACGTAATACGTAATGAGCTATCGTTATTAATTTACCAACTGTCTCTTATAAATATTTATTATTTACTTAAGATATTTATATATATGCAGAGAATACTTAAAGAGCTATATATAAAAATATTTTTACTACTTCTAAGAAAAGATCTATTTAAATTATAGCCAATATCAAAACGATATCAGGAATTCTAATGATGATTCTAGGATTACATTATTTAAAACAGAAGTAGATAAAGTCGACGAAAAACTTACCCAATCGGTCGCGCTTTGAATCGCGAATTGAATAAATTGAATTACAATAGTTCTCGCTTCAGTGATTATATCGCCTTCGAAGTTGGACCGAGAATAAACCCCAGCTTTTGAGCCTTTAAAATTAACAAAGAGTGTAATAAAGGAATACACCCTGTCCCAAGGTTCATGGAACCACCTCGGAAGAAACAGGACCCGAAAAAATATCCGAGTTGTACAAAATATAACGGTGTGAAAGGCGAAGGGTTAAAAAGGAATTATATCTCTCTCTGAAAGCAGTAGCAACTACATATCCCAAATATATCAACCTCATATGAAGAGGAAAGGGGATATGAACAATACCTCTGTTTCCGCATAGTATGTTATGTTATAAAAATATGAAGGTAATTACATTACCTTAATTAATAACTTTTTCCGTTGTACTCTGTGCATAGCCGCACAGGAATTTGTGTTGTTACACAAAAGTTAATTGATATTGAAGACTCCATTACGAATAAAAAGCTTTTTATTAGTTAATTTAAACATTTAATCTGCGTATCGGACAAATAGAAACCTCTGTGATATTATTAGAAATGGAATTAACGTGGTGCGTTTTTCAGCAGATACAGGGACCTTCCTTAAGAACAAACGGAATCATTCCAAAAATCTTGTAGAGTTGCATTTGTCGTAAACCCTATTGCTTCAAACGCCAATGATAAGATGTATTGAGCTACATTTTTAAAGCGATTGAAGTCATTACGCGGAGACGTAAATACTTAATCGTAAATCTATTTAACTGTTTGCTCTTGTAAAATTTTAAAGTAAATTCTTAGTAATAAAAATACATCACAGCAACTATTTATGACTCGAGGCACGCGTTTTAATTTCCTTTGATATTTCCGTGGCCTAGTGGTAATGAACAAGCGCCCAACTCTCCATTAAGCGTTAATAAATACCTCATTAAATGAAACTCCCGAAATTTTCCAAATTTTCGCCTGCTTGTAACGGGAAAGGCATAAGCACGTTGACATCTCCAGAGACAGCGTGCCGCGAAGGTCAAATGTATCAAAATGTGCGGCAATTAAATTTACGCCCGGTTACGTATTTTTTCAGGCCTACCTCTCCTCAGTGAATAAAATTCCTTTTCCACATTTTCCCAAAGAAAGTGACTGAGGTAGAAAATGTCTCGTAAATAATCTAAAGGTTAATATTCCCTTCTGGTATCTGGAAATTGAATTTTTGAAGTAAACAAATCTTTTTTGCCTTCCGGTGAAAACAGGTTACGACAGTTTTTATGAATGTATTTTCATCCTTGAAGCCATGTGACAGCTATTCTATTAGCAAAATTTGGAAACGCGTAATCAAAAGTAACACCAACAATTTTTTTTTGCCCAACAATAATAGAGGATTGGGGAGGAGAGGGTTTTAATTGAAGTAATTAAGCGACGGCAGTAGAAGTGGGTGGGCTAAATATTGAGAGGAGAGGAAATATTGAAGACTATGATTGGTGGTGGACATCAAGGGTGGGATAAATTACCAGGAAACGAAAGAAATGGCTCTAAAGAAGGGAATATTAAGGGACGCGTACCTACCGAAAGCTACAACACTTATATTTCATAGAAGTTATATGCTTCGAAAAATGTTTGGAATTTCGCCTGGAGTAAGTGATGCTGTCTTCCATGAGCATCCAATCAGTAATCGAAAAAAACGTCATCTTCGCCGGATTGATTCGATCGATTGGTTCGATTATTCTTCGATTAAGAATCGAATTACTTGCTCGCCTTGGTACACATCTATACCTTTGAAGCCCCTATTTATCATTATTCTTAGGACCTCAANTAAAAGGCCAAATTGCAGTGAAGATGAAAATAAATAAATAAATAATAAAGCGAACAAATTGTTTCCAATTAGACTCGGATCATTATTAACTTTTAATTTACTAAACAGATACAAGAAAGGTATCTCCCATAAAACGAAAAGCATCAGACAATATAGATGGAAGCTAGTGAAGATATCGAATTTTGCGAGTAAGAAACCATAAAAAATGTTGAAATAATTAAGATAAATTACAGCAAAGACAGGTTAAGCAAATTGATAACGAAAAACTAAGTAAGGGCGCTCTAAAATGAATTCATAAATTATGAAAATTGATGATTCTGCCATAATCATTCTTCGAATAAATAAATTTCACTAAATTAATTATTACTACAATAAACATGAAAGACGGAAGAAATTTAATTTTGCATTAAAAATGTGAGGAAAAGGGTGAAAGATATCTGTGCACATTTAGTTGTAAGCCACGGAATGTTCCCATGGAGAAACGGACATGAAAAAAGTCTGACAGAACCGGGACACACTGGGACACCTTATCTATGGTATAGTCCCCCAATCGGCATGCCTAATTGCTCTGGTATAGTAGCTGAATTGGCCGTCCGATCCTGTCAGGAATGTCAGAATTGTTGACTTGAAAACAATTATTGTTTTCAAGTCCGTTTATCCCTGATAATATTAAAAGTGTTGTTAAAAAGGATCAGCGAGCAACGAAAAAAAAACAAGATATAAAGATGGATTTTGAAAACGAGTGGGAATCGTTATATAACAACGCAATGTGCGCCTTTACGTTTGAAATTCTCGCTCGTGCTAGCAATTAAGTCGCATTACTATGGGGAGAAAGGGAGAACAGGGAAATGTAGGAAGTAAACACCAAAGAGCTACGAAAAGAACCGCGAATCTCTTTGTTCACACATTTGATTCCAGCTGAGTTTTTATGGAATTTGTATCAGCGCGTATTGTAGTTCTTCCTTGGAAAAGATATAAGCACTTCTTTGAGTGTATGGAATCTTTTTCGTTGGATCTTTTAACTGTTAAGGAAAACTCTAACCGATAAGAAAGCAATGAATGGTAAAAAATAGAATCTACTGCTTGCGCTGTGACTTCTTGGAAGGATTCCATGAAGGAACGAGGAAAAGTCGAACTTTTCCTCGTTCCTGCAAAGAATAAAGCAAAAGATACTACATAAACAAAGCGGTAAATTACGGAAAAAGAAATATTTCCAGAATGTATACATCAAACTGTCATCGCCAGATTCGAGATATTATCTGCCACAGTGTTACGTAATGTGCATATTTAACCAATGGGAGAAGTTCATAGTTTCCTCCTTATCCAATAATTTTATCTTAGCCTTTTTCTGATATCCATTCTTATCCATGAATTAAATTCTATTTCCTTTATAATCTTCAATTTAATCTGTTTTTATTTCTGCGGCATTAGATAAGTCCTACTAGCCTTTCTATAGTTGTATTTGGTTAGTTTTTACTACAAACCGTCGTGAAGTTCTTGCTACTATTTTTCTAAAAATTCAACCCAAAAGTAAATGGATGAATTGCCCGACTCAAATACTGTGCTTTAATTACAATGAACGACAAATATTTTCTGGAATGAGAGGTCTTGTAGAAGTACAAGTCCTATTCTGATAAGGCGCCTGAAGTAGGTAGGATTTTATCATAAAACTACGTAAATCTGAAACTTGAAATTTCACATCTCTCGGTATTAAATAAAAACTTTACGAAGTACTCCTTGCAGTCAAAAAGTTGTTAAAAGTCCTGAATTTTATTTTTTTCAACGCTGCTTATTACGGTAATTCCTCTTTTATTAGGTTGAATTCTCTCCATTATTTATTACTTCATTTACTTAAGGAAACTCTATCTGTGGCGTACGAGTCATTTGCCTTAAGTGAATTCGTCACGGGAGGTATTTCCTTCTATGTTACTGATGTAGGGAGGGGAAATAACGAAGCAACGTTTCGCCAGACCTTAATCGAACTACGGAATGAAAAGATCTTCCATGCGATCCAATTACTGCCGTTTCCCGCACAACGAAGATTCGGTAAACAGGGGATTGAGTATACGGCGATGGTTCCGTAGCCTAATACAGAAGTGAAAAAGTTCCACCGACTAGAGGAGATGATTTCAATGGTGTGCTTAACGTATCGAAACTATAGTATACCTTTTGACTAAATTATTTCCGGTATTAGCATTAAGTACAGCATTTTCAAAGCTTCAGGCCGGTTATATCACTACCAACACTCAAATTTCATGTTCATTTCATTAATTCATATTTGCAAAACGACCGATCTTTCGTTTGTATACTTTCGCTGGTTCCTTTTAAAATTAAACCTATCTCGCAGCTTCTACGGAACTTCACTCTTGAGTCGTTCATAAGAGATATTGTCTTCGTTACCTCGGTATTACGGGGAAAAATTATACATGGATATAAATCCTCGTTGGAGCCCGAAACAGATTTAACCAGGTCTATAACCATTTATTTAATAAACCATTAGCCTATGTTAATGTGTGTGTACTAAGGCTAATGATGTAAAAGCTAGTTATGAAACAAAAGCATTACTCGATCGTAACAGAAAATATTATTAGCAGTCAAGGAATGTTCCTAATAATTAGGGATGTTATCATCTCTATCGGTAGACATCTAAATATGAAGCTTAATGGATTAGGGAAGGTGATTAACGTAGCATAAGACCCGTGCGGCTATATCCCAAGGAATATCAGGTGCGAAAAAATGACATGACTGGGACTCGAACCCAGGTCTCCCACTACCATGCCGCGTCGCGTAGTAGTTTAGTGGTTAGAATACCTGCCATGAAAGTGGGAGACCTGGGTAAGAGTCCCAGTCATGTCATTTTTTCACACCTTTTATTCCATGAAGCTAAATAGTATTACCCACACCGACATTTTCAAAAATCATATCTCACTTTCACAGTTACGTCCAAGTGTTTATTTTCTCATAATGGGTTGTTATAGAGCTTTCGTTGTTGATGTATTTTTACAGATGACAATCAGGAGATTGCCGACTTAAAGGTATATCAGAAAAAAAGCGTGCACAGTATCCATAAAGTTTATTATTTTCAGTGCTGAGAAAAAAGCTTAAATGATATATAATGATATATTTTTGTCTTCAATATATGGAGATTAATTTATTAATGCTATACTATCCTGTAAATAATGTTATCTGTTTTAAGTGATCGAAAATGTGAGGATCACTTTTGATGACAACGAGCGCTATGAAACTGAGAGACCAAATGGTTTCCCTTCGGTATCTCTCTAGTTATCGATACTGCATTCAAACAGAAAATAAGTGTGATTACTATTAATTTAATTTCCATAAGAAGTAGCACATCTATAGACCCTCCTTTAAAGTAGCAACGGGTGAGAGGTGTCATTCCAACGTTTGGGTTACTTTTCAGATAAGAATGCTAGGAAGAATCTAGCTGAGTAAAGGTAGAAGGAAACCCCCTCAGTATGGGAGGCGGGAGTTTTTTTTAATTATATTCCGATTCCCGGAGTATTCCGGCGAAAACAGGAGAGTTGGCAGCCCTACATCGGCAACCTTTTTTGGATGCGGGTCAAAATTAACCCAAACCTGAATATTTCGAAGTTGTGTTTTCAGTGTGATATTTTCATTAAAAAAAGGTTTATNAATTTTTGTACTCTACAGTGTATCTAGTTAGTATTGTATAACCAATATTGTAATATTAATAACATCAAACCCTTCGTCACGTGAAGTTTAATAGAGTTAGATGAAATAATAAATATAACTTATACTTTTTCACAAATATTTGTGGAAAAATATAAGTTATATTTATTATGTCATTTATAATGGAATTCTACCAAATCTCGATCGTGAAGATTATTTTTTTAAGGAGATAGCTTGAAAAACTGCGTAGAATAAAACTACTTTGTGGCTCTATAAACCTAAGTTCGTACTAAGGAAGAAATACACCATAGCAGGAAAACACTCACAAGAAGGAGAGTGTGAAAAACCTACGAAACCTACTGATAATTGAAAGGTATCAAGCGATACTTGGTGGAATTCCATGATCATTCAGCATTCAATGATGATTTAATGACATTTCGTGGATTATTGCAAGTTTTTTCATTAAATAGTAGACTATTTACAGTTATCAGAGTTTTAAGGAAAAGACAGGTAAAATCCCATCTGAAAATCATTCAGATACATTATTTCGTGAACACAAAAACTAGAAATGAATTTTCTTCAAAAAGTCATACATTTTTAATTCTATACGTGGTATTTTAAAATCGCTTTAAATTAATATACTTGAAATATTAAACAAACGTGAATATATCTGGTATTATAAAAACATTATAATGATATCGATATATTTTACAAGCATTAATAACAATGTATATCATTCATTCCGAAACAAGTTTTTTTTATGTGATCTCTTACCTGAACCTTCGTTCCTGGTTCCTTCGATCTGAAGGCGTCCAGCAGAAACTACTAACGTGGCAGAGAACCCGACAACCACGAAGAGATCATCCGAACGCCACGGAAATCTACGTACGTACAAGTTTTTTATATTTTCAAAGAAAATTTACCCAGCTTTCTATAGTAGTCTTTTCTTTTTTAGTATTATTTTTAGTATTTGCCTTATTTCAATTGGACGTAAGTTGTATATCTTGTTCACTATAAATAATTACAATCACTTCTTAACTTTGGGTCACTTGATATTATCAAATGGGTCAATTGCCGACCCGCGAGTCATAGGTTGCCGACCCCTGGTCTAGACTATCCCAACCGAATTCTTTTAGCACATGAGTTACACTTTTAGCACTGAGTAAGCTACGTTTCCATATCTACCGAACAGATATCTATCACATATAACCTTTTTTAGCTCCTTTTTTCATTACATTTTACCTGTGGTAAACAAATAATAGCACCTTAAAGTTCGACAGAATTCAGAATTCAATTAGAAGTTGGCGGCTGGTATCAATAGATGTATTAAAAGCTTAATGTAGCTTATTAAAAATTCAGGAAAATGTATTTTAGCCTAAAACTATATTAAATTCGGATGCTTTTTTGGTTCAGGCCTTCGGACACATTATGATCCGCGTATGATGTGAACAATTTTATCTCGAAAAACGGCCTTTCCGAACAACCGCGGCTCCAACGCGATGTAATCATCTCTTATGCATTATTTCTCATTAAATAAACATCACCTGTAACGGAAAGCTATTTTTAACGAGTTTTTATTTGTGAATTTCGTCACGATATTCCTTTGGGTTAAAAAGTTCTCGTTTTTTGGAACTTTTACCTCTTGATGCCGCATCACGCTCACGTCACTTACTCTTCCCAATGTTTTTATTCTAGATTATGGGGACGTAATTTTTTCATATGTTGCGAGCCGTCCACTTACGCCCTTTGCACGGGATAACGAAATTCGTTTGTAATCATAATAACTTTCACTTTTTGTGATCGCTTTGTGGAGCTCGGCAATTTTATCGGTTTCGAATTGATTGAGGACCCAGTTTCCCTTCCCGATGTGCTTTCATTTGATTTTAAACAGCTTTTGATGTTCAGACTCGATCAGTATCTACATAAATTCTAGATGAACTATTTGTATCCAAAACTAAAAGTTTTCTTGGGAAGGTGGTTTTCAAAAGCCTATATTTTGCGTCATTTATTGGGTATTTCAGAGGATTGCAAAATTAGCTCATTTTTAGGTAATGTCTGCTATTTTCCCGTCTTCGCGAATACGGAAAAGAGATTTTAAATAATATATATAGCCCTGAAGTTGGTAGCTTAATTGGAGTATTTTTTGCAACAATCGAGTAGTTAGGCAACTAAGAACACATCTCTATAAGTCTAATATTTAACAGAATCTACTATTTTTGCTTCAATTTTGAGTTAGCTCTCCAGAATGAGAGAGGAATAAAAATAACTTTTATACGTTACCAAAGTACTAGTTCTGCGTAAATATAAAAATTGTTTCTTTTACTTCCTCAGTAATAATTAAAACTTACTCTTTAGCAAACCATCATCAATGATAGATGTATTTTAATTTAGGAACTTTCTTCACCGAAGAAAAGGTTAGGAAATTCTTCATCGAAGTCTGTAAGTCACTTGAATCAGCCAATTCCTTTAGTACTGGTAACTTAACCTTTCAATAACATATGTACGATAAATAAAATATACATCTACATCTCTATCCGTATTTGTAATGAACTTTGTTCAACTGCTATAGTGGTTGTAAGGTAAAAACTATAATTTTGATGACTTTTCAGACTTATTGTTCCCTTGAGTTAATAAGATTCTAGATTCATGCTAGGTTATGTTTTATTATTATTTTCTTAAATTACGGCAGATGGACATTGGTATTAAATGTAATATTAATACAGTTCATTATTGTACTCAGACCTTTGTAGTTTGTTTGGTAATAATGATTGGATTCATTTCCATCATAATTTCATGTCATTTTACTCCTATTCTACTCTGTTATTGCAACGGATTATTTCCGTAAGTAAAGTGCAGCAATGAAACTGAGCGATACGCGTGGTAATAAAAAATTGATTGAATGTGCAATTAAATACCGGGGTACCGCAAGGTTGCGCTCTAGGGCCGTTATCGTTTTTGTTTCACGACATCCACCTTTCTTTTGATTCTCAGCACATAATAAAAGGTTGCGCCAAGGGTCCCAGAGCCACGCTTTGAAAACCTTGGAGTTGAAAACATCTTCGAACCCAGAAGGTGCGTGCTCTCTAACAAATAAGCTCTTTTCTCTCAAGCGAGGCTACCAAACTCTACATGAGAAAGAGAAAGAACGTTATTGTCCCCCGCTGCAGACATTTCGCGTGACCGAGAAGCCCATTAAATTAAGGTGGCAATATTCTGCGTTACATTTCGTAAAAGAAAATTGTCGTTTTTTCTATTCTGGAAGCCTTTAAAAAATTCGCCTAAGGCTGCAGGCGGACGGAAAAAAATTCGTGAGCCATGATCCTTTAAAAGAAAAGTAAGCCATTTATTATGCCCTTGCGTACGCCCCTCTTCCCGGAAACAATATTGCTTACAATCGCCTGCACCCCGGTGTGAGTGTTCGAAGCCAGGCGAGTGCAGCTGGTTGCCGAGGTGCATTGGAGGTCACATTACAGGCAGTATACTTAGTTTTCTTCGCCTTCAATCGACACTAAAAAAGGCGATGAATCAGAGAGTAAGTAGGAACGTGCTCGCAAACTTGAGGCAGATCATGGATGTTGGATAAATCCACTGCTTTGAGTCATCCGCGACTTTAAGAAAGGGAAGTTGGAAAATGGCTGTTAATGAATTAGAGGTTTAAAAACACTCCGTAAGCCGTATGTATGTATGTACGGAGCTGTATGTACGGAATTTTATTAAACCTCTAATCTGTTTTGAAATCTGAATCTGTCTTTACTTAGGGATTTAATTGTTGGCTAACCGCGGTTCCTAATCACCACGGTTAAGACCTAATTTTGTTCATAGATTTTTCTTGCCAAGGAATCCAAAGAGACTGTTTATTCATATTCAGGTTTCCAAATACAGAAATTTGATTTCAACATAGGAATAAAGTGACTGAAGAATTATACCGTGTTTCCCCATATATAAGAAGCAATTTTTCTTTAAAAATTTCCGGTTTAAAAACTGGTCGCGGCGTACGAAAGCAAGGTGAAAGCTGGCGACCAATTCCAATTTTCGGGTCCCAAAAACAACGATCTTGTTATACATGGAGCGTCTTATACATGGGGAAATGCAGTAAATAGAAAGCGATGTGAAGGACAAAGAATTCTCAGCACTACACGATGATAATGGTGGTCTTGAAGAGACAACCGAAACGTCGACGTTACGAATAGAAGTAACTAACTATAAACGGCTGTAAGTCTGAGAAATATTCCTGTAAAAAGCTACTTAGGAGTACATAACGGCTCTCACACAATATATAAGTTAAATATGAAATCATTTCCCGACTAACAATAACATAAAGATCATCCATAAAGTAAGTAATTGTAAAAATGGTCAAAATCGTCTACGCCCCATACATAAAGAAGAAATAAATTAAGTATCCGTTCTTCGTTATGTCGGTTTTCTGGGATGGCTTCAACGCATTGAATTAATTTAAATAAAATGATGTGGGGATTTTGCAATGAATAAATAAAAATTAAGTACGCTTACATGTATACCATTGCGTTTTTAAACCAGCTACTTTTGGAATTCATTTCCGCTAGTTGTATTCATTCATTTGTTAAATGGAAGTCTTCTTTTGTGTTATTTCAAGTGAAACTTGTGGTATTTTTATGTTGTTGGTAGAAAAACGCGATCGGATCACCGCAATGCTTACATAAATATACGTGCCTGTGTTTGCGCTTCTCATAGAAACTAATAAAAATGTAATTAATTCTGATTGAGTGTATCTGAGACAGTTATATAACACAACTTAGTGGTAGCTTATGGCATCGTAAAAATTAAGTGTCGCAGGGAAGTCCACGGAACGTCTGATGGTTAGCCTTTTGGCAGAGGAATGATAAAAGTTAAAAAGGAATGGAAGATGTTTTGAAAAGGTCGACAGTAACTCCCCCAAACATGCAGCACTTCAGGACCTTACTCACAGTACACCGAGCATTAATTTATCGAGGAATAAGAACGTTTTTATGTGGAAATTCAGGTAAAACAACACACAACTGTAAGCGAGAGTGCATTTATTGAATAGGCGAGAGTGTTGAATAGGGCTGTAGCGTTAGCGATATATTCGGCTGCAGACGTGGGGGTGATTTTTAGGGCTTCTGTTTCGAAGAATGGAAACCCAAGCGATCAGAAGGCGGCTTTGACATTTCCCACAATCGTTTACTCACACCTTTGGCTTTTTTTCCACTCTCGTCGAATTAGCGCCATTATTCTCCGACAGCTTATTTTCTTCGTCTCGCCGCCGACGATCATTTTGCCGCAGACACGACACTCGCAACACTTTCTCCTTTAAATCCATTTTCGAAAACCTGGTGATTCACTTAAGGAAAAAGGTCGTTCCCGCCTCAACCTAATGGCCGAAATTCGAGACAGCTTCGCAGGATCCCTATTTGAAGTTGTTTTTTAATATCTTTTGAAGAACTCCCGTTCTTTCGACTGCCTTTTCTTTTTCTGTAGAACTTTTAAAAAATTGGCGACGAGTTAATGAGATTATTACGAAAAAATTTTCTCTGAGAGAACGACGTGCATGAGTTTGATTTATATGATCAAGGTAATGCAATTGAGAATAATGCACAAATATAGCGAACGAATGCATGTTTGCGTGTGCTCAACGAACCAATTTTAAAGACTGATGCCACCTCTTGATACTCATAACAAGTACTATGGAGTCCTAATATGGTTTTCACGAGTGATTCCATGCCATGAGAAAAAGAATGCTCCTTTCTGTCGTACAAATTCAATAAAATGGAGAATGAATATAAAGAAACTTGCGTAAGAAATTCAAACTGATCAAGTCAGACTTATTTAACCACATAACCGCACTTTACCTTACTAACTCACAAAAAGAAATACATTAGAATACCAAAGTATCTTTAAGCTAGGAAGTTTTAACAATAATTTATTTAATTATTAATAGAGTAACGCGAAGAAACTTAAGTAAGATTCCGTGCATTTATTGCATACGATAATCATGACATCTACTTAGATAAAAATATATAAATATGGATTATTATTGTAATTTTTTATATTTGGCGTCGTTAAATTAGTCAAAGCAGACTTTAAAGTTATTTCTAGAATGTTTTTGTGGAGTAACGATATTATTATACTTTGTTCTATATAAATAGCAATAATTCTGATAATCAAACTGAAAAATGAAATGTCGAATCAGTTTTTCCTCTTCAATGATAAGAAATAAACGTTTTTGTGATTGTAACGGTGAGCAAGAAAAGCTCAAAATTTGTGCAACTCAGCTCTTTCAAAACTTTAATAATGACGCTTTGTGAGGCCGATATGGCCAAATGGGCAACGCGTTCGACTTCAGTGAAAGCGGTTCCGTGTTCGAATCCCGGTGGGGGCATACATGCGAAATGATCTAAGCTGTCAAAGCACTTTTAACAATACTACTATGACGCTTTGTGTCTAAGTAAGGCAGCTGGAAGATAATGCGAAAGCATTAACAATTGATATGATAGTGACATTAAAAATCAAATAATCAATAACAAATGCTTAATACAGCATTGAAAGATTTTAAGCTTTCCTCGTGAATAATATATATATATATATATAGGATTCTCGGGTTTACTCCGGTTACTTTACTATCGCCAACGTTTCGATGACACATTCTGTCACCTTCCTCTGAACACTTTGGTAGGCCGAATCATAGGCAGAATATAAGGAAAGGCTTTTATATCTAAGCGAAGGTAAATTCTGCAATATTTGGTAAACTGAAGGAATACTTAACAACTTTCAGTGTATAATCCTCGTACACTTTATCGTACCAGAAGCCGTATTCAGTTTCGAAAGCCCTCATTGATCCTCATCTCTATTGATGCATTCCATACGTTGCTCTCAAATGCCTCATTCCACTTCTTCGCATTTCTGGATCCATCAGCTCTACACCATTTCGAACTTTGCATTATTAGCTTCTCTTCCACCTGCATCTCCATCAGCCAAAGGAGAACGTCCTTCCCCAAACACTTGCCTACCTAAAAATACATCGCGAATGCATTGAATAGGTCTCCTTGCGAACAGCCGCCTATAAAATTCCAAGCGAACTACATCGTTAGCGATTCGTTCAAATCGCATAATGGGGAAGCACGGCGACTTTTTTCAACCGGGGAAAAACGAGGGGTTGAAGAACTCTTCCCCAACATTATGCAGACCTAATTTCGCGATGTAAATAGCGCGACCTCCCATAGAAACGCCCTTTGTTTGGAGTCGGGCACTTTCCTGCCTCTTAGTATCTGAGGGAGAAGAGGTCACAGCGAGTAGCGCTTGTCATTCCAGGAAATATCCCGAGATCTCGTAGGTCAAGCCAACTTTCCGATTCCCGGGAAAGTCGAAGTATATCCCGGGATTTTCCGGGTCTTCCCTTCTAGTAAATTTAAGTCCCTTCTGAGTATTTTTCCTTATCCGTACTCAAAAATCAGAAACAGCATTCTCCTTTTTTATTACTAATATACAGTCATCCGTAAGTGATCAAATTAACTAATACAACATAAAGATTTTAATAGTTTAGCGTTATATGGTATTTTGATTTTATGGAACGAGTATAACTGTTATGTTTCTTCCCTCTGTCATTATTCTTTACTTCTGTATTATGAATTTGTACTCAATTTTATATTAATAATAATAATGAGACTATGGAAACTACCAATATTCTTCTTACATGTGGATGTGGAAGTGGATGCTGAAGCAATATTAGATAGACAAAATAGTGTATATAAATCTGTTTTCTTTTCTATTTAATTTTAATGGTATTTTGTTTTGTTTTTTTTTCCTTTTGATATTATTAACATGTTTTATTTGATCCTCTGTGCAATTTTATGTAAAAAGTGGCCTATTTTACGTAAAAAGTGGCCTATTTTATGTAAAAAGTGAAGTATTTTATTTTAATTGTATTTTGTTCTAAGTTTTGTTTTCCTTTTTGATATTATTAACATGTTTTATTTGATCCTATGTGCAATTTTATGTAAAAAGTGACACTCCATGGCACCTCCTGACGAGCTTTTGGCTCAGGGGGACCTGAATGTTACCTGATTAATTTTCTGTGTCTATTGATTTTATAATTTTTGTACTCTACAGTGTATCTAGTTAGTATTGTATAACCAATATTGTAATATTAATAACATCAAACCCTTCGTCACGTGAAGTTTAATAGAGTTAGATGAAATAATAAATATAACTTATACTTTTTCACAAATATTTGTGGAAAAATATAAGTTATATTTATTATGTCATTTATAATGGAATTCTACCAAATCTCGATCGTGAAGATTATTTTTTTAAGGAGATAGCTTGAAAAACTGCGTAGAATAAAACTACTTTGTGGCTCTATAAACCTAAGTTCGTACTAAGGAAGAAATACACCATAGCAGGAAAACACTCACAAGAAGGAGAGTGTGAAAAACCTACGAAACCTACTGATAATTGAAAGGTATCAAGCGATACTTGGTGGAATTCCATGATCATTCAGCATTCAATGATGATTTAATGACATTTCGTGGATTATTGCAAGTTTTTTCATTAAATAGTAGACTATTTACAGTTATCAGAGTTTTAAGGAAAAGACAGGTAAAATCCCATCTGAAAATCATTCAGATACATTATTTCGTGAACACAAAAACTAGAAATGAATTTTCTTCAAAAAGTCATACATTTTTAATTCTATACGTGGTATTTTAAAATCGCTTTAAATTAATATACTTGAAATATTAAACAAACGTGAATATATCTGGTTTAAAATCAATAACGAGCCTTAAAATAAGAAGAATTTGTATCATTCCACCGTCCACTTGACTAAAAATCATAATCCCGGGAATTTCCCGGGATCCAGGGATGAACAATTTTTTCATCCTGGAATCCCGGGATTCTTAAAAATCTGGGAAATGACAAGCCCTTGTAGCGAGCTCGAGGGTCGAAATATGTCCGTTATAGAGCTCGGTGCAGTGGGAGAAATTTGAAAAAGGAATGCTGGGTACGCAACCGGAATAGGGAAGGGATATTGGGAGTCGGCATCTATTCTTCAAACGTCGTCGGCCATCATTAATTTCCACATCGCATCGGAGATGAAAATAAAATATGCTTCGTGAGAGAGAACGTAAGTTCAGGGGATCGTGTGCGAGAGCAATAATTTTACGTGAATTTGTTTTGTTCGCTGTGGATACCCTCTCTGTCCGAAAACATTAACGTCACTAACTGCTTTAAAGGCGATCGAATAAATGAAAATTGGAACTAATGAATGAATGCGGTTTTTCTCTAAATTTACATTAAAAATATTGAATTAAATAACTAAGCGAAGGGAAAACTAAATAATAAGACAAGAGGACAAGGGGGGTCTCCTGGATAGCTATGAGGGCAATGCGTTTGACTTCGGTGTAAGAGGTCCCTGGGATCGATTCCCGGTGAGGGAGTTCGTGCGAAAATGACCTCAGCTGTCGAAGCACTATTAACAACGCTATTCTTAATTCAAGAACTAAATATAATAATAAATCTTAAATCAACGACAAAGGAGCTATGAAGAAATAGAGGACGCATCCGTTATTAGATTATTTTATTGATGAATAAAAGGCATTGAGTAGAGTATTTCAGGGACAATTATCCTTCTGAAGAATGATACACTTACCATAACCGTCAAATCATTACAATACTTATACCACTTTACACGTATGCAACGTAAAGGAAACATGAACTTTTCCTTGTTTCTTTCCTTCGGGAGGATTTCCTGGTAACATCTCTGTGTGAGTCGGCTGTCTCGACGAGGACCTCTGGCGGTGGTTTGTGCCACTATATGGAGCGCCACTTCCCTTGCTCACAAAAGTATGTCCTTGACAGACATGAAGAAGATGTAGGTAGCATGGTAGAATGGAAGAGATGTAGCATGGTAGTTCTGTTAAAAGGTTAGAATACCTGCCCGGAAAGTGGGAGACCTAGGTTTGAGTCCCAGGTATGTCGTTACTTTTCACACTGTACCGTTTATCATTGGGTTTTGATGCGCACATGTCCACGTGCAAATTCAAACACCTTTTACTATCCCGCGATCTATGGAGCTTATCTCTTCCACATATTATATCATGGCAAACGAACCACATACAACCATGTGATGCTACAGGAATTGCTACAGTTGAGGCTAGCGGATTCTCTAGTGATATAGTTGAAGTAGAGGTCGTATTGAATTAATATTTTGCGACGTTTGTTTTAAGTTATAATTGAAAGACTACCGAGAAGTGTTGAAAATATTTGAAAATATCTTCATAAATATATTATTACTAACATCTGAAATAGTTCAAGCAATTTATAATGCATGAAAATAACGTGAAAACACAGCAGCTGATGTTTCTAACAACAAGTTGTTATAGATGTAACTATTTTATCGCCGAGAAATCTTGACGGCAAAACTTGCTATAGAAGGGAATTGGAGCTAAGTTTTACAAAATATATAAACTTAAATACTAATATAAACGACGCTAATTTACTCGTGAAACTCATATTAAACCTACTTTGTTATTATCATTTAGCGAATGGTCGTTTCAGATTAAAGTTGTATTCGAAACAGAAAGATCTTATGCTAAAATCGAAGGTTAAGGTTTTAATGAGAGTTATTCTTATCTTAAAAGCAAAGTAAAAATGAGAGGAGAAAATTCATAATTTGTAATGCTTTAAAGGATAGTGAGTTAAATAAAATCGGAAATAGTCGAGGTGTTCCTATAAAAAAAGTTAGGGAGCTTTATTGGTAAAAATAGAAGAGGAAAAGCATGTCGGTGGAGTGACAAAGGTACAAATTTACGAAGGAAATTGGCGTAGATAAAGATGAAAGGAACATCGTGGGTTTTATACAAAATTCTTCCGCTGATTTAGATTCATTGTACGAATTCTCATTTCGATTCGCAGCAGGCAACGTTAGAGATTTTCAAAAGCTTCAATACATTAGTCATTCATGTTTACCCAAAAGTTAATTTGTCTGTTTTTTTAAAGCCTTAGGCAGAATATAGGTTAAAGCCTAAGTTGTCTGATTTTTCACAAATTACAGGATTTAATCAGATATTTTTATCTATTTCGTTTAATTTAAAGAAGCGCGTTTTCGTAAAAAAATATGAATGAATAGAAGACACTGGTTTGTTGTGAAATAGAAATATATATTTATTACCCAGTAAGGCGGTGTAGAATGACTGAATTGAATTCGAATTAAATCGTATGCCTGTAATAATAGAATATGTTGCAGTTTATAATATTCAACAGACAAAGATATATTCCTGATGACTTAATGGATCCTGGATGGATTTCAAATCAAATTTCTTTTGCGTATAAAGTATATAAGATTGAATATTTTTTCAACGACAATTCTTAAATGTACATTCATGAAACGTATTTTTCATTTTTTTTCGAAACACGTAATAATGAATAATGATTAAATGTAGTAATGTATATAATGAATTAGGACGCCATCGACTTACCATTAGTTCCTAATGAGACAGTATCCAATGTTTTTGTGAGAGAAATGCTTTAGCTCTCACAATCGCCTTAGTTGTCAAGAGAACGGATCACCAATATCATTATTTATTACAAAATTTGTTTACATTTTATAAAAATTCTCGACATTCTCCATCAAAAAAAGTTTTCCATAAACGGAATAAGAATTTCTACTCTTCTTTTCCTTACTTGCTTTTATACCGTAAGACTTCGAATTTTTATTTGGCAAAAGAAAATAATTAAGCCTGCTAGCAATGATAACGAGTATTATGTATTCGTTTGTCATTTTAATCATGTTCTTATTTCCAGGTTATACTTTTGTTTATCCAGCTTTCTGTTTCAAAATCTCTTAGTCATTACTCTCAGTAGGTTTGTGCAGGTTTTTCATACCCCCCTTCTTTGTGGGTGTTTTCCTGCTGTGGATATATTTTTTCCTAGGCCTCACTTAGGTTTTTAAATCCACAACTAAATATTTCCAATTTTGTCCTAATTCAACTTAAGTTAACTTTTATTATCTATTTTTGTACTCTTTGATATTATTATTAATTTATTTTTTCTTAATATTGACGATGGGTTAAATGGAAGAGGAAAGATGGAAAGATTAAAAGACTTTAAAGTCTCAATTTCGCCCAAAATAAAGACGTTATTTTTTTATTTATTTGTAGAGCGTAGAGACTACGTAGAGCTAAGAGGGGGAAATGAGGCTTACTAGGTAGGATGGGGAGTGAGGTAGTTTGCCCTTGCTTTTCTAACTGAGCCAGAATACCTACGCTAACAAGGTAAGAACAACGACTCCACAAGTATCAGTCTTCGTAAGATTCTGAAGGATAAACCTTAATCAATGCCATTCTTTAGCATCACTCAGACCTCACTATCATTAGTACGATTTCAACCATATGCAGAACTGAGATGAAAATAAATGAAAGATACACTCTGTAACAAAAGAAAAAGGAAAATTATTTCATTCGTCAAGATATGGTAGCAGGACCATAAAGAAATTACGAAAAATATTCTTATATTAGTTATTCCCGACAATAGGAAATGGAAACATAATATCCGCTGTGATTTCAGAGTTTCTACAAAATCTATATTTACTTTCACGACAATTTAAATAAAGCGGTGAAATTCAAACTTAAATTCAATTTTTAGAGTATAAATTTTTGGAAACCCTCAGAATCTGGTAACATTCAATTCCCAACTTCCTTTCAAGTTTACGTTAGTTATGAAACCGGAACCCTCATGTTTGTAGATGGTTAATAGATTGATTTGATTTTGAGTTTCCCAGAGAATATCAAACTAAACTCCCTTTCGCGCTACACGCAAGATTTCTTCAAATAATTGATAACTTTAATGAAAAATTTGCCATTCTTTATCGCTTTGTATCACTTTATGTTAAAGTACCTTTCTCTTCAAAAATAATCAAACAGTCCTATCATGGTATTTTAATAATTATCACTCCATTAATATTTTGAAAATGTTTACGTCACGCCACAAAAGAATGAAACTCCCCGTAACACTCAAGTCTTCTTTCCTGAAGATGGTAACTTAGTTGGCGAAATACGTATTTAGAATAATCACCTTCCAAAGCGTAACCACGGAGTACCCTAATTGCTTTCTGGAATTTTCTGGTGAGTTTGCTGGTTAACCACGGCTTTTTGGAGATTATTCTTCAAAACTCTTATGTAAATACTATAATAACTATCGCCTCAAGCATGTGCAAGGAATTAGTTTCTATTAGCCGTTATTTCACGAGTAAAGGAATACTTTTATTGAATTCTTCTCCGCGGAGCTGAACTTTTACATTTCATCCTCGAAGATCCTTTACAGTGGCTGAACTTAATTTTTCTCATTTATTCAAAAAGGAGGGAATTGTGGAAGTCCAATTTATATAAAAATGGGACTTCCACAATTTTCACTCTGTGAAAAGAATAATTCATGAAGGGTGCTCTAGAAATTTTTTGCAAAAAATTGAATGATTTTCATATGAATCTTTATTTAGAGGTTTTCTTTCTTTTGGAAATCTGAGTGAGGAAAATTATGCACAAAAAAGATATGAATATAAACGAGGTTAAATTTTTTCTTCTATACGTATAATTATGTACAGTCATACCTATTAAAACGCTCCGGCTTAAGACGATATTTCGCTTGATACGACCTTTTCCCACTCTACCTTGACATGAAACACGTGGTAAGAATACCACTTCAGACGATCTGGTAACCACTTACACAGCAGATTTTTCAGTGCGCTGCAACCCGCTTCAACTGGACTGCCTTCCAATATAACCCAAATTGTTTGTATTATCTGCATCGCCGTCGTCTCTTCTTCCTAACTTCGCTTTATCTCTTACGAGGTCGCTTTCCTTTTTTTGTTTGCTATGACTGATGGTGCAAAAAGAAACTGAAGATATTACATGGCAGTCCATTATCCATATCTACAACAGAGCCGATTTTTAGTTGTAGAGAGATCTTCGCCATTATTTTCATTTCATAACAGAAGTTTTAAACTTCTGGGGCGAGTGCTACTTCAGAAACAAAAGGAGATAGTAGAACTTAAACGTATTTCGCACAAACCAGCCCTTGGGATGATTTCTATTAAAACGTAAAAATTCACTCACAGCTATTACTAAACATTCCAGACATATTAAAACGCTCCATTAGAAGGAACTTTTTACTATAGCACACAAAAACAATCTACACACGACCATGGTTTCGTAGCATGGCTACATCATCAGGTGACAAAAAGGAAACATGACACTGAATAAATACAAAGCCAAATGTAGAATCAGCCAATAAGAGGAGGGGTGGGGGGATGGGGAGGGGAAGGGTACCGAGAGGAGCAGAGGNGGGGGGGTTGGGAGAGGAATAATAGGGCGTGGGTTAAGGGTAATTAAGGTAAAGGAGATAAGAAGTAACCACAATGTCTGAGAAACTCAAGAATACAAAGTCAAAGGCGGCAAATTATACATTCCAGCGCTGCAGCCAGGCTTCATCTAAAATTCAATTAAATCTATGATTAATATTTAATTAATACTAAATATAGCCAACATTTTCAAACATAAAACTGCCAGGTCTTCGAGGTCGCTCCATTCTTAAACTTTTAACCTCCTAGCTGTTAAGCGAAAGCGCCTTTTAAAAATAAACGGAAAGCTTGGCTCGAATGGGAAGTTTATCCAATTGAAAATCCGCCGAAGTGATTTTCTCCGTGTCCTTTCAGAGGTCGCTCCGCAATTAAGGACCCTTTGGTCGACCTGTTCTTTACTTTTGACGCTTTTCGCTCGACTTTACCTTGATTCTCAATCGGCCGACCGCTTCCATTTTCGCCCGCAAGCGTGGGCGTTGGTGCTGAGTGAAAAAAAATTGCATCGCGGTATAGCGAAAGAACTGAAACTCCCAAGCATATGCTTGCGACGCACGAAAATCTGGGAGATTTTATCAGCGGGTTTCGCGTACATGTAAAAAGATATCTGTACCCCTTTTTATCAGTTTGTTCATTGTCACAGCCGCCGAAAAATACAGGCTCAAAAAGGACGTAATGCTATAGGTATATGACGGATAGGTATATGAGATTATAAATAAGTATTATATCCAGTTTAGACAGAAGACAATCATGGAAAACGGTTAAGACAAGAAAAGCAACGCTCATCGGTATATGCTCTGGCACAACATCTTCATACATAATAAATTAGAAGAAACATTTTTGGTAAAAAGCTGGAAGATACACTAGGAAGTTCGTATTAAAAAATATTACGACAGAAATGTGATATACCTCGTGTAATAAAATCAAAATGGAGGCTGAAAACCGTGACAGTTGGGAGCGACAATGCTATATCTTCAGGGAATGAACGATGAAGCGATATTTCGGCTTTGATCATTTCTACAGAACATACCCCTCCGACTTGTTTCCAACTTCTGGCTTATCGATCTTTCGAATAAACAATTAATCTTGAGCCGTTAACAAACCTCAATCTCGGGGAAAAATTTACTTATTGAAATTGAAAATAAGCAAAATTCGTCTCATAAATTATATCAGAATTCTTCCGAATTCTGTCCAAAAAAAGTATGCATAGTTATAAAGTAGTCTACGTCAGTGTTTCTCAACCATTCTTCGTGGATCACTGGTGCTCCGCAAAAACGAGTCAGGTGTTCCACAGTCGTTGATAATTTCGTGATTGTGAGGTTAAAAGGGTGAAAACATCGCGGAGATTGTGGCTTTATACGCATATTATAAACTCAGTGCGGCTGCAACTTGTAACTTGCAAATGTTTTAGTAAACATTTCACCAAGTGCTCTCAAACTCATCCTCTAAGAGCGCATTAAATGTGCAAAGGGCAGTCTCTTAAAGGTTGAGAAGCATCGGTCTAGAGTGAAAGTTTCATCTCCTTGAAGAGTTTTCCCAAATAAAATCTGCAAACATTTGCCGCAAATTTAACACACCGACATTCTTCCTTTGTACTCACTGCGTGTGTGTACTGTGACGGGTTGACTTGAGACGATTACCTTGATAAACGAAACAGAATTCATCTCGGAGACGAAACACTGGCATGCAGCAACTGGGAGGTGAGGAAAAGGAAATCATCTTCATATTCCCCAGGGAAAAGTGTCGAGGAAACAACAAACTCGAGTGGAAATATAAAATATTTATAGCGGAATCGTATGACAGGGAAAGGCTGGACGGAATATGAAGGAAATAGAGAGGGGCTGATGCTTTTAGATGGGGAATATACTCATAGGTGGAGCCGAGATGGGCGGGGTCGATTTTTACTGCCAAGGGAGGGACGAAACCTAGGGCGAGGTGCATGGTGTCGGCGGTGGTTTTAACACCATCGGAGCGAGAGACGCTCGTCTACTTTTTTATGCAGACCGAGAGAGTCTCGAAAGAGGGCGTGGCAGTAGAGCGGTGTGTACGTAACGTGGCGGGCGAAAGCGGAGGCGAGAAAACGGCCATGAATGTGTGTGTATTGTACGATACGCTAAGCGTTTTTCTTTTGTCGGTTCTTTTGCAACGTACGCGAAATTCGCTGAAAGTCGGACTCTCTTACGCAGTCAATTTTTCGCCGAGAGTGAGGTTAGTTAACGGCTCAAGATTAACTGTTTATTCGAAAGATCGATAAGCCAGAAGTTGGAAACAAGTCGGAGGGGTATGTTCTGTAGAAATGATCAAAGCCGAAATATCGCTTCATCGTTCATTCCCTAAAGGTATAGCATTGTCGTAACTCCCGACTGTCACGGTTTTCTGCCTTCATTTTCATTTTATTACACGAGGTATATCACATTTCCGTCGTAATATTTTTAAATACGAACTTCCTAGTTTATCTCCCAGCTTTTTACCAAAATGTTTTCTTCCGATATATTATGTATGAAGATGTCGTGCCAGAGTATGTGTCGAGAAATGGTCAACGTTAAAGGAAAGCAAAGGAAGGGATTTAGGAATAACTTGGCACTTTTAAACGGGTGCCTTGATAAACTCATGTGAAGTGAGTGGGAATCGAATCTAGATCTCCCACTTCTCGGGCGGAAAGTGATAGATGTATCTTAAAAGTTATTCAGGTCGGAATAACCAATTGTGTTACCATGCTGAATGGTCCTTTTCTCGAGATGATTTGAAAGTTAGTTTGAATGGTGGCTCCAACTTGGTGGCACGGTCCTCAAACTTGGTGGCACGGTCCTCATAAAGTCTACTAGATGATTGGAACAGAACTCAACATAAGTCATATGTTTCTTCTAATAAATTATGTATGAAGATTTTGTGCCTGAGTATACACCGATGAGCTTTGCTTTTCTTATCTTAACCGTTTTCCATGATTGTCTTCTGTCTAAACTGGATAGTACTTATTTATAATCTCATATACCTATCCGTCCACCTAGTTCTCGCCACTCGTTTCCAAAACCATATATCTGCAGCTTTAAGTTTAGTAGTTCCATTCTTTCTTAGGGTCCATTTCTAGCATTCATGAGTTAGCACACTCCATATGATTTTCAAAATATTGTTCCTCTACCATTATTGTTATTTACCAGAACACTTTTCTTTATTTGAAAGGCTTCCTTTACTAAAGCTATTCTTCTCTCGATCCCAGTGGAGCAACTGTCACATCTATCATACCACCCAAGTAGCAGAAATCCTTTATCCTAACTCCTCCTATACTTATGTTCGTCTATCTCCCACTTTCCTTCTCTTCTGTCTGTAAAGTTCAACAAGAAGGCCGATTGAAACCTCGTCCTCTTAGGATTTGGTTTCACTGTGAACTGCATCCTTTACTTAGGAGAGAGACAAACTATCACAAAAATGATAATGGAAAGAATAGTAGAAATGGAACTAATGAAACGTTTTGATTTTGATGTATTCCTTTCCTAATTAATTCTTTTTAAATGTTTGACAATATAGGAGATTAAGGTTAAATATTCATTATTTTTGTGATGTAAGAGAATATTCGTTGTCAGTTTAAAAATATGGGGATATTTTCCTTAAATTTCAACGTGAGTTAGCGTTCATTCAAATTTTCTGTTTCGTAAACCTGCAATACAGAAACGTTTTATTACAGCCGATCTATGAAGAAATCGAGTTGGTGAATTCATAATGGGTCTCGGGAATTTTAAATTTGAATTTAAATCGAGATATTGGTGGCTTTAATCTCCAATCTGAACCTTTGGTCGAAAATATACTTTTATAAGAAGAGAGGAATTTGTAGAAAACTATAAGGTATAAGAAGAAAATATCAAAAAGTGATCCCAAAGCAAAAAAGGACGCCAGTCATTTTTATTACGACGTTAATAAATAATTCAGGATTAATTTTTCATATATTATGCTTTTAATTAATTTTTCCTGCTACTTCTTCTTTTTATTCGTCTTTGATAGTTTATATTTCCTTGGATGTAATTTTCGTACAAATTTCTGCCTTCTGTTAGTGAAAGGTGGAAAGTAAACATTTTTAATAATGCAGTCAGAGGTCACAAAAACTATATGGACATTAGAACGTCTTATTATAGAAAAAGCTTCCCGTGCGGATACACAAAGAAAGTTTACTAATACCTCATTTCCTTTCACCAACATTTCATGAGTACTTACACCTACTTCAAACTTTAGTCGACTCCTTTCGATGTTTATCTAATTTTTTTCCATTAAATACACGCTTCTGTAGAAACTAAACGGTTATAATTCCAAAATTTCAAATTGTAAATAGAAATCGTTTCCTTATTTGTAATGTAGGATTCGTAACGTCTGTACCGTAAAGCTACATTAATGAACTTTTACGTCTAGAGTCTGTTTATCCTACTTTATTCTATTGATCTCAACCAAATTTCACACAATTCACATTTGCAACACAAGAAAAGGCATTGAGACAAATTTCCATACAAATAACATAGCCTGATTCGACTCCAGATGGCTTGGAATGACCTCCATTAAAAAAGCACTTTAATTTCGTTTTCATTTGCAGGGGGATTTACTTTTTTTACAAAATAATATTAGAATTAACAGCCTCACAAAATCATACAAGTACCAAATGAAGAGAAATAAATTTGATACGCCCCAATCACAAGCACAATCAGAAAAGTGGATCGCAGGGTACTTTCGTAGACATTGATGTAAATACGTATATTTTATTATATAATGGGTTTATGTTGATCCCTCTCATTAGAGACTAAGGCGATAATTGAAGCGGAGTTAATGCATTTTTAAGGAATCCATGGAAAATTCAGGTGAATGAGATATGAGGCATGATAGTTTCCTCGTTTCTTACAAAGTATACCCAATACTGTTGAACTTAGAGATATTAATACAAGCATAGAAACTGAAATTATTTATATTAGCGTAAATTCCATAACTATCACTGAATATAAATTCGGTCTTTCATTAAAAATTATACGTTAGCAACTCTTGTCGAAAAGTATTCAATTTACATGCATTTTTACAATTTTAACATCTCCGATAAATGCCGTACATAAAAATGCATAGCTTAAATCACATAACTATTATATAATTACGATTTAATTAAAATTTTATTCCGTCATACTTGATTTTTTATTGGTATTTTATAGATTCATTTACGCTTGAGTCTCTTCCATGAGTTTATGTATGAACGTTCCGCTGTAGAACTTTCTCCGCGAGCATATTTACATAATGCGATGAATATTTACATGGCAAGTTTGTCATTAACGCAATCCGCATTTGTGAACACCCCCGTAAAATGTATTCGTAAAGGAGAATTTTAACGAACTTGCAAAAAGATGTACGGTTCCAAAGTTATAACAAGTGTAAAAAATGGCGACATGACTACTACTCGAACCCAGGTCTTCCACTTTCCGGGCAGGTATTCTAACCATTGAACCACCATGCTGCCTCAATAGAATACCTGCCCGGAAAGTGAGAGACCTTGGTTCGAGTCCTAGTCATGTCGCTATTTTTCACACTTGTTATTCCTTTGGGATCAGCCGCAGGACCTTATCCTGCAAAGTATTCACACCTTTCCTTCATCGATGTACGGTTCATTCACGTTCAACATTTCCAAATATCGCCAGGTTCCTGTGATAGTCATAATTAATTTTCCGAAAGAACTATCAGCTTAAAATGATAGCATTATACGTGGTGCTGGGCTTCCGTACTTAGCAATTTAATCAAAAATTTCTGATAAATCGGTCGGATTTCGAGATAGCTACGTAAAAATGCTAAATAATCGTGATGCGACCATACAATGAGAATCGTTTTACAAGGATGCATCCCAATAATTGCTACTGTAAGGATTATGGCTAATAACTATTTCAAAAACTATTTATAAACGTCTTAGGTATTGGAAAGAAATAAGACGATGGAACTAACACTTTAATTTATACAATAGCACAATAAATACGCACTCTCAGAACCTCGGTTTCATTGCTTAACCATCAGACCTGATGATGTTGCTAAGCAATAATGGTGGTATTCTAAAAAGTGTTAGTTCTACCATCTTATTTCATTCTGTTATGTATCTTATTCTTTCTGTCCACCAAAGAAAGACCGAAACCTTGTCTTAGGTATTGCTAAGGAAATAGTGGAGGAAATCTACACTCATCAAAATAAGTATAAGAAAATCATTGCTTTTCAATAGTGATTACATCAATTATCCAAAGATAATGATCAAACTAAATAACGTTAAAAATATGATATTTTGAGAAAAATATAATGAAATTCTGAGAAAATAATTAACGAGAAAACTGCGAGCATCACCGCTTTTAAAATTTTTCCCGGCTCAATCCTCCCATGTGCACGCTCTTCACTGGAATCCATTTTTGCCTTTCTCTCCATTTTCCTCTTCAACTTTCTCATCTTCTGTCCCTCACATCGATTTCCTTCTACGTTCATTTCGACCTTGAGGACTTATTTCTCGTTCCGGAATAAACGCCTCTTATTTTTCCGCCCCTCTTGCTTCCCTTCTCGTTCTGCGTTCTTCTGTTTCATTCCCAATTCTCCCATCTATTTTTATCCTCCTTCTTTCGGAAGTTCTTATTATCTTTCTATCTTGTTTTTCTTGGCGCGGTTTCCCAGAATGGCTCTTTTTGTATTGGACAGCAGATGAGGGCACAAAAATCTTGGTCGAATATCTTGCTTCAAGGTTACGTAATCATATGGAGAGAATCTCTCAGCTTCATTGGTATCCACTCCCTGTTTATATCGTTGTATTGTATAGAAGTGATCTGATAAGTATTCATAAATTCAATCGTTTTTTTATACGACTGCTAATGATATAATTTTTATTTTATTCGTACAGAATAGAGAAAAATGTACGTTTCATTTGAATTTTTCCGAGGCTAGTTAAGGGACGTGTTGGTATGAATGATCCTGGCTAATAATATTCATTTGGTTACTTTCCATTTATGTATATAGGGATGGATAATTACCTTATTCTGATGGTAAAACACCGGACCTTATCAAACTCTGAAGCCGGTAAAACCGAGCCGTTGTAATAAAACTTAGTCTGAGTTAATTTTATGTGCTTTTAAGACACTGTAAAGGGATCCAGCGTAACTATACAATGAAAATACTTGTTTAAATGAAATCTATCATTGAAATATCCGTATTTTACTAATACCATGTTTATTTTTTCTTACTCCGATTTTTCCAGCAAATCAGTTCAATAGAAAATGGCAAGCCTAGGTTTATGCGCTGAATTTCTGAACAAAAAACACAAAACAGACGGGTAACGAATTAATCGTAGAGAAGAAGCTTATCTTGGAATGATCATTCCGTAAGCAAATATATCGAGATTCTGACCGACCGATAGAGCAAGCTGGCGCGATACCGATAGAGCTACCTTTGCGCGTAAAATATTTGATGTAATTAACTTACAAAAATTATTCGTTAAGTAAGTTAATGTAAATAATTCAATTGAACCTGTGTTTTCTTTTGATGAAAATCTATTTCCAGGTCATACCATTACTATCTAGTGGTGGTCAATCGGTCGAATACGGCAAGTTCCATGTTCATTTACAAAAATTGTTCTGCGGAAACAGTAAAACAACTTGCAGAGTCCAGTATTAATTTTGCAAATAAACGTTGAGGATTATTACATGTTACTCCAACGATGAAGTATATCTTATATTTATTGAAATAAGAATATATCACTGAAATGTAACAAAGCTCCGCAGTAATATAGCCAAGCTCAAATAACGAACAATATTATAGAATTCGAGATGATTGGTGACATCTCTTTGGACCATGGTGTATACGAGTCCATAGTTTAACCGGCGGATTTGTTTCCGGATAGAGGTGTAATGTATCCTTCTAAATTCTAAGGCATTTTGAAGACTCCCTAATTTAAAAAAGTTTATTTTTCCGGGATCCATTTAAACTTTTTGAAATTGTTGTATGCTTTTGCAGTGTTACAGTTATTTCAACTTCATCAAAAATTATAACGATAGTGGAACAGCAGTCATTACGATAAAATTGACTATTTATAAACTTCGATAATGTGTAACGTTTATATCTTCAACTTACGTTTACGTGATACTTTCAAATAAATATTGGGTTCCGAAGGAAGTATACAATGTGAGAACGTTTAGGGCTACGGAAATACTCACGGACCTCACTATCTTCATTACAACAGGCCTGCATCGATGTTATGGTCGTGCAGATATAAGTCAGGAAGTATTAATATTTATATATAGTTTGAAAATCTGCACGGATCATCATAATACCCGCAGTAATCTGGGATTCTTAAGTAAGTTTCCGCAGCCTCATAGCTCTTTTCCCAAATGTGGCAATACGAGTACAACGGTGTTAAAAGTTTAGCATTCTTTCTCTGCTTTTCATACACGTAAACTCAATGTCGAGAATATTATGTCGAAGTTTCAGCTCGTAAGAAATTCGAAAATCGGTGAAACTAAAAATGTTCAAAGTTACGACCGAAAATATCAGCATAAAAAAACCCATCAAATGTCTGGTACACCGAAAGCCATATTTATACTCAATTTACTCCATCCGTTATGCAGCGTCGACGTTTTACGAACCAGATGTCTCTCGCAAACATTTAGTTTTGAAACTGACCCAGTCGCGTGTATCATACACGTTTGCACGTCATGTAATACAGCACTAACTCACTCACTCACATCCGTCACATTTTCATATACTTTCATCCTTTACCGTCGCTTTCCCCATTTCTTCCTTCCCAATCGTATCCCAGACCTCCCCTCCATCCAGGCTGCAGGGATGTGCGGGAAAGCCAAGTGGATATAGGTTTCCATGACAACCGCCGGTATTCCCACCCTCGCCAACTACCTCATCCCCCCTCAGCCCCCCTCCCAGGCTTACTTCAGACCCATTATCAGATGGAACGCTGCAGTCGCGGAATATATCATTGGTAGTTTGGCCGGGAGAGAGTAGATCGTACCGACCGTGCATCTGAGCATCGCTGCCCGCTTTCTCATCCACTTTGCCTTATAACGAGCCGCTCGCACCTTCTCCAAAGATGTCTCCCGTTCTCATTGGAATGCATGAGATCTCCTGTTTTTATCATTAAGATTAGACGCAAGCGCCAATCCGTGTCCTGTTGGGGAGCTGCGGAATTAGGCGGGAAGATCAAGATGACGGGAGAGTAGCAATAAATAAGCTTTTCTCCGGGAGAAGGTTGCGTAACGTTAGGGTTTCATCCGCCGAGGTCTCTTTGGAAGGGAATGGAGCTGAGTTTTTTGTTTTTTCTGCTCGAAGTCCTTTGAGATTTGATGTAATGAGTAAGGATATTGCTGATAGCTTCTAATCATACTTTCATTGAGTTTTCATTGTTCACTATGTTAGTGATTGTCATGGCACTAAAACGGTAAAAACATAAAATAACATTACACATAAATAACACAAAGAAGGAATCGAAAGGAATGCCGTAGTAGCAGTATTGTTAGAAGTGTTTAGGTTTAGGACAGCTTAGGTCATTTTTCACATAGGCCCCCACCAGGAATCGAACCCGGGACCGCTTTCACCGAAGTCGGACGCGTTGCACACTTGGCTATCCGGCAGCCCGTAATGATATGACGTTGATTAAGGAATGTTGAGGCTACCGAATGCTGGAACACTTATGTAAATGTACAAGGATTAAGGAAAGGTGTAATAACTTTGCACGATAAGGTCGTGCGGCTGAAACCCAAGGAATAACAGGTTTGAAAAATAGCGACATGACTATGACTCGAACCCAGGTCTCCCACTTTCCGGGCGGGTATTCTAACCACTGAACTACCATTCCGCGTCTGACCGGAAAGTGGGAGACCTCGGTTCGAGTCCCAGTCATGTCGCTATTTTTCACACTTGTTACTCCTATGTAAATGTACTCTTCCATGCAAAATATATATAGGATGGAGCCTTCTTTTTCCACTACAGTGGAAATCGAGGTTAAATCGCTTGAAATGTCTCCCTCGAGATATGAGATGTTCAATTATAATTTTGTTCCACCGAGTAAATGGGGCAACTAGAATTAGGGCGGCTGTTGCTCCTGATAGTGACGGGAAGGATCCGACTTCCTCACGGAACTCCCGAGTCACGACAAGAGAAATGGCAGAGATCAAGGGAGCGTTGAGACTTAAGGCGTCAGCTTTATACGTGAAAGCAAATTGGATTGTTGACAAGGCAGCATTACATCATAGTTCTCGGAAATTAGATCTTTTTCCACAAGAGCTACTCAAAGATTGGAAAGGATCCGTAATTTGAAAGATTTTTCCGTGATTTCTTAAATGATTTCCCATAGTATTTTTCTTCGCACATAGGTGCAATAATATCTAATTCCTTTACTTTATTAAAATATACAATTCATACAACTTAAGGTGCCACTTTATTGGGTAAAAGCTTGGACTTTTAACGTAACCTGACAGAATAAAATTAACATATCCTAGCGTGACTCCATGGAACTTAATACACATCTTGAAAAAAGAACACTGTAATTTTCACAGCAGGTTTTTATTGAATTTCGTCAACAAGTTGACATTTTCAGGTAATTATCTAGATGAGTGCGGGGGTTAAATAAATCCCTTCCTACTCATATTTAACCCCCGCACCAATGTAGATTTTCGCCTTAAAATGTCAACTCGTTGACAAAACTAATTAATAAAAATCTACTGAGAAATTTACGAAAAGTTCTTTCTTTTAAGTTATCTCAGGATAGAAAGTTGGAAATTTGTAATTTGAAAGCAAAAGTTCGTCCTGTTGACCTAGTTAAAACCGCATAGCTTATAAAAATTGTTTTTTGAGAAATCCTCAATGATCTTTTTCTTCAATTACAATTTCAGCGACATTTGTATGAAATGATATGCATTGCTGTAGAAATCAATTAAAGAAGGATTTTTGGAGAAATCTATGACAAGGAAATTTAGGAAGAGGTATTCATATTTGAAATATCTTCCACGGGTTAATTATTAAAAGTGAGAATATTTTTTCCTAAATTTCCTCATCCATCCCTGTCTTTTATACGCTGAGGTAACTGGCGCCCTAGAAAAATAAAAAGTAAGAAAATCGGAAAAACTGAAATAATAAAAGAAGTAATAGTAGGGGAACTACGCGGAATATCTTCCCTATATCTAGGTCAAAAATCGTTATCTCTATGATTCCTACTACGTTGGTTATAATTGCAGACATTAAGAAGTTAACCACTTCATGGAAAGCAAATTGTGATCAATAAATTCATCAAAATACTTCACACCTAAATATCTCAGCTCATGTCTTTGTCTGTCATACCTCATACTTTGTACATAAAGTTATGTTGTTGAAGAAAAATTATTTTAGAGGAAACCAATAATTCAGAAGCTAATTCTGATTTAATAAATGTTTTTAATCGTTATGAAAGGATGCTTCGGCACATTTGTTTAAATAAACATATTTAATGAAAGGAGTATTAATTTTTTATATCTGCTCATACATAGGAGACATTGAACAGACAAGATTATTCATATTTCAGGACTTTTAACATTATTATAAAGTATTTATAACTATTAATATCTGTGCAGGGAAATGAAAATAAGATAATTTAATAAACCTACACCTTGTTAAATATACATATTCGGCTACCTTACGCTCAGTTACCCTGTGTTACCTTTCGGGCGATTGTCTTCCGGTTACGTTGGCTTAAGTTCCGGTTACGGTTAGCCAACCGCACTAATTCATCATGTTATACGTTCTAACACCAAAAATAAGGGAATTTTATTGAACGTTTATCTCGAATATTTTTCACGCTTCGGTAACGTATTTGGAGAAATGATGAACCAGAAATGCGCTTTATAGAGCCAAAACTGCTCCCAAAGTACGCGATGTTTCTTCCATTCCTTTTAGAATCCGATTTCTATAATTAAGTTTGCGAGGCAGAGATTCTGTGGTCCAACAGGTCACTCCAAACGATGAATTTTGTTACCTCGGATAAAACTGCCTGCGGTGTCTGCCCGTTTCCCGTCGGAGCTTTACGTCTCGAGTGGATCTTTCCTCTGGAATGCATGCGTCAGCTCGGTTTTTGAAGGGCTCCTCAAGGTTCCTTTCCTCTCGACTCCTCTATAATTACCTCATCACGAGATTAAGCGTTGTTCGAACTTAATTATCCGCCAAAATGCCCCGAGTTTAACGTCCGAGGCGCTCGGGGAGATTCTGCTCACTTGCAGACGGCGAGGAGCGGTAGAGTAAATGAAATTCAGAAAGAGTTAACTTCTCCGTGTAAATTCACCAGCCACAGCTCTCGTAAGAAGCTGAGTTGTAAGAAATATTCAGTATCATTAGCATATTCTTATAAATATAGGTGAGAGTTGCCCAAAATTCTCCCGTATATATATCAAGCTTTAATAATATGCTTGGGTTGAAAACTGTTTATGAATTTCATGATAATTAACTCTAAATGACTTCGCAGTAGCATTATATGAACATCTTATGCTCTTCTTTTATTTCTCCTATGTAGTTTATATTTCTGGCTTTGAAATTACATACATCAACCTTAATGATATAAAATTTCATGTTGCGCAAAAATTAAATTATATCAAAAAACATATTATTCTACAGAGTACATAAATATAGGTTTTTGAAGGATTTAATTCATTCTTACTGTTATTATTATTCTTAGTTTTGATTACATACCATGTTGAAATTTGTACTTAAAAGACTTTATTACTGGATGAAAATGTTTTTAATAGTGGACTAGTTAACACGGCACCTCCTGATGAGCCTCATATAATAATAATAATAATAATACGTCTTTATTCGGGCGAGATTGAGACTAAAAGTCTCCTCTTCCATCTAACCCATTGAGATATGCTGATGAATGGTACGCATTTCGGTCACTCCTTATGAAATCACAAGCAAAGTATAATACATAGCGTCATTGTGCTGTGCTTAAGATGAACTAGTCCTACTCACAGCATTCTGGTTCTAAGAAAGCAAGAGCGAACTGCCTCACTCCTAACCTTGTCCAGTCGCCTCATTCCCTCTAAAAGCCATTAGCTAATGACTGACGCATTAAGTATTCAGCCTGTCTTCGGGTAGCTGTCTGTGCATACCGACGATGCGGATGTCTTTCGTATCACGACCTAATGCGAATACATTTTAAACAACTGGACTAATTACACTCCAACCTAAGAACACCGACAACCGCGCAAAAAATTAAGAATAATCCGTCGAAAAATAAACCGACATAAGACTAGCTCTGAGTCATATTTTATACAAATACAAACACCGAGATAATTCATAGTGGGATTTTTCGAGTAATTAAGGTGATGGTAAATTACTGCACATCTAAATCGGTGACNGAACTATGTGGACACGACTGGGACTCGAACCCAGGTCTCCCACTTTCCGGGCAGGTATTCTAACC
The DNA here is from genome assembly GCA_000376725.2 of Ladona fulva. Classification (NCBI taxonomy): domain Eukaryota; kingdom Metazoa; phylum Arthropoda; class Insecta; order Odonata; family Libellulidae; genus Ladona; species Ladona fulva. The sequence goes on along the minus strand of KZ308126.1, from coordinate 804,612 downwards.
ACTGAACTACCGTGCCGCGTCTCTCTCACACTGTTAAGGGAATGCTTGGGTTCGAGTCCCAGTCGTGTCGCTATTTTTCACACTTGTTATTCCTTTGGGATTTTCGTACGTTTTACAATCTACTAAGTTACCTTCCTTTCCTTTATCCTATATTTTCATATTTTCATACGGTCCTCATATGAGGACCGTAGTCGCTAAATTACTTAAATTACTGTACTTGCAATTAATTCAACCTATATGTAGCGTCTGTTTTGATACTGTCTTTAAGGTATTCAGGTAAAATTGAAAAAAAATCGTTGTTACGACGAGTGTAATTCAAAATGGTCTCTCTTCCACCTAACCTCGTATCTGGTTTAGTTACGGAAACATTGAGTTACTTACCGTAATAATGACTTAGTACCTACTATTAGAACGTTGTATCTATATATCGCCCGAGTAATTAACAATTCCGTAATAAAAAATGAAATTACCATAAATATAGGAATAACCTCATATTTGTACCACGATAAATAAGTGTTGTGACGCTTCATTCAAAATGACGAAAAATGCTTTACATGTGTCCCTGAATAATAATTAGACTTGGAACAAAACAGTGTCTCCAATGGCATTACTCTATAAAGTAATGTAGATAAAATAATAGAGTGGATAATATATGTATGGTTTTATGGAACGTCTCTATTGTTCTTTTGTGCGTTATTCCGTGATGTTCGGCTAGAAACATTCTAATGATAAATTTCTAATGATAATTCAAATATGGTGGGCCTGTGCCATTTCCATTAAGTTTCCTGTAACATATACTACCCGCGACACAATTAAGTTTTGTTAATTGCCTACTCTTAAGGATAGAGCACAGCAGCTGGTGAGAGCAAACCTGTACATGGTGGAAATTGAAGGTTTTATTGATTCCTACATTTTATGATTGCCTACTTATTCATAGGCTTCCATATATACTTCTTTTGAGAAACATATATCAGCTATATTCGATTGCAAGGGGAGATTTTTGTCTTACACCTCTTACACTACTTTCGTCACCTCACTAACTGCATAACTAACTGGATTGAGAAACAGAATAAAAGAAACGTTTTATATTATATTATAATATTTGTAATTATTCATAAATATCAATTTATATTATAGAAAACAAAGAACAGACGTATAAAGTATTCGGTTTAAATACAGGGATGAAAGAGAGGATTAGCCTGCATGAAGAGGTCTTCATACCCTTCCTTAAGAGTAAAAAGGAAAAGAGCTTTTTTGTGATATTGAAATTTAAGTTGTATAAATTTGTTATTTAAATTTAGAGCTGTCTAATCGAGGTCAAAATTTCTAATTAAATAAATAACTTTCATTGATGTATAAGGTAATAGATATATTTATAGACATAATTCCATTTAGTGCAGGCAAATTGTAAATATCGTAATCCATTTTTACCGTAATTGGCTTCTATTTGATATTTACTATTCTTACAATTGGGGGGTGTGCTTCATATTGTTATTACTGTGAAATATCATTTCTATTAAGTTTCAATTTAGTTGCATGTAGCGCAAAATACTATTCCATTAATTTATTATAGAAAGTATTTAGAAATTAACTCTCCTTCACATATATCAAAAAACATTAAAAACAATAAGTATTTAGTATAACATGTATTTTAATCCCACCCAACCTAGGTACAGAATGAAACATAAAAATACCGTAACTAATCCCTCCTTCTATATCAGAGATGGCGAACCTACGTATGGCGTACGTATGACACGCGAGAAAAAACTTTTAATGCGCGCAAAACCATTACGACACTATCCTTGCTATTTAATAATTATTTTAAAATCGAAGCTCAGAGTAAATGAATGTGAATTCTGTCCATTAGCAACTATAATCAATGATTATTTAGTCAGTCACAACATCTTAATATCATCGCTAAAATAAGTAACAGATAATGTATGCATTACCCTGTGCTTCGGGACCATATTGGCTTGCAAGTCCGTTATACTTATCAAATATACTTTCGCTACAAAATGCTCACCATCCTTGATCTATATTTTATCTATTAGTATATTAGTCTTGCATAAATTAATTAGGCTGATTAACGACTAAAATTTCTAACGCACTCTTTGGAGACACGTTTAGGAACTGAGCAACACGGATGGCATATCTTTCTAGTCTTCTGAGGGATATATTTTCTAATCTCCGGCTCCATCTCGAAAGTCCATTTTCTGGAAATTCACGCCATTAATTTTTAGATTTGAATCTTCACATTTCCCAGCATAAAAGAACCCTAAACGCAAGCATAATAAAATATTCCGATGCCAACTTCCGAATTAGGTTAAGCAAACGGAACTTCCTTCGAAAGTTTCCACGAGGAAAAAAAACATACGCTGGGCATTATGAGGGAATATGCACACACTTCGAACTCCTCGTCTCCTGCGCTGTTCCGTTTATTTGATGACGTCTCCGTCAAATGGAAACTTCCTTCGAAAGAACGTATAAGCCTCTTATTCCTCGCGATGCTCAGTCGCGAGCTTCAATCCTCCATTGCATAGAATGTATTTGTTTCATCTTCTAACTTTTTTCCTTCTAACTCGCTGGCTGCAATGCCGGAGAGCAATTGGGAGGGCGGTGGATGGTTTAAAAGTGTGTCGCATGAGCGTACAAAAGCGCGGGTCCTTAACAATTTCGTAGAAATGGGGAACTTTCGATATGAGTTCAAATAATCCCGCTGCCGACTTAACGCTAGGAAACGTTGCCTTTCTTGTAAAAAGAGTGCAAATTAGGTCCGCTTCATTGGTCGTTATCAAATAAATACTTGGAAATATAACGTGAGGGAGTGATTATTCTGTGAGTTCTTACTGTGAGTTCAGATACGAAATTTCATTTTGAGTCTCTCTTGGGTGTAGCCAAGTTTGTCCATAGGGTGTGTTTAAAGTCTTGAAGGAAACACTACATTGCCAACAATCCAGAGGCAGAAAAACTTTCTCCAAAATAGAAAATTTCTAACGGAAGATTTATATTAACATGTACACTCTGCGGATGTCTAGCGGCGTTTATATCGCATACATATTATAGCATAGGCTATTCTCTCCCATGCTTTCGTTTATCGTTGGGTCTATTCTCATGAGGGGGATTGGAACCCCAAAAACCACCCTCTTGGCTACGTTTCTATACGTTCACTCCTATATTCCCAAGGAGAAATGGACATGGAAAAAGCTTGACAAAACCGTTACTCAAACCCGAATCTTATCCTTTGGGTCAGAAGCCTTATCACTTGAGATTTATATCTAGGATTGATAGCTGAATTAGGATATATCTATCTTAGTAATCACTGGCTTAAGCATCCACTCAGAAATGGAAGATCTGTGTTAGAGAACCGTCCTGTCAGACTTTCTCCATACCCGTTTTTCCGTTGAATTTTTCCTACGTGCACGCTTTTACGTGCAAAGTCACCTGTCACCTCTCTCCTGGCGATTCACATACTATTCTTAAAGTCCTAAGGACACTGAGATTATTTGATATTTTAACAGTGATATGAATTCATTGTAGCAAGAAGAGCTCTGAAAATGGACAACTTTTTAAATTGTCAAGATCCCAAGAGCGTATTTTGTAAGAAAGGTTCGAGTAATCTACCTACCCGAGGTTTTCAATTATTTTTAAGAGCTAACTATTCGTATTTTAGTTTATTTTTCTCTTTGTGAAAAAGAATAATATTTTAAGGAATAATAAGCGTAAAGTGAGAGGTTGAGAAATTTTAATATAACCCAATTCTTTCCGCGTAAGATCCTTAATAGTATTGACAAAAGATATAAAGGTATAGCTTGATGTTACATCATCTGTCACACGCCAGTAGATAACGTAGATAACAGTTTATCATATGAGGGTTGTGATAAACGAATCTCGTATGTCTCTGCATCTTTGTATTCTTATATATATATTCTAGCTAGAAACAGCATATAACAGTACCAGGGTGTGAAATACGAATGAATTTGATCTGGCCAAAGTAAAATCTTCATATATGCGTTTAAGGTTAGTTAGATTTAGTACAATATTCTGTCAGCATCTAAATGCACAGCTATTTGCTCATCTTGAACCAATCGATAGCTGTGTTTCTAGCCACCATACTCCAATTTACCTTGACACAGATGCATTCACCTATATGCATAACGGCTGCAGATCTGCTGCGTAGTGATTATGCTAACATGCACAGATGTGCACAACCGTCGGCACACTCACAGAATGAGATATCAGCGCATTACTCACAAAATATATCCGCCGTTAGCATATCCACGCATCTATTAACCTTGATCGCCCTTCGCATTCGTATCGCATGAGTTATCCCTCACTTCTGACTTTCTCCCTTGGATGTATGGGATTTGGGCCTTAAGAATGACGCTCTGCTCATAATTCGTGCGGGGTTAATAGTGAGGAGAGGGCATCCTTCTTATCTTCTGGGAGGATCCTCCTAAGCCCCCACTATCTCACCGGAACGACTTTGTGCTACGCGACGCATCAGACTTTCATACGAAGACGCTGAGGAGCTTTTGATGGCTCCATTATGCGTAAGCGTCTGCAGATAGCCCCTGTTTTTACTTTCGTTACAATTCACGTTTTCCATACGGCAGAACTATTTACATGGCCACGAAGAAACTTGAAACTTTTCTACTCACAATTATACGATTGTAGGGTCAAATATTGAGACGTGAGGGATTGTCGAAGAATGTAATTGAGGGAAGAGTACAAGGGGAAAAGCAAAGTGGAAGACAAAAGTTGTTTGAGGACATAAAGGGTGGGGTAAGTTACAGGAAGCGAAAGAAATGGCGTTGATTAGGGAATGTTAGGGCACATGAACTCACCGAACACGTACGTGAAATACGTTTGTCCCTGCAGCATAACGTACTTTATAAGGAGTTATTCATCTTATTGAATCTTACGCTCCAAGTATGAATTATTTAATTGCATTACGGATATAGACACATATTTCTTGCAGTACCACCACTCTTATTTTATTAGAAATCGGAGGAATGCGTTAAAAGGCATGATGTTTTTTTATGTTTATGAAACGACTACGTCAAATAATCACCATTATACATGTGCGCACGTGTGAATGTGAATGGCAGGATAAATAAAGTCACTATACATTTACATAGAATTAGGAGCACGTTTTACTCAATATGGATCGTATTACTGAAGTGAAAGCAAATGCCACCAACAACTTTGTAATAAAAAATTATTATAAATCATAAAATGTGAAAGACTTCTCCTAATCTATAAAAACTTTTCAAATTAAATACCAAAGAATCACACAAAAAATGAGTTGAAATACAAGTAAATTACTAATATTTAAATAAAATTTAGAGAAACAGGCGAATTGTTGTGGAAATCCACAACGGAAAAACACTCGGTCATAGTGATTTTCCATAAATATCAAATAAACCGGTCGTGTGTTTTTGTTTATTAAAAACCTTTGAGGGGAAAGTACATTTCCGATAGCCTTTCTACTAATACTTAAATGACACTGGCTGATAAGTATTTTCTATGAAGGAACAAGGATAAGTCGTACTTTTACAATCCTCAGTGTGTTTTGCAGGGCGAACATGGTTTTGACTCATGGAGTTATCACCAGCTACTGCAGAGATGACACCGTGAGTCGAAACTATGATCGTCTTCAAATAAATGGTGTGCTTTGTAAAAGCTCGAGTTCTATTTGTTCCTCTACGGGGTCGTACCACGAAGTCACCACCCAAGCAGTTGATTCCATCATTTTCAAGTAAAACATTACGGAGCAAAATTTTCATCCTTTAAGATGACAAAGAATCCTATCGCTCCATCGTCATTTTATCATTATAAAACGAAAGTAACCATGTGGCGTTTAATACAGATGACATAAAGGAAACTAGGGTTAATATAGAAGGACCTAAAACGTGTAGTAAGAAAAAGAAAGTTGGAACTGTCTCTGTTATGAATTAGAGGTTTAAAAACAGTCCGTAAGCAGTCTTTCGGCAAGTGGAACTCGCGCTCAGAGACAAACGGGAAGCTTCGGATAACCGATTTCTGGAAAGTCCAAATGATCATTTCGGAGACAAAGTCTCCATCGTCAGGAGTTCTCCACGAAGGAAGTGCCCCTCGTGTGTTGTACTTATACATACATACCTACATACGTACATGAGACTTTATTTGGCGAAATTGAGACTATCAAGTCCCATCTTCCATTTAACCAATAAAAATAGAATACAAAGAAGAACACAGAAATATGCAGCATTCAAAATCAAGAAAAATAAAGACATTAAAAATAAAATTATGTGAATACAAATGTTAAAATACAAATTTTAAAGGTACAAATACTAAAAATACAATCATTAAAAGTATTGGTACGAATATTAAAAATTTTAAAAATACAAATGTGAAATATGTACCCGAGCGCTGTAGGTGGCGAGAGTTGGTATTACAATCATAAAATTTGTTTAATTAATATAAAGGTACCATTACTAAAAAGCACAACTCAGAATTCAAAGCAGTGCTACGACATTTAGAAATAATAATTACTTAGCAGTCTCAATGCATGCGGATGAGAGTGCAAACACCAAACCGGTCGCATTTAAAGCTTTTTGGATTCATTCAGATTTTGAGCAAACGTTAAATGAATGATGACTCGATGTATTTCATAATCAAATCGCAAAAATAACTTCAGAATCAAAATCCGAGTATCAGCACTTAGCAATCCCTTGATACGATATTTCGCCGTTCGCGGGCTAAATACCCTCCACCACGAAAAAAAATATTTTCCATGCGAGAATATACTGCTTTAAGGCGCCTTTAATTCCAGCGTAATTTTAACGGCTCCCGTTCAAATCTCTTGCTCTGAGAGGAAACCCATTGCTGTGGGTATCTGCCTGTTTAAGTCTTTGGTAGACTTAGCGTCGGATTTTTAGCATTGAATTATGCTCGAAGGGCTCTTTACTTGCTCTTTAGCTCCACTCTTAAGGCTCTTGAGCGCTGCTCCGCTCAGTACGGGGTTTGAAGGGAGTTTGTATAGGTCAGCGAGGCTCAAATCGACCCGTGTGTGGAGATCAAGTAAGGAATGCCGCTTCAGTTGAATAGAAATAATGCGGATTGTTTGAATCCGGGACTTCATCTCCGAGCGGTTGCTAAAGCGAGGTATCATTAACAAACAACGCTAGAATTCAGGCAGTTTAACGAGGAAGCGGTTTTCTCTGAACCTTTTTAATACCTTACTTCTTTTTGCTTTTATTACGGATAATTGTTCTTTATTGGATTAGGTATAATTAATTAAAGCGTTAATTGAATATTTTAATGAAAGTTATCATTTTTCCAGATTAAACTATATTCATTTATTCATACATCTATTTATTGATGCATTCATTTATTTATTTGCATAAAATGTGCAGATTTATTTATTAAGACGGCGGGGAAATTTTACCGTTCATAAGAGTACAACAGTGGGCAGAATTTTATGAATTCTGTTACCGGTGAAATCGGTCTCAGAAAGCTCGATCTAATGTGATAAACAAAATTAGAACAAATCTCTTCTTTATTTAAACCTCTACAACCAAATAACGCTTTTGAAACATTTGAAATTGAAAATATTTTGGGACCGTTTACTAAGAATCCGCAGTTAAATAAATTTTGTATTTTGTAATTAGTGCTCTTAAGAACACTATGCTTCCCAAAATACATTTACTCAATCACCTTGACTTCTTAATCGTTCGGCAAAAATAGAAAACTCCTCAATGATACCGTTTCTTACGTATTAAGATGAATTATTTGTAAAACTTGTAGCACGTACTTTACACCGGCCGATAACCCGAGAAAGCTTGCGCAATCGCAGTACGTACGTTCCCATACCACGTAAATTACTTCGCCTCATAGGGAAGTATGGATATAACATTATTTTTCGGGGTTTTATACTTTATTAATTAAAATTATCTCAGTAGTAGTGGTATTGTTAAAAGTGCTTCGACAGCTTAGGTCATTTCGCACGTAGGCTCCCACCGGGAATCGAACCCTGGACCGCTTTCACTGAAGTCGAACGCGTTGCCCACTTGGCTATCCGGGAGCCCAAAGTTATCTTTATCTGTAAGCTTCACCTGGTGTGTTTGGCGTAGAAGTACGATAATAAGCTATGATTTCAATCATAGGTGGAAAATTTACAAATTTTATTTACAAATTAACGTAAAAGTTTTATTTTTATTGTGGATTTGTTTGTTTGTCCTCCAGTAGTATTCCATTTGAAGTATGCTCGTTTTCCCATGGCCTGGTTCATTATTCCTCTTTTGAATATGTCCGCTGCGCTGATTATTTGAATTCCCATACTTCATCCCTCAGTCCATTTTTAAAATAAAGATTTTGCTATCTGGTAATATTACTTTTAAATCACCATCTGAATATGTAAGCTTCCGATATTATTCCTTTACGTATCATATAAATATAAATCGAGTAGATGTTGTGGAAGCATGAAAACGGAATTGGTTTTGCATTAATAGATAATGCACCCCAATAAGTAACTGTTTTTTAGAAAAAGCAACAAAAATAAGGACATATTGCAACAAAATTGAGAAGAAGAAGACGTAGAAGCATAATTTGATGGCTGATGTCAGGTTAACGGGGAGTTAAGAACAGCTAAGAAAGCAAGCACAGGATCGAATAAGAAACTGGAGACTTAAATGCAGATTTGCACGAAGCATATTGTTAGAGATGAACCCGAAGATTAGTCAAAAGTGGCAAAAATGCCTATCGATAGACTTGTGCTGAATCATTTTTGAATAGCAAATGTTAAAGTGTCTGGAGAATTACATGAGGAAATGAAATCCTGTTGTGAAAGGTAAAGAACTTGTGAGGAAAAAAATAGGATAACGATTTGGAATTTGCCCTCCAACATTTAAAGTGTGAATTTAAGTATTGTTGGAATACATGGGATACATGAATGACGTAAGTATGACAAAGATTAGTATAATAATGAGATTGACTCTAAAGGGAGAGAAAGGCCAAGAAATAATTATTGGGTACTACTGGATAAGATCCAATAAAAAAACAGGTAGATCTAAAATTGAATGTATAAAAATATTTATGAACATGTCAAAACCGGAAGAATTATGGAAGACCAGGAAAGTATGAAAGAGAACTGTAAACCATAGAGAAGATAATCCTCCGTTCTTCGAATAGGAATTACGCAATTGCTTCGTATGTATGAAGCTAAAGTTTCATTCATCAAAATTTTGAGTTAAACTTTTTCGTAAGTTTCCGTGCATTTATTTATTTCTGAGATAAAAATAGTTTTTTAGGAGAGACAAACCATTCCTCTAAGACAATCCAGTTTTACTGAAGACCCTCAAATATGTATGCAATAGAATAGGGAGTTCTAGATCGATATCGCAGCAAATTGCATCATTACTTATATTTATGAAAGAAAAACGACAAAACTCGTGTAAAATGTTGCTCTTTTCTGTTCAAAATTGGGTTAACTTTTATCGCCTTGGAAAAATATCACTATTCATCTGTACTTTCGATTAACTATCATCTTTTTAGATTTCTAGGATAACCACTGCTTTGTTTCAGTAATTTGGCTTCTTACTTCACATTTATATTCATATAAGAAAACAACAGCTTGCATAAACATACTCTTATTTAAATTTTGGATTTTACCTATGAACCAAAGTTCCTCCTTATAGCCAAGTGGGTAACGCGTTCGACTTCGGTGTAAAGCGGTCTCGGGTTCGATTCCCGGTGGGGGCTCATATAAAGGAGCCCACAAAGCCGTATGTTGATCGCGGGCCTCAGTTTTCCGACCCCCGGCCTTCTTAAGAAAGTCTACATCTCTTCTTACCGATCACAGCAAATTTCTCAAAGACAATCTGAATTCCGAACAGTATTTTAAACGATCCGCTAACCGTACGGTAATAAAAACTTCACTTCGGAATCACCATTCATGGAAATTATTAATTCAACGATTAAGCTGAACATTTCGTCGCTACAAAGGCCGTGTAATTGCATTGTAAATCATTACACTGAGGCAGCCATCCTTCAACGCAGTCTCCAAATTGCTCTCAAATGCCCAATTAGCTGTCGGCTGAGTTTACGAGACGGAGTCCGTAAATTCGTAAGCGTGGCTGCTTTGTCTCGAGGTGTCCTACTTTCGCACAAACCGTGCCAAAATGCAACCTCATTTGGATGGAAATAGCCCGAGAATCGGCATCTATCATTCATTTGCTTCCTAGACTATTTAAAGATTTCAAATCCTCCTTGACAAGGATGTCCGGCGATGAAATGTTATGAAGTAGATATTTTTCTTTCCGATTGGTTGGCCCCCATATTTTTCCTTTTCCGAAACTGTCTGTTCTTTGCCATTTTTAGTTACCTTGTAAATGATTCTTCAACAGCATCTTTCGTAATTTGTTTTGGGTATTGTAGCATAGCCCTTCCTTCGTTTCTTTTGCCTTCCTATTTTCCTTCCATTAAGTTGATGATGCACTTGTTTCTCGAAAGATGACCAATTCAGTTTCCTCTCCTTCGTTTTACAGTGTCAAAAAACTCCCTTTTCCTCGTGGCTTTCTTTATCGCCCAATTACTACTTATTTTACCTCTCCAAGATATTCTTTTTGATCTTCTCCAGTATCATACTTCATTAGCCTCTATCGTTTTTTTTTTCTCTTTTGTTAGTAATTAATGTTTCTGTTTTCTATAGGGTTATGGTACGTGTGAAGCTTTTTGTAAATTTCCATTTAGTTTCATTGTTTATATATTTAGATGAATCAGATAGCTGATCGAATCGAATTAGCAATCGAATAAATATGATTTCGGCAAGAAATATCTGTTGATAGAGGTATTTCTGTATATCTTTAATAATAAAGATACTTTTCACTAAACACATTTAACCACTTTAATTTTAAAATGCGGATATTTGTTCAAGCTATGAAAATATACCAATCAAGTTCTAAAAATAAAATGCCCAAAGTTAATCAGCCTTCAATCATAGGCATTATGTTTTTACAATTTGAGGGTTGAAATTTGGTGAACTTAATAAGGCATCTTACAAGCAAATCGCTATATTCCCTTGTTATATGTAAGTATCCTGCAAGCCTCTACTTCTCTAATCGATTTATGCGTCTTTCGCGGAAATAAATTAAATTCTTGAATCGATTTGTTCCAGCATCTGTTTCCCTGACCTTTCTCGCAGTGTCAGAATGGCCTATGTAACAAGGATGACGCATTACATCTGCTATATCATCTGTGAATGTACTCTCTTTGAGCTTAATTACTAAATTCATCCTCTGTTTAAACCTTATATCTTCTAAAGATTCCCATCCTTCATCCCTTATTTATACACATATAACTTCCCCTATCTTCTGTAAATCAAACTGGGGTATAGTATATAATTTCTCCCTTCCCCTATTCCAGCAATATAGTGTTTGACGATCGTGTATTTCATAGTTTCATTCTTCTTCTTTGCCTCACGTTTCCAATTACCTCTCTCTCCAAAGTTCCTTCAGAGTTGCTCTAAGGCTGAGGAATTACTGCCTTGATCAAATAAGTTCACGAGATATCTCCTCAACTTATGGAGTTAACAATAGAAAATGCTACAGAGTCATCGTCCCCAAATTCAGTTTTCATTTCCAGGTGTCCATTCTGCCTGGGTCAAGTCGACGTATCCCTAACAGAAACAACTTGCCTCATTCATTATTTTCCCAAGCTCGATGAAACTCCTTGAATGGGATTGTATTCGAGCTGGCACAAGTCCTTATCAAAGGGTTGCATTCGAACCTCTATGGAGAGTCCCTATGCTATCGATTCCTTATCTAAGAATAGGTCTCCAGGGATACTGCTGTCCCAACCAAGCATCGAAGAATTTTTGCTGTTTAGAAAACTGGGTGATGCGAAAAAATTGAGATTCGCTTCCTGATCGGTCAGACTTTATGTAATGAGAACGGAAATCATCTTTTTTTGAACCACGCGATGAATACAAATCTTTCGAATAAACCCTTTTGTTCTTCTATAGAATTGAGCAGTATAAATGATCGACTTTTTGTCGAAGTAATTTAAACTTTGTGAACTTGATTTAACAATAGGTGCGGTATATCAGTGAAATGAAAGTCTCGATTGACATCTTGTTACTTGTTAATCATTTTCAGAGGGTGACTATTTTCCATGATTGCGTCGAAAGACGGATTTGTTTTCTAAGGAGGACTCCCACATAGCCAAGTGGGTAATTCGTTCGACTTCGATGAAAGCGGTCCCGGGTTCGATTACCGGTGGGGGTCTGCGTGCGAAGATACCTAAGCTGTCGAAGCACTTTTAAGAATACTACTCGCTTTCCAAGAAAAATCTTCAATCGGAGGTGGCAGAGTGATTATCGATGCGCCAATTAGTTAAGCTGAGTGTTTTATCGATATCTCTGATACGAATTACATATATTGCACATCTTCCCTTATTTACTTCCTAAGGAAAATTCTATTTGCTCCCCTAGTTTTAAGACTAGTTTTGGCCAAAGTTACGAAAACACAACATTTTTTTATATAATTACAATGTTTTTACAGAGTTCATATTTTTCACTCTTCTTATCTAACTCGTCAATACAACACTGTAAAGGAAAAACGGTAAATTTCTCATTATTTATAACCTTGGCCGTTGATAGGTTAATATGACCACTGGTGTAGTGCGCTTACCGCCTTATCTTCCATCCTTAATTATTACTTGTCTTTCCCTGATTCTTTTCAAACACACGTTTGTTGCAAAATCCACTACTTCGGCCTCGAGTTTGTTGATCCTTCCTAACGTCAAAATTCTTAAATACTGGAAATTCTTTAGCAGATTAGAGGGTATTTGCGTCATAATTGGTACATAGAAGCAGTAAAATGAATAATCCTCCGCAGCGATGAAGACAAGCACAACAGATAAGCATTTTCCAACTGGCTTAATTCCGTGTTGAAAAGAGTAACTGAGATGAAAGTAAGCCCCGACTTAATACGGTTATTAGTACTATATTGTTTATCTCGATAGGATTTACAAGCGCTTTTACTGTAATTTATGATTAATTTATTAGTGCCTCATTTCTTTCCGCGTGGTCGAGCATTTGCATTTGAATTATAACCATTCATTATTTGTTCGGCTTCCTTCAGAGAGAGGGCAGCTTTATTTATTGGTCGTAAATCTGCAAGATTTATAGAACGTTGATGCAAATGGGGTACGTCTTCGGATAAGCAATGCGGTATGCTGGTGTCTTTAATTAAGCGGGCTGGGGGCAAAGAGTGGAAGAGAAAGTTATCACTTTCCATATCTTTGTTTTCATAGCGGAATAGGAGTTGATAGGAAGAAAAAATGTACAACAGTTCCATGTAGAGTGCTGCAATCAAGCGGACTGTCAACCACGGATTACGTTCCTCTGGAACGGGAGTTTGCAATACGTCAAGGTAGGACAGCTATACCTTTCCCCCACAGCATTTAAAAACGTATACGTTTAAAGAAAGAATGTCGTCAAAGAAAGAAGCGACTAAAATAAATACCTCAACAGGGTAAATCGTCTATTGCATCAGTTGAAGGATTATTCTAAAAGAAAGTTATCCTAACGAAGAAATCTTCAAAACTGAGAGTTATGATACTACATTGCAAAAGATGGATACAGGTGTAAGAAGTTGACTTTTTAATTGAGCAATGGATAAATTCAAGTTAGAATTTAAAAATTATTTATTTATAGATTTACTTTTATTTTTTAATGCATAAGTCCATGTATAGCTCACGACATATAATCCCACATGGCCTAAAGAAACTTATATTTCCACGAACTTGTTATACTTCACACGGAAAATATTTGTTTTTTCCCATTCAAGTCTTTAAAATTAAGTTTTTCTTCGCCAGGAAGTACTCTATACATTATTCAGATAAGCTTAACGGAAATGGGAATGAAAAACACTTAGTATACTTCCGGTAGCCTCATATGTTGTTGTTGTTGTAATGGTCCCAAACTAAGTGCCAACTTCAGGCATTGAATGACTTCATTGAATTTAGAGATTCTTCATTACATCTGCAACATCAATCCACCGTCTCCATGAGCTTTCTCTATTACTTCATTACCCAAAGTTTCAATTTCGTACTTTTTAGAGTAATTTTTGATCGTCATATTTTATTGTTATAGCTACGAGATATTTTTATATTTTTAATGTATTTAAAAAAAACAAGGAAGAATGGACTTGAAAAAAGTCTGACGGGAACGGGAATCGAACCCGAGTATCCCAATCGCTGGTCGGGAGCTCGTCCATCTGTGTCCACCTCTGTCCAGTCTGTACGCTAGATCACTCTTACCCATTTATATGTATTTTTGTTACTTGAAAATGTATTTATGGCAATAGTGTATTGTAGTAAGCAAAAACATAATTATAATTAGCATAGTATAGTTTACTGTTTATATAGCGAAATAAGCAAAATAATAGTAATGAAATAATATTAAAAGAGTAATAAGTTACCACCGGACTTTTATTCCATCTGGAACAAATGTAATAGTCATAACTTAGAGTAAATGTTGGCTTTGAAAGATTTTTCATTGAATCAAAATTTAATAATTGTTAAAAAACAGAGGATAGAACACAGTATCTTCAATATCAATTTTTATACCTGCAAAATAATCAGTACAAAGTTCAGACATTAGAAGGTTTTGTAACTCCAATTTTTGTTATATCTACATAAATACTGCAACCCATCCTTCGGTGTGAGGCAGGGGGTGTAAAAAGTATATTGTATGTACAATATATTATTCCTGCTCATTATATGCATAATGCCTAAATATCATACTATACATATATTAATATCTATATCTTACATAAAGAACTATTAGAATTCTAGGATTTGAAGAACGATGAAAACCGCAATTCCTAAAAGAAATACGTCTTAAAAGAATTCGAAATTCTTAAGAAATGCGAAATAATCATACTACGTGAATTATCAACGCAATGTCTTAATTGTTTTTGGAAACCATTTTTCGGTACGTTCTCCAATCATGCACTCGTGAACCCCTTCCGCAAGAGAAAACGGTAATAGAAGGGATAAACGTCCGCATGTTGAAAAGGCCGCGGGTCGAGGCACAACTGCGTCGAAAAATCGCATTGTACACCCGCATTCGAGCAGACGTACGGTTTTCCCGAAAAAAAACAACCGCCACAAGTGTCTCGGGTCACGTATCCACTCTGCGGCTGAACATCATCTTCAACACAATTTCCAACACGGTACCCCATCTTCGGCGCGAAAAAACAAAAAAAAAGAAGGGAGAACTAGCGCACGGGACAAAAAAGAATCGCGAGAAATATCGGAATATAACACACCCGCGTGCGTGACTACATTCCCTTCATCCCTCACTTCTTTTCGCCTCAAAAATCCCCCGGACGGAGCGGGATCAAGGCCCCGAAACTCGGATCCCTTTGGCGGGAAACTTCTATTTTTTCGTCTCCGGGAGGAGCTCGGAGCCTAGTATTACTCTAGTACAGAGAGTGGGAGCCCCTCCTCCGTTTTCCCCTCCCCGAGACTCGTATTAACGCTGCAAAATGTGGGACAGTTCCATCCCGGGTAGGAGTACTAACCCCTCCCTTTCAAACACTCACAAAGCTTCCGGTGCCGTAACAATCGATCGAGGAGTCTGTGGAAGGTCCCGGTCAATGCCCCCGTCCCTCTCGGGCTGCCCCACCCCAAAAATGCCTCCCTGACCCCATGGAAATCCCATATGGAACTCTCGGCCCCGACATACCACTCCCTAAATCCAGTCCGCCTCCTCTTTGCCTCTCTTTTTCCCCGTTTTAATGCGGTCGTTTTGCCTCTCTCTCTTTATCTTCTCCTTTCTACCTACTTGCTTCTTGTTTCGCGATGCAGTGGACGAGTTATCGTCGGAAACTTTTTCTTAGGTCTTACGTAAGTTTGCCACTTGGGATTGTTTCTTTACGTTCTGTTTCCTCCGCCGCTTTGATGTAGACGTGCGGTTTTGGATTTTTTAGCCGAAATTGGTTGTGCACGTGCTCCGCTGAGTTTATGTGCTGAATATTGATGGATTAACGTTTCGGACCTCGCGTTAGTTCACACCTACGTCCTCAACTGCATCTACTGATGTACTCTGCGGAAGCATCTCTTTGTACGAAATAGATTCGAATGCTTACTGAATACATTTGGAAGTTGTCATCCCCTTGCCGCTTCAGGCATGAATTATTAATCTATTAATTTAATTTACAGAGAAAGAAAAACGCCGTAAATACGAGTGACATGCTCAGTGAAATTGCGAAAGATAATATTCATCGTTTAAATAATAAGTGGGTTTAATAATGAATATTGCTGCAGATGCAAATAAAAGCTGCGCTGGTGTGAGTCGTATTGCAGCGATGTACATGAAACGAATTGTAATTACATTCCTTGCGTGCCACATTGATAAGCGCGCTTAGAAAACAATTCTTGCATAAAAGATGAGGTATCGTATGGTTCAATTTGACAAGAATACCGTCCTATAAACTGGATTTCTAAAGAGAACATAATTTTACAGATTTTCCCATACTTTTTAGTCGTTGTAAATGGCCGTTGTAAAAAGAAACTTTTATGAATCAACCTAACGGTGCGCAGCATGGGAAATAGGCATTTTCAGAGTAACATTTTTCCATTTAATACGAATCTGTTCTATGTATTTTGATACTGCATGTGATATTTTACTTAAAATTAAATCATGTCCTCTTTCAAAATCAATTAAAAATCCTGCTCCTTGTGATATTTAATAATCTGATAAAATTAGATTAGCTATAACAGAAATAGATAACTTTCTTTGGCAATAAAGCAAATAAAATTAATCTTCTCTAGCGAGATATGTTGGAATTCCATTACAAATAAAATAATAAATATAACTTATACTTTTCCACAAATATATATATTTGTGGAAATATTTCACCACTATTTCAAATATAAAAATAAGCAAAAGTAAATATTTCAGCACTATTCTAATTTAAACTATTTATCTGAAATTATATAACTCTTACGTACGTCAATCGTTTTCGGTCAATTTCTTCTTCATGACTGCCTTAGAGCTGAATGTCTGGATAAGGAAGAAATAACAAACCGAATTCATCTCTCAATTACTAACTATTGATACGTTAATTTCGTAATCAAATACTTATATTACTATCCATACTATACGTAATTGACCTATCCATCAGGAAAAGGTGAAGTATAAACATTACGAATGTTAACATTTAACAGAAATTTTCCTCCACTTTTTTCTTCCTTCACCTCAGCAACCTCACTTACGCTCTCTCAATTTCCCAATTCTTTCCCTTATTTTTTCTTCCTTTTTTCTTCTCCTGTCTTGTCTCACCATCTCTATTTCATTCCCTTCCTGTTCCAGCGTTCCTTCATCACGCTCTACCATTTCTTCTTCTCCCCCATCCACTTTGTCCTTGTCCCCATTTCTCTCTCACGATCTTCTTCAACCTTGTCCTTTTCATCTTTTATTCCCTTTCTACAAGTCGTCATATGAGAAGGGAACTCATATGAAACTCGCAATCAGATGTTCCCCATGTCATTCCGTTATATTTAGCTGATAAATTTCTTCGATTTTCACTGTACTTTGTAGATATTACAACGATATAGTGATTAAGGCGAAATACATATAGGCTCAATCTTGTCTAAATTCGCTTAAGAAAAGGCCAAACTAAAAATAATAATACTATAATAATACTTCAGGGCTAGATTGAGACTAGATAGTCTCTTCTTACATCTAACCCTATGTCATAGAAAGATTTAAATAAAGGTCTATGATATGACTACGCAACCATGTTTCCTGCCATCAGCCATAAGGGGTTGGTGAGAATTTTGTGCAGTGAAAGAGAAATCTCCTGTAGAAAAGATATTCCGCCCTTTCTTCTTTCTTTGATGTTAATGATGAAGTGCTCTGGAGAAATGTGGCTATTATTGTTTCATAAATCATATCCTGCATACTTTCAGTTTTAATAAAAATAATAAACGACTTTATTTCAGGGAGATATTAGGACTAGTCTCTTATAACATCTAAACTTATGTCATACGTAGAAAGATTTAAAGAAAGATCTTTAAAAGAAAAGAAAAACAATAGAAGATGGAAATAGAATTCGGGTTAAAAAATCCTTAGTCTGCAGTTAAGGTAAAATATAAGATACTGCAGGGAAACACTCACGAAAAGGGGGCATGAAAAACCTGCGAAAACTACTAAAAGTAGCAACTGAAATTTAAAAATAAGAGGGATAGAGTGAAAAGAATAAAGAAAAGTGTCAGCAACATCGCTGGAAAGAGTAGACAACATAAATACATACTGGTATGGAATATACAGATAAGGACAGATGATGAATTTGAGGTACAAGAATGAAGTGGTAGAATATGGTAAAATATCGGAGATAAAATAAGGAATGAAAGAAGAAAAATACTGAATAAGGAAAAAATAATAAAATAATAACAAAAGCTATGGGAATAAATTACTATGTACTTAGATATTTACGATTTAACCAGTGGTTACGGTTACTAATCTGATAGTCGGAGAGATAATTAAAATGAAAGTTATTTATCGACTAGCAGTTCATTACATTTGTGTTACACATGCATTATGCATTGCACATCCAGTTGCATAGCCAGGAGGATTTTTAAGAGTTAAACCCCCGCAGAGCCAAAACGGGTCATAATCCATCGAAGTTAAGTGAGATAAAATGTAATAGTTTAATTATTTACAGTTGCACACGCCACTGGTGACTCGCAGGGAACAGATGTAAATATAAATCCGATTCTATTTTTATTCCATTTAGAGCAGAAGTTTCCCAGACCCAGGAATGTAGGCAATTATATTCCATGGCTAAGAAGAGGTTTAGGAACGTCCCTCTCCTCTGAGACAAGTCCTGACTACGATTTTGGCAAATCCATCTTAAAAATGCAAGTTTTTAGGCAAAATAAAAGCAATGATCACTTCTTCGATAAAAACAGGAAGGAACCAATAAAACTGAGTTTATTAATCATTATTAACGAATGCGCATCCATTCTCTAACCCCAATATCCTGGACTCGAACTCGTGAACTTGGCATCGGAGCGCTAGCACGTTAACCACTCCGCCACCGCGGCCGGAGAAAGCTTATTGAATTGTTTTGAAGTTCAACTTTCACAGAATCCTGAATTCGATGATTTTTTTTCTCGGTGTATCTTCTGAGACGCATCTAAACCTCTTCTGTCTAAAATATCTTCTGGAATGGTCCTTTCAAGTTCAGACGTGATAATAGACTGCTTCAGTTTTTCCCATTCTTTCTGTATTTTCCTCACTTCCACTTCTTGGGTATAACTTCTTAAACATGGTACTTTTTCGGCTGTCCATATAATCTCCATCAATGAAGTTCTCTGTATAACTTATCTAAAGTATCTTCTGGGAAAAATTTTTTTCAAGTTCAGACATGACAATAGAGTGCCTCGGTTTTTTCTATTTCATTCCGTCTTTTTTCACTTCCCCTCTTTGCTCATAACTTCTTAAACGAGGTACTTTTTCGGCTGTTCATAAAATCTCCATCAATGAAGATTTCTACATAACTTATCTATAACTAAACTCAACTAAACTTATCTGGGAAAAAGCCTTTCAAGTTCAGACATGACAATAGGCTGCTTCAGTTTTACCCATTACTTTCTATATTTCCCTAACTTCCCCTCTTTGTGTATAACTTCTTAAACGAGGTAGTTCTTCAGCTAATAATACAACATTCATCAATGAAGTTCGCCATATAACTTGCTATATTCTCTTCATTGTAGGTTCCTGGAAAAGAAGTAAAATGTAACTTATACGTCCTAAATTCACTCTGATAGAGACAAATTTTCTCCTCTCAGCCCCACTCTAAGTTTCCCTCTACCTCTTCCTCGACTTTTCTTCTTTTTTTCACCTATCCTCTTTATTTCCTGCCTTGTCTTTCTCCCAATTCTCTTTTACTCCACCGCGTCCCTCTTCGTCCCTGTAATTGACTCCGCAGGCATCTGACCACCATTAGTTCCCCAATTTCTGTCTTGTTCAACGTCCCCGCTCCTTTTAAATCGCCCTCTTCTCTAATTTTTTTCTCTTTTTCGTTTATCCGCAATCCCACCTAAGCTCAGCTCTAAGAAGTTTCCGAGAGTTTACAAACGCTTTTTCCGAGACAAGTTTCTCGCGAGCCTTCTTTAACTTGGATAGGTGCCGTGACATGCATTTTAGAAAATTAGTCGTTGAAGAATTAGTTTGTTGTATGACGTCATTTTTCCTGCTCGTGAGTTTAGCCTTGCTTCGGAAAACTTTTACTCTGATTAATCTTCTTCACCCGTCCTTTTTACCTTTTTAATATCTCTTTCCTTTTTGTTTTATCTTACTGATAGGTCCATTTAATATTCTTGTGTAAATTACATCCGCTTATTAATGCTATCTTGGAGAAAAGATGTAATTTTTTTATTATATTATCTGTGCTATCACTCTAATATCTAGCTAATAATGTAATTAGTTGATTTGTTGAAAGTAAATTATAATGTAACTCATGGCAAATGAAAATTTGCACATAGAACTCTGCGCTTTAAAACTCAAAGATAAATTGATGAGAAAAATAGCACCATTATATCCGCCCGGGAAGTGCAAGACCTGGGTTCTGGACCCAGGCATGTCGCCATTTTTCACACCTTTTTTATCCTTGGGATTTAGCTGCATGGCTTTTCAGAGCTAATTCATATCCTTTCCAACGCCTTAATAATAATTTTATTAATTAAAAGCATCCGCCATTCACATAACTTGCAACGGTTTCAATTCTTGACATTTCTTTAATCCCACTTTGGAAAAATAAAATTTAACATATATTTCCAATAATTAGCTGTTTTTCTGATTCCAATTCTACAATTTACAATATAACTGCATTATGAACGATGGTCTGTTAAAAATTTTCATCCATCAACTTTAGATTGTCTCAGTGTATGCGGTTTAACGACACGTGTTACCTTGACAGTGCTTATGAAGCCAATATTTGGTACTCTACACAATAAAATATCGCAATCACATATCGAACTCAAAGCTCTTTTTGTCCATCAGATGCGAGTATGCATGAATTCCGAATATTTATGACGTTTCGTTATTGCATTCGAGTGTCACAAAGTTATGGAGATTTCCGGTCTCAATTTATCAGGAATTGTCTCTTTTTCCGTTGGTTTAACGATAGCGCACTTCCAAAGCAAACACAGTCCTTGAAAGCTTTACTTGGTCAAACAGTATCGAAAATAAGGGAAAAGATTTATTCGTAGTACATTCAACCACTTTTCCCTTTAGCTCTTGATGCCTATCAATACGAGACTGTATACGATGCCTATCAATATCGTACTATATTTTGAGATTAAAAACTGACCATTCAGGTTTCAATACTAGTTTTCGAAACCTCAGGTCTACGACTATAATGTGTTTGGTTAATTATTGCATGAAAAAAGGATTTTTGAATGAAGTTGTGCATTTCTTTTTGGATCCAGTAAAGGCTTATCTTTCAGTGGTTGAAAGAAGGTTGTATGTTTCCACGTAGAGATGTGTAGCTTCAAACCCCAGGGAAAATTTTCGATATGACTGGGACTCGAACACAGGTTTTCCACATTTCCAAGAATGGTATTTTAACCACCCCGCAGAGTCAATTCCTGTCTATTCTTCTCAATTACGTCGTGATTAGAATACTCCCGTGAAGTGAGGGACTTGGATTCCAGTCATATCGAAATTTTTTGCTTCTGTTTCTCTTTGGGCCTATCTCTTTGTCAGGCCTCACCTGGAATATGCGTGTAGTGTATGGGAACCTGCAGAAAAGTGTTGTATTAGAGAATTAGAAAAAGTACAACAAAAGGCGATACGTTTTGTAAAGAATTGTTACGACAAGACAGTGGGTGTAACGCAAATGCTTCAGGACGCGGGATGGGAATCTATAGAAGATAGAGGACGTAGACAAAATATAAATCTACTAAATAAATTTAGAGAAAGCAAGTTCACTGATGATGTAGCTGACATAATGCGTCCCCCATGTTACATAGGCCGTTCTAATATTACGAAGTAAGTCAGAGAAATAGATGCTAGAGCAAGTCGTTTCAATAATTCATTTTTTCCACGAACGATACGGGAAAGCAATCGATTAGAGAAGTAGAATCATGGTGCATGCACCCCCTGCCACACGCCGAAAGGTGGCTTGCAGGATACATATGTAGATGTAGTTGTAGAAATGTATGTGCGCAAAAAATAATAATTAATGAAAGTAAAATGTTATTAAAATTCGAGGCAATGACAGATATACAATCAACACAGTGTAGATACCTTAAGACGCACCATAGCAGCAAAACTGTTTATTATTGTTACATTAAAAGGTTTTGTGAGACATTATAAGATGGAGTTATTTAATCACACTAATGAATTAGCTCCCTTTCGATTGAGGTAATAAGTCGGGCACTATTGCGGACAATCCTGCTCGTATTTCACGATGATATATTTCTTTCGAGACCCTAATTTTTCCTCCACATCATTCCCTCTTTCATTTTCCACTTCCGCATCCATTTAATTCCGTCTGTTCCATTCCTTGGACACACGTTTATTTTAACGCATTCCGCCCCTCGATGTTCCCTTTCCCAATATATCTGAAGCCATCCGCTCCGTACTTACACAAACTGACGTTTCCCCTAAGGAGTGTACTCCCATTCAGCCACTCCTCCCCCAATCCGTTTACCCCTCGCGTCGAGGTACTCAAAACGATTGTCCTCCATGTTTTCGCTCCACTTCCTCCCGCCGTCCGCCCACTCTCATAGGACCATTCCGGGAATACTGATATCGGGTGCACCACTATGTCAGCCAGTGAGCAAACGGGGTCTTTTTAAGAGCTTCAGCGTACTGCCCTCCCCCGAAATCAATCCGAATCTCATGTAGAAGGCAACAATTCCGCTTTCCTTATGTTGACTCTTACGCTGAATTTTAAAACTGTGGCGTTTCTCATTTGCTGACCTCGTGGACTCCGCCCAGTACACACGTGCCCCATTTTAGGTTCGGATCCTGCAGATATTTTCTCTGTCTTCCACAGCCATCCTTCCGCTGCGTCCAGCTCTCCGAGACCCTCTCTTTATCCTTCTGTTATTTATATATTCGCCAGTGTCCCTTCTTTCACGCCACTTTTTGCTATCTCTGCATGAGACAGTTTTTTTCTCCACCGCTTTCGGCGGCAATTTATATTTCGAAGTTTGCGTCTCCCTTTCTTTCCTTAGTTTTATGTGGGGAGAAACGTATAAAATTTCCCTTTTTCCTTCCTTTTGCCATTGCGAAAACATGTCCCTGGATGTGGCCAGATATACCTCTGGGGAGTATTAAAATTTACAGTGCACATTGATTCTCGGGAATCAGGTTTGAGCATGGCATCCTATATCATATAATTCATAATGATTGAAAAAGGGCTTCATAACTTATTGTTATAGTAACAACTCTAAGTAGCGCTTGATTAGGTGCAATATGTAATAAGTATGTGACTTTATTTTCAAATATTTTATTTATAATGTACAACATTATATATCAATAATTGCTATTTAATTGTGTATGTGTTTTGTATATGTGTTTGTGCATAACTAGACCTGAAAAGATGTGTATTGTTTATGGGAGGTTTTTGAGGGGTTTCCCTCCCGTCTTTGGGTGAATGACGTACAAATTTTATTATTATTTTTCCTACGCCCCCTTAACCCTTGCCACCTGGTCCAGCGACCAAATTGCAACGCATTATTATATAAATTAATTTCTTACTTCGACACTATGTGAGTAAAACATTAGCGTATTTTGTTGAGTAATGACATCAGAGTCATCTCTGCATGTTGTAAGAATGAATTTATATAAAATGAAAAAGTTTTGAGATCTTATTGAAGCACCCAGTATTGCATAACTCAACATTTCCATCATATCTTAGTTATATCAGTTATTTTAGTTATATTTTGATAAGAAAGTATATACATTTGTTTTTATATGAATCTGTATTTAGTTATATATATTAGTTTATATTTTCAATACTTTATATACTTCTTGCAGTATTTTTCTTTTGTTCATCTTTGTCAGATTGTTGAGATTTTTGATTTTTGTTTTTGGATTTAAGTTACTTTTAGTAAATTATTTTTAGATATTAATGTAATATTATTAGCAATACAATGTAATAACTTCAGAGGTTAGGTGGAAGAGAGGCCATTTTTGCCTAACCAAACCGAAATAATATATAATANGAAAGAAATGTATAAATAATAATAATAAAATTAAATATATTAGTAAAATTTTCATCTATTACGAAATTATACTATGTTACCAATGGCATAATTACGTTTTTTATTTCTGTTATTAAAAACTATTATATTCTCCCATTTATAACGTATCGTCACCTTAGGGTTAACAGATTAAGGCACCTGATACTTGAGCCGAACAGTATAAATTGAGGGTAATATGGGCTGTTATCAAGAATTTTAACTCATTTTTAGGGGTTTTATCAACCTGACGCCTCAGAATTTACGTAAATGTGCCGGGATATAACCTTCCGTAGTTGGGGATCGAACCTCAGCTCTCTGCGTGAAGGGCGAGCACCTCTATCGCTACGTCGTCGATAAAGTTAAATATTTCATATGAAACTTTCATTCTCGACTATACCATATTGAAGTTTGCATAAAATTACTTCTTTGTTTATGAAATTGTAAACAGGATGGGATCTATTTAAAAATCATCGCACAACTGCAATACTCCATAGACATACCTGCTAAGTTACACCAGTTTGATTTAATTTGGTCAAACTTAAATATTTTCCTTCTCTAATACCACAGAATTCATTGTTATACGTATAAATATTGGCCCCTCAGTCCTTTCTTACTCAAAAGACTGATTGTTTCGTTGGGGTCATTTATTCTTTGTGCACTTCACTTACAAGAAAGAAAAATTTCTTATTCAAAAGGGGATACAAAAATCAAACAAACTACTATCAAAATATAAGGTCAAGATTCCTTTTGGTAATAAATATGGTATAAGTGACCATATACAATTAAATAAGAAAAAGTAAGTAAATGGATGAAGAGGAGAAAGTGTTGCAAGAAGGTTTGCGTCCAAAAATAATTTATTGAAAATTTATTTTACAAAGGAAACCATTAACTCTTTGACATTTTGGGAGTATAATAACATACACTTGGTAAAGAAAACATTTAATCCTCATTCCGGTATTAAATAAAATAATAGAAAGCAGTACGGGATTGGAGAATAGTATATGAAATACGAAGCAAACTTTTCTAAATAATTCATTTCCAATGATATTTTCCTAGTTACAATCTTTTCCATTTCATGTTCCTTTTAAGTTAGTCTTTTCCTATACAAGGAAATCCTCCTAGGGATATATGCGTTGGAACGTTTGTCTCCTGTTCTTTCAGAATTGTAGATACTCTCAATCCTCTAGACAAATAATAAGATTTATGTTGACAATTTTTAATAAAATGTCTAAATTCGAAACGAGATAATGGATCGAATCGAATTTCAGGTTATACAGGAATTCTCTTAATAACTCGCCTATTATATATACATAACATTTAATAATCCATTTTAATTTGGTAAGTTCTCCGTATAGGTAGATTTAATCTTAAAATTAGTAATTATCTTTACGCAATAAAAATTTGTGAGCTATAAGCAAGCTCTTTTTAAATTAATATCTATTCTAATAAAATTTTATATATTAATGCTTTATATATACATTTGTATTCGTTGTCTACAGCTTCATATGTAAACTTCTGTATTTATTTCCAGTACGCTGCAAATGCTAACTTTGGCTAGTGTTTTATAGTTTATAAAACTGACTAATAATTAGAGTAAATTATTAACCATTCCAAATATGAATCTGTATAAGAACGAGCCGTGAGAATTTTGGCACACAACAAAATCAGATACGTAGAAATATGAGTAAGCTCACTTTACTCATATAACATCTGATATCGTGAAAGAGCAGTTTTTCTTACTAATAGTTAAGCTTTTAATGAAATACGTGTTCCTTACAAGTTTATATTATATTATGATAATTTTGAGAAATCATGAATAATTGCTTTCACTTGGGATTACGTTATATAATATGTGGATTATTTTGATGTATTTTGTAGAACTTTTTTAGTTCGTCAATTTAAGTAATAAATTAATTGATTAATTCGAGAATTGTTTTAAGATATATTGTATTGTATATCCTCATAATTATATGTTATATAAATTATAAGAATGAGAAAAACAAACTGAATGGATTCCATCTGAGAAGGGAAAACTGGACTAAAGATGTGCCGGAAGGGAAATTATAAAAGGAAAACTCTGAATATAAAAAGAGTTACTTATTTAGAAAATAAATTTGGAAGGAATAAGGAGAGTTTTAGGATCTTTATGGAGATACATCAGTCGTGAGCATACCACGTAAACGAAATACGAATGGTAACTTCGTGATGAATCCAAGGATTGCGAATTCCATTGGTCTCATACGAGTAATTGACCATTACCAAGGTCCTTTTATTTTGTACTCATGCACTGGAAGACGCAGTACATTGTATTTCAACTCACAGTCCTCAAGCTAACCTCAGTGAAACTCTTGTCTGTGGCAGACCTCCCTTCTCGAACTTTCATCTCCATACATGTACATTTCTCCTTTATTCCCTTTTGGTCATCTTTCCCTCTTCTCGTGACCTCTACCCAAGTTCTTTTATCTCCTCTATCACACCCCTTCCTTCCTTCCGACCGCCTTCCCCTCTCTTCCGGACCCAGCATCCCTTCCCCTTAAGATCTTCCCATTTTTCATCCTCTCCCCTCTCCAAACGCCTCTTCGTGCTTTCTCCCCGTCTCTCTTCCCTCTTCATTCTTCTTCGTCTTTCATTCATGACGTTCCTTTCAGCTTTTTATCTCTTTCGTGCCTCTACCGTCCGTCCGTCTCTCTCTCGCCATTTCCTGCTTTTGTACCTTTATATCTTCGCCTCCCTCAATGACCATTCCATCCCACAGTTTCCTCCCCCGTCCTCTTTGTTTAATTTCGGCATCCCCTTTGCATTGGCTCCAAACTCCATTGCTCAAACTTTTATCTCAATTCCCTTTCTCCATTCATTCCAGGCGAGACTTTTCATTTCTTCTGGCTATGCCAATTACGACTTTTTCATTATTTCCCCCCATTCTCTCCGAGTTCATCGTGCAATTGTATACTCTGCATCATCTCCATTATGTTCTGTCGTAATTTTTCCTGTTAAATGAAACCTTTTTATGATTTACTCAGCGTCTTTACATCGCTGCTGATGATATTAAGTCCGTGGTTTTTTTTACGGTCTCTTAAGATAAAATATGTTATTAAGTTTCTGATTAGACTTTGTTTCCTTTATCTTTTCATTTTTAGATGTTCATTTTTTATGGCTAGGTGTTATCATAATGTGCTCCCTGATAGACGTGTGCGTTGTGCGCTCGCGTATGGTGAGAGCGGTCCCTGGTTTGATTCCCGATGTGGACATATATTTGTGTAATCAGCTCACCTGAAGCACTGCTAAGAAATACTAATAAAATACGTCATAAATTAATGCTTTATAATTCAACTTTTCCTGATTTTACAGCGACTTCAAATTGCTGTAATCATAAAATGCTCCCTTTCTCAGTATTTATGCTTCTACCGAACGAAAATGCTACAGTTGTTTCGCTAATATATGTATTATGTACTACTTTTCTGTGGAAGATTACAAAGTTGTATTTTATTTCACTAGTGATGGCCTTTCATGAGATTACGCCTTCCCATAGTCACTATACTACTTTTCCTTTATGTAATTTAGTCTCAAGATCAGATGAATCTAAATCAGGAATGACTACTAAGAAAACTAAATTAGTAAGAAATTTAGAGTGTCGCGGGATCCATAAGATGTAGGGGCCAAAATTTCGTTCTGATTTTCCCCCCTATCCCTGAATTCCCTGTCAATGTCTTGCTTTTGTAGCTATTGATACCCTAGGACGAATTTTTATTCATCCTTGCTGTAGATTTTGTATTCCCTCCATCTTTAATGCAGCTATGTTTCTTTTATTTAGCCACTAATAACAACATATGCAGCATCTGGTTGTTTTATACTCAGCCCATACGGGACTAGCAATCATTATTTTGACGACATTATAATCAGAGAAGTAGCTTGAATTATAATCCCAAAAGGGCCGACAATAATCACAGTTCCAGTGCATTGCGTGATCATGTGCTTTGGTACCTCGGTACAAAATGGTCCCATTTTCGCTTATATTACGGGAAACGAATACTTCGTGTTCGTTATACTTACATTAGTGTTCTACCTTTTGTCAGGTACATACATTTGCCTTAATATTCCCTATTCAAAGACATTTCTCTCGTTATTTCGTAACATACCACACATTTTGCCATCTAACATCTTTTGCCTTTTTCTTTTAGTTTTCTACCCTCAATGAAATTCTTCAGTGATTTTCAGTAATCATTCTTCAGTTAGTTCATTCTTCATTAATCCCTCTAAATATTTAATCCACCTATTTTCTCTGTCGAAGTTTAATTAGTTCTATTACATCCTCCCCTCCTAGACCATTCCTAGAACCTCTGTGTTTCTTTTCCTACCGACCCAACTTATTATACGGTTTACCCACATCACGAAAGCCTCTAATCTTTTGATTTCCTCCTTTCTTTAGATCAACGATTCACACCCATGCAACAAAATACTCCAAGGATTTTACAAATATTTTCCTGATTCCTCTAACGAGACATTTAGTCATCAGTTCCTTTTACTTTACGAAAGCTTCGTTGGCCAATGCTACTCTTTTTTTAACCTGTTTTTCACCTGTACACCTCCTAACCCAAGAGAGAGTTAATCTACCTGTTCTAGTTTTCAGCATCTACCGTAGTCGTTAGCTTACCCTAGTCGTTAACTTAGCTTTCTTTCCCATTAAAGAAGTTCTTGTCTTGTAAGTAAATCGGCCTCAAAATTATTCCAAAAATTAATGATAGGCAATATCGTGCTGTTACAAACGCATAGTGGATTTTTCGTTTCAAACCGCCTCAAATCTATTGAAGGCACTTGAAAGGCTTCGGAAAACCAATCCACAACTTTATTGCCTAGTCAAGCTTTAAAAACCATTCTTATTTTCTTTTCCTTCGTTTACATTACCTTTAATCCGCGTATCAACACATTTTCAGCAAATCTCTCCAGCTTCCTCCAAATCTCAATATTTTCCTTTCCTCTGTTTTTTCCTCTGAAACTTTATTCGTCACTTCCTGTCTCTTTACCTTTGTTTATCATCCGCTGTATCCCTTCCCTTTAATCCGCGTATCAACATATTTACTGTACATCTTTCCAGCTTCCTCCCTCCTTCTCCCCGACATTTTTCTTACCTCTTTATCCCTCCCTTTGGAAGACTCATCTTTTTCCCGCTCTGATCCCTCTTCCACATCCTCTAATATCATCTCTGCGTCTACTTTTGCCTCAACCTTCGGTTTCCCGCCACTCCCCCTCTTCCTCCGGCCTACTTATGTCATAAACTCCGCAGCTTATTCTTCCCTCTCTCCCTCATTTAAGATTCTTCCCTCATCTCGATCCTTTAACCACCTCTGTCTCCCTTTCTTCCTTCTACGTGGATTGGTACCTCTTCCTTCTCCGATACACCTTTCTTCCTCCCGCTAACCCGCCTCCAGTGTACCCAGAATGCAAGCCTTCCTCCCTCAAGCCCTTTATACATTTCTCCCGCACTTTTCCGACCCTTCCCGCACGCCTCAATCATTCATCCTTTCTCGTTCTAGGACCTCTCCGCCCTCGGGCCACTTCCAACCTCTCTTACCGAAAACTTTGGGATAGTTTTCTCTTTCCACTCCCATATCTACCTTTGCCCGCCTTCTATGCCGTATTCTTACCTGTCCGTTATTTTCTTGCCGTTCCTTCTCTCCTGTAATCAGTAGAGATTATAACGGAGTGGATTATCTAGATTGTGGATGACCGGCGTCCACGTAAGCGTAAGTTTGTGGATATTTGAAGTCTTTTTTTAATGAAGTCGTACTTACGGAGGTTCGGAAGGCACTGTTACCTCGTAATACCATATTTTAATGTATGGAATCGTATGTAATGTATGAAATCGATGAAAGCAACCGTGACTTTATGAAACTCCATAATATTAATTATACAAATAACTATGTCAAAGTTTCACAGAAAGTGTTTAGTGGCCGGTAGTAGTGACCGGTTTCGGCTAGTAATTGCTAATGTCAGACCACAAATATGACAAGTGCTGGGTATATACCAAAACTCCTCCTCTCCTTGTGATATATTCGCAGCCTTTGCCATATTTTTTTGCCCGACGATAGCTATTACTAGCCGAAACCGGTCGCCAATAAACATTTTCTGTGAAACTTTAACATATTTATTTTCAGCGTTACATCAACGGAATCATTTTTGTTCGTCTTTGGGCACGAGAGAAAGAAATGTTTGTCTTATATGTACTTACTTTTTCATGGCAGTGACATTATGAAAGCCACTGAAGTATTCATTCATTTATGAATCCAATGGAAACTCACTCACAGGATAAGTTTGCTGCTCTTGTGATTTTCAGCTTATATCATTACGATGGGCATCCGGATATTCAAGTGGGCTGCACGTTCGCCATTGGTAGAAGTGGTCTCGGGTTCCATTTCCAGAGGGAGCTAATTTCTGCGAAATGACCTTAGCACTTTGAGCAATACAACTACTACTAGCATTATGACTCTCTATTCTTGTCTATAGCTAGAGCAAACAACCTCATTCTTCATCTTGCACAGTTGCCTCATTCCCCACTCAAAAGCATTTGGTAACTGATGACGGAGGGGCTGAGATTCTAGCTTTGTTTTGTTACTTTTTTTGTTTTATTACTTTTGTGATATTACTTTTATAATACCGCTACATTATAATATCCAAAATTCTATCTCATTTTAAACACTATTTAGGTAAAATTAATGTTTCCAAGCGTGACTATGTGGAGCTCAACATACTTATTGAAAGTAAATTTCCAGCAAATATTCATCCGACTAGTTTTTTCAACAAGTTGACATCTTGTTGACAAGTTGAGGATGTCCTGTCCTTGAGACTAGTAGAAAGTAGTGGAATAAAAATCTGCTGTGGAAATTACTAAGTGTTCTTTATTTCAATATGTGATTATTAAGGTATCCCAACATCCATTGTTACCCAAATTATCGCCATTCTGCTGTATTTCCTTTCAGAATCCTTCCAAGAATTGGTTCAAAGAAATATTCTACTTCATCCTTACACCTACTTCATCCCAATTTTACCTTTCCCGGGTTTTATCTGCGTCCCATAACTGCCCGCCCCATTTCCTCTGCAAGAGTGGGTTTCTTTTTCTATCTCGAGCCATTATCATTTATCTATTCTTCCTTATCATCATCGGCATCCTTCTTCGCTTCCAATTCCTCCCGCCGTTCCTTATCGCATATATTATTCAATTCCCCATCTTCCGATCCCAACGGCCTCCGACTTAATTCGCCTCCTGCTCCACCACCTACTCTCGTTACATCTTTTAGTCCTTCCAACAGAATGTTGTAGGGAATACTGGATTTTTTCTACAGCCGTCGCAAATTAGTCTTAAGCGTAACCTCCCATTTTCCCCTCGCTTCCTAACCTAACCTGCAATTACGTTATCAATCGCCGGCGAATCTATTTTCACTCTACGCCAGCAATCAAAGAGTGTCTTTCCCTCGAAACTTTTACACATTATCTCCAACAGGACGCTCACCTCACCCATAGCTTTCCCAATCTAAATAACTTATCTTTTTTTCTAATTTAACCTTAAAAATGTCCTCTCTACTTGAGCTTCAGGCTCAGCTCTTTACTCCTGAGCTTTGCTGTACTGAATCTACCGACATATATAGTACTATTACAACTTTTAAAATTTTTACTATCCTTTATTTAATACATCTCTCTCTTTCTTTAACTCTCTCCTTCAACTTTCGCAGGTTTTTCAAACCCCCATTCTCTTTGTGGGTGTTTCCCTGAAGTGGAAACATTTTCTTCTGTGACAAAAATCCACAAAACCGTTCTTTCTTTCCTTCTTTCATTTCTATCTCCACTTAGCTTGCTAAATATCGATATATATTTTAGTTTAATGTTTTTCATGGTGTCATTTTCGTACTTGTACAGTATTTTGAAATGGGTTAAACGGCAGACGGGACTCTCTAGTCCAAATTCGCTCAATAAGGACGATTGTATGTATGTATATTAGGGTGGTCCTTATTCATAGGGGAAACGTTTTATTATTAATTTCTTTCGGGAAGCCCCCTCAATTTTTTCCATATGGTCGCTAAATAAATTTTGTTAAATATTATTGTAATCGGATAACGGAAAGACGTGCCGCATCCCACTTAAAGTTTATAAATTTCCACTTTTTTGACCGTTTTTCGGTTATCAAAGTGGATTCCGAAGTCTTTCTATTCTTTAATTCTTTTGATACTTTCTCTGATTAATAAATAGATATTTACTGAGTTAATCCCAAAATATTGACAAAATCTGCCAGGTAGTTTCCGAGATTTGGCCCGGGTAGTGAGCCCGCGCCGAGCAAGTTACGGCGTGCCCTCGGCGCCTCCGTACGAATCTATTTAGTTCGCCGCCACCGCGTATCTCGTCTAGCAATACAATACTAGTTCTAAAATTAGTACCGATCCCGAAACTAGCTATGCGTTAAAAACTTCCAACATTTAAATACCCGTATAACTATGTAAAGCAGGAATAATATACTTTTTCCGTACAGTTATGAAAACAGGCTTTTAAAGTATAGATGATTCATTAAATCAATCAATTGGATATTGGATCTGATGGATCGGCACTCTACAACATTACTTCCATTACCTAGGACTTATCTCTTATTCATACTTATAACCGCTACTACTTTATAAATAAGCCAGTGCTTGTTTTGTATTAACTCGTTCATTTTTTTCTTACTCTATCGTAATTCAGCCTCTAACTGAAATATTTTTCCTCACAGTTTCTCTCCACTTCTATGATGTTCCTTACATCTTACCTTATTTGATCATTTTTATGACGCAAGGTTACATATTTTCTTTCTTTTGATTCTTAAAAATCTTGATATATGTTACACTAAAGTTATCCCAAAAAAAACGAATATCCAACCTCCTTATGTAAGTATTTCTCTTAGTTCTAAAATATGTAATCGAAAATACCCACCCCAATTAAATATTTTCACTTTCTCTGCAACATTCCTTAGGCATTTATTAGCATTAATTCCCACAACACAACCGATTGTCTTCACTATTCACATTTCCAAACCTAAATTAACTGAGTGTAATACATCCATTAACTCAACAACTAAAATTTCCATTGTAGTTATATGTTACCGTATACGATGCATGTCATTTCCACCATGCCCAGAGTTCGTTAAATTTCTCTGTTCTTGACAGTTTTCGAAATATTTGTGGGCAAAAAGACTTCAAAGTTTCCCTGAAATAGATCAAAAATTATTTGGAAAATATATGTTAATCTCAAGAACAAAAAGAGACAGATATGACCTTCTGGAAGGGTTTTCATTCCTCTGTGTCTTGCGTGGTTCCTTTCTTTTTGCTTAGCCTAGAACGAGCAGAAACTAGTTTCTTTTGCAACCTAGTCCCCGCTTACCAGCGACTCAAGTCAGTGAATAAAGAAATATACGAAACCTGCAGTGATTTCCTTCTTGTTTTTCATACATTAAAACCCCTAATGTCAACGTTTCAGCTGTGACTTGCTCCAAGAGTTTGTATTTAGATGACAAAAACAAACTGAAAAGTGTTCCGCAAAAAATTCACATTTCGTGCTTTTTAACTTTCACGAAGCTTTGCAGTCGCCTCATGCAGAATTCCATCGCATCTCCTGCTCCACGTTGCCTCAACAATTTCAAGCAAATTTGGGCTTTGCTTTTATCTTTGCCCGGGCATTCGCCCCGCCCTAGTTACCTTAGTAACTTAGTAACTCCTTCATACACCTAGCTATCGGCTATGTTTATAACATTCCTTTTCGATAATCTAAATCATAAACTTCGGTCGACACTTTAGTCACTGTGCTCATTTTTTTAACATCTACCAAGTTGTTTTAACACCTTTCTTCTACAATCACAACTATGTTTAACGTTTGCCTGTCCCATTTACAATGCCAATTTTATGATATCGGCTGATAATATAAATTATAAATTCAGTTGAATATAGCAAGCACATTCAGCCCAGCTGTGATAATTATTCATGTCTTCCTATGTTGTAATGCAATGATTACCAACCTTTGGAACTTAGCAACTTTTACAGAGTTTAGATTATAAAATAACACTTTCGCTTCTATCTAAATGACTAACCATTTACATCAGTTCAGTAGGTCATCGAGTAAAGGAATAGTAGTTTTTTATTCCTTCCTTCTTGATGCAATGGTATAAAGGAAAACCATAAAGCAGAAACAAGTTTGAGGATTCTAAATGATGGGGAAGGAAGCATAAGAAATGGGCCCAGTGTCATAATTGACGCTTAAAATGGACTTTAACTAATGTTCACTTTAGGGTCCAGTATTAAAATGGTTTATTAAAAAGAAGACTAGTCGATATCCATACTAATTCATCATATATATAGGAGAGTAACTATAATATTAGCTTTAATTCCAACAAAATATGATAATACAATACCCTAAAGTGGGCTTAAAGTCCATTTTAAGTGTACATTTTAACGCCTTGCTGCAAACAAAATGCTCTTGATTAACATTTTCTTTCTATGTGAAGTCTTCTATTGCTCCTTTACAATATACAATGGGTTTGCTAAGGTTTCAGATGGTAACTGAGCTCACAAAGAATGAAGAGAGCTATCAGGACCTTAAGATAGGAGGATAATGGAGGGTATGGCGTAACACGTACCATTGAATGTCAAGCCAATGATGATTATACCCAAAAGATACATATTTCTACCATATTTCTACCATTTCGGTTACAAATATGATGAAAAACTGTCGCATCACTCCGATATAACATCTGCTATCCTCCCATTTCTCCTAAACTACAAACATTTCAATTACACTCATCAAACACGCAACTACCTCTGCAATGGCGGTCTCCCCAGCAATTTATAACCCCCGCTGTCCCTACATTTTCCTTCCCATTTTCAACCCCATTCTCCTTCTCAGTTCCTCCATTTCCCCTTCTAATCTGCCCATTTTCCCCCTCCCCCCCCCTTCCTCCCCTCGCCGTCTACATAATCTCCCCCTTCTTCCCTCCCCCACAGCATCCCAGCTGCCTTCAATGGATCCGTCTAGGGACCACACCCCAAAAAAGCGCCGTTAAAACATCTCCGAAATGGGCGAAGGAGGGAAGAGGAAATCCACTCAAGACACCTGCGGAAGTCTTCGTGAATCCCATGCCCTCACCTGCTACCCAGCTCGCTGATCTACACGGGTCGATTGGCCGACACACGTTTTCCCGACAGGACGCTAGACCGACAATGTTTCACCGACAGATCGTTCAATAAACAGCTTATTTTTACTACTTGTATTACTTATGGTGCGTCGACAGTTGAGGTCATTCGCACCATAGCTTATTCTTTCTGTCATACTTTTGGAACTAATTTAATTATTGATCCACATCTATATAAATACCCCTCAAGCCGCCTTTAAGCATGTAATGCGATATAATTAACAATATCCGTTGTCATTAACAATATATCGAATATTTTTTAAAGAAAAAGAATTGCTGAGATCGATAAATATCCTGGAGAACTTTCACCAAGTTACACCTCTGCTTACATTCCGAAGTGTTAATACCACAAAAGGGAAGATAATAAGACAAACTGTTAAGCAGTCAACTTACATTATTGTTATAACCATAAATATGATAGTTTCTATGAAAGTACTGATTTCATATCATTATAGGATCGCAAAGAAAAAGAATTTCTGGTGATGATGGATTTGACGGAAAATATCCACATAGTTACCTAATAATAGACGTCCTAAAGATAAAATTAACGTATTAATAATAATATTTTAATATTATCATCGGGACCATTATTTTCCGCCAAATCCATAGTTACCAAAAATTCGTTTTCTATGTGGCCCTACAATGAAGTTAAAGTAATGGCTTCATAGAAACTATCATATTTAGCGTTACCACGCTAATTTAGGTTCGCTTCTCGATAGGTGTTATTATTTTCTTCTCCTTTACCTATTGAAAAGGAATGTAAGCAGAAATTGTAAAAGCCTCATGGCGCAGTAATTAAAAAGGAGCAAATTGGAGTTGCAAATCGGTAGATATGGACTATACGAATGCCTCCAACTAATGGAGCTAGTGGTAAATAATTATGGTGGTTTTATTAATAAAGTTGTTAATAGCAAAAATGTTATATATTCATGTGTATGCAGCTGCTGCTGTTCTTCGATTCAATAAAGTAGAGAAGGGCAAGTAATATTCATAACTAACTCATAGCATGTAATTTATCTTG
The DNA here is from genome assembly GCA_000376725.2 of Ladona fulva. NCBI lineage: Eukaryota > Metazoa > Arthropoda > Insecta > Odonata > Libellulidae > Ladona > Ladona fulva. The sequence continues at coordinate 768,142 of KZ308126.1, read as the reverse complement.
ACAATTAAGCTTAACAACCACTCAAGTCCGTGATTCATGAAATAATTATAATACAAATATTAAAGTAACGATGATGTCGTAGTAATTAGCAATAATAAGATTGCCGAAATTCGCATTGAAGTAGTCCACAATTTTGCGATTGTATGCGATTAAATACTACCTTCGTGCGGGGAATTAAAGCCGCTACTTCTTGCTTGTTTTGAAGTAGGGGTGTGAAACGTGGACCTTAAGAAAGGAGGACATCAAACGATTAGAGGCTTTCGTGGTGCAGGTATGGCGTAGAATGGAAAAAGTAAGTTTGTTGGATAGAATAAACGGATAAGGAGGTACTAGAGATGGTCGTGGAGGAGAGGGTTTTAATCGAAGTAATTAAACGTCGACGGAGGAAATGGGTGGGTCAAATATTGAGAGGAGAGGGATTGCTGAAGAATATTATTAAGGGTAGAATAGAAGGGAAAAAATAGAGAGTAACCCAAAGACAAAAGATGTTAGATTGCATAAGGGGTGGGTTGAGATACCAAGAAGCGAAAGAAATGGCGTTGAATAGGGAATATTAGGACACATGAACTTACCGAACAAGTATGTCAAATACGTTTTTCTCTGCAGCATAACTTGCTTTCTAAGGAGTTATTGAACTTATTTGGTTGGATCTTACATTCCAATTATGAATTATTTAATTACACTACGCATATGGTCAAATATTCCTAGCAGTACCGCCTCTCTTATTATATTAGAAAGTTGAGGAATACGATGAACAGGCAAAATATTTTTTTGTTTATGCAATGACTCCGTCAATTGATCAACATTAATTACGTGCCTAGGTGTGAATGTACATGATGACATTAATAAACTTACTAGAAATTTACGTAGAGTTAGGAAAACGTTGTTCTCAATATGGGTCGTATTACTGCATTGAGGGCAAATATCACTCACAACATTGAAATAAATAAATTATCTTGTCATGTATGTATTGCTTGCTTCGTCATTAATATTAACTGTGTTTTAATAGTTTAAAAGTCAAGTTATAAGAAACAATTTAAACTTAACAATTAAAATAGTTTCATAAATAATAAACACCGAGGGTGACTAGTTAACTGCTCTTTTATCGACTAATAATCGCATAAAATTCTCATGATAAGGACTTACTAAGTTCTTATAAGGACTTGTCGGTCAAACTAAGTCGTCCAAATGCAATGTCGCGAAGGGCCTCCGATAGCCAAGTGGGCAACGCTTTCGACTTCTGTGAAAGCGGTCCCGGGTTCGATTCCCGGTGGGGGCCTACGTGCGAAATGACCTAAGCTGTCGAAGCACTTTTAACAATACTACTACAACTGCAATGTCGCATATGTGAGTGTCGCTGAGACGAGAGAAACCCGATCTATATTTCCCTCGTGCTTTCAACCTCTCCCGCTAGGTGGCGTGGTTGTTTTCCCGCTATATCCTCAACCCCCTTTAGTCCTTCCCTCTGCAGAGTTCACGTCGTGCACGAGGATTTTGAGCGCGACCTTACCCACTATCACGAGGAACGTGAATGGCCCTCCCTCAGAGCCTTCCTCTCCTCTAAATCTTTCCTCTCTTCCCCTCATTCTCTTCCTCGTTTCCCGCCTTTTGAAAGTGATTGCGCACTGGAGGAGGAAGGTTCCGTTTATCCACCCGCTGAGGGCGCTCCGAAGACGTTTCCAGAGGTTTCCTTCCCTTTCTTCTTTTTATTTGCTCTCATTCACGTTTTCGGCGTCCATCCCACCCCCACCTCACGGGACAAATCTCTCCCTTCTGTTTTTTCTTCGCGTCGTCCTTTGTTTTTTGGTGCTTCATTTTTTTTCACCATTTTGTCACTCTGCCTTTACTCGTTTCTCTTCTCATACTTCGTATCCGTGTACCCCGCGGTTGCTGACTGCTTTGCATAGTTTTTCCGGTCCGTGGTTTAATCCCGATTTTTCGTTCTGTTCATTCTTATGAATCTTTATCAGGTTCCATTTGTTTCTCGGAATTTATCATCTGTTTCCTCGCCCGTCTTTCTTCTAGTTTCCACCTATCTTACCCACTCATTTGCTTTTAGATCAACTCTTTCTTTTATTTAGCTTAATTATATTCATTTATATCTAGTTATTTTAATAATTTCAACTTCAATCTGAACCCGGCAGTGAAAGATCCAGGTTAGAGTCCCACCAAATGTTTTATCGTCCCTTTACTCTTTTGTTCTTTTTCAATTTTTACTTCTTTTATCTAAAGGAATTTTTCGGGTGTTGTTGTTTCTTTAAACTAAAGACAAATTTAAGATAAATTTTATTGAACAATACGAATGAAAATACTTTTCCACTTTTCAAGTTGCAAAGAACCTCATTCTTCAGGAATCACCGAGAAAACACCAGATCTTTCTTCTCATTCTTCAGATTAATAATACTAAGGCTGGGAACGATATTTAGACAATTCTACAAAAAATTAATGAAATAATAAGGAATTATGACTATTAATTTCCAGAAAGTTTTTTAGGCAGAAACTGTAAGCGAAGTGTTATCTCTTTTAATAGATAAGGTAACTTTGGATCTAATAATGATTTTTCTGAAAGATAAAAGAATATCTCTTTAACAAAAGGGCTTCCTGAGTCTTTTACTAAAAATGTTTCCAGACTTCCCTTAAGGATTGACTGAATATCTTTTTAAATCACGTCTTGAGTCCTACCTTATCATTTTGCCATCTTCATTATTTACTAAGTTGTCAGATTTCCCTTCTAAGGAGTGAATAAATTTCTCCCAGCAATTACTTCATAATTTAATTCTTCAAAAGGAAAAAGAATGAGAAACAGACCGCAGAAAGGAAGATAAAAGTCTGTTTTTCATTTTTCCTCATGATGGAAAACTACCACAAAGTTGAGGCGGATTTAGCAGATTCTATTCTTCAAAGCTCTTACTCGTATCACTCCTGACTCTAATATACGGTACTTCTAACACTTTTCGTTGTTACGCTTCAAATGTCTCTTATCTGTTAGACTTTCCTACGTCGAAATAGTTTGCTTTCCGTATTTCCTTCGTTGTCGTCCATTTTGTCTCCACCAATTTTTTCCTAAGCCGCCAAGAAGTCCTTCCAGCAAATAAGAGATCTCGAAAATGTCAAACTTTCTTCTTTTTAAAGACCTCTTCCTTTACTGTCTCCTCAGCTATTTTTTCCGCCGTAAATATTTTTACTCGGGTTTTATTAAGTGGAGCGTCGGGATCGAAGTCTTGATGAGTCTGAGGTCTTTGTTCTCGGCCGCCCTTTTGCGTAATATATCAGACGAACAGCGTTCGATACGCCGGAGTCGAAGAACCCGAGTACGGCCTCATTATCTCCAAGACATGTGATGTTCGAATACTTCGTTTGGCCAATTATAAGCTGAGCATCCCCGAAAGAAACGGTTCGACCGAAACAAAGGCCCGACTTTATAATAGGGTGATCAAGATATCCGACTCTTATTACCCGGAGAGGAAGCATCTTTCGCTACCTTATTTCCGAAGATTATGCCTCAGAGGGCGCGCTTTAACCCTTAATAAAAATCTCATTTTTCCCTTCCTCGAGATAAAGAATTCTGAGGCTGCTTCCGAGGAAGAATGAGTTGAGGAGGTGAAGGAGCATGCGGACCACGTCGTTCAAAATCGCATTTACCGAGAGATCGTGTTCTGTGCGATACACAGGAAATGCGGAGGTTGAAAGATGGAAAACAATTGGTGTTAATACTCCGGGAAGGTTTTCTTTAGCTTCTTTTTTAAACGATTCTAGCAGATGCAACAACTCTCGTGGATAATTAGAGGTACTTATTTATCGCAAGATTTATCTTTGCTAATAACTAAACTTAATTTTTGTATTGATATCGATCGAATAGAAAACGATTGATATTAAGAAGCCCGGAAGCTTTTCTTTAGCTTCTTTTTTAAACGATTCTAGCAGATGCAACAATTCTCGTGGATAATTAGAGGTACTTATTTATCGCAAGATTTATCTTTGCTAATAACTAAACTTAATTTTTGTATTGATATCGATCGAATAGAAAACGATTGATATTAAGAAGCCCGGAAGCTTTTCTTTAGCTGCTTTTTTTAAACGAGTAAAGCAGATAGAAGTGGAATTTGTACGTCAAAATAATGTACCTATATAAATATTCAATATTTCTAAATCTCTAGATAATTTTATTGTCAATTTATTAGTATTATATAGAAGGTTAGGCATTTATCATTATTTTATACATAGGTAGGCATACACCAGGTGGTAACTTGTAATATCACAACAATAACAATACGTCATTTACAACATAATACTCACAACAACAAAATTAATCATAACAAGGCAGCATGCCATCTCCCACTCTGCTAACAGCATCATAATCCCGATTTTCATGTACTGCCTATGGGTATCTTTCACTCATACAAGTGAAAGATACTCGTATGCAGGTACATTTCTTACGTCATACATATTTAATTACATTCCTATTAAAACTACCTTTGTTTTCTAGGAGGGCCTGAGAATCCTTGGGTAGGACATTCCCAGTAACTGCCGTTCTGTTTACAAAAGAAACTTTACCACTATCTTTTCTGCGACTCTTTGTTCTAATTTGACACAGGGTACCCAGAAATTAGTTGAATGGAATGAATCAGTTGCAATTTCCTACTACTTCTTCAACCGTATATCTATCGATCTTTATTATTTACAGGTAATTTTCTAATTAGCTTTGTATTGTTGATTGGTGCTACTATTTCAGACACAGCAAAGATCCTCTAAAGGGTAAAGGTTATGTGTATTTCACTTCGTATTGAATCTTACTCATAATGAAAAACGTATAGCTTTCCTTCAACTTCTTGCGGTTTTCAGTACATAAAGTAAGGTGGGAACGCTTAAAGACGAGAAAATAGTATTTGAAATTCATTTATCTACCCAGCACTTGCTGAGTTAATCCTAAGCTTGAAAAGAGTTCATGCAAATTAATCCGATGTTCCGGCATTCTCTGTTTTTTCACCTAAATACGAGTATAATATGATGAGGTAAATGTGTTAAATTGCAGTCATATCTGAAAGATATCAAACTTCTCCCATTTTATGGACTTTTATAGGGTTATTCCAAATTGTAGTATTACTGTAGTTATTCTGCACGCGCATTAGAAATTACATTGATAAATCTTCCTGAAACGTCAAAGCAAAGTAAGCTCAACTGAATAGCTCTTAAAGACTCATAAATCCCGCCATAATTTCCACGTAATTAGTCCTCAAAACAGAAATGAAAGGACGTTTAGTTTCTTATAAATTCATTTCATAATGATTTATCGATTTTAACTCTCCAATTATTATTGTCCAATTATAAATTCATGGTATGAACTGACTAATGATATTCGCATGGTAAAATAGGTCATCAGATATAGGGTATAAATATAGTATAACAGTTATCGTCATTTGTGTTTTTTTTTTTTTTTGGCAAACCCGTGAAACGTTAATATCTATATTTCTCGCTCTTTCTTCGAATCCATTTTGTCTATTAATTGTCATCCAATAGGGGAAACCTTTTTCTGTTCAAAAATAGCACCATTTATCCTTCATATCTTCCCTCAAACGTGGTGGAAGTTATGAAGAAGGTTTGGTTTTATTTAGAAACCTTTTCTTGTGTTTCAAAGACGTTATTCTCCCCGTTTATTACTCTCTTAATAGCAAAAGGGGCAGAATATTATTTTTCAAGGATTTATGTAGAATTCAGAAATCTGTGATAACTGTAAATCACAGCTTAACATTGACAAATGTTTCATAGTTATTATTATTGCTAAAATGTAATATAGGCTCTACATCTGGAATCAGTCTAAGCTAATTTTCTCGGAAAAAAACCTACCAGGCGAATTTACGCAGTCTTGGATAGACCGGGTATTTTCAATTTTCTTAGTATCTTTTTCCGTTAATCTACACCAAATGAGAAAAGACCAAAACTGAAGACGAAAATTCTTCACAGGGTATACTCATTCCGTAAACAATCAACAAATCATTTGTAACCTCACGTCTCCTGTTGTCAAACAGTCCTGTTCCTCAAGGCTGTCGAAACATCTCTCCTGAGGATGTCTCCACAGGAGACGAAGTGCATTGAGGAGCGAATTAATTGTTGATGGTTTCCCTATGATGTCAATCTGCATGATTAAACCTTCTTACTCTTCATCCTTTTCCTTTTGTTTCCATCAGTACCCGGTCCCATATATATTACGTTAATACACCATTTCGTGCACTACTGGGTAGGCGTCGATCATCTATCATCCAAGAGCTCAAGGATTCTTGTCTGGTGGGAGAACTTAATCTCAGCGTCCTATAAATCTCATTCCTCCATCACTTTAAAACTCCAAAATATCGAAAACTCAACTCCTACTTAGGAATAATGCAGTAAATGTTATATAAAAACGCTCGGATAGCACGTCGTTTCTTTGTTAAACGCCCAGTCATGATTCCCACGTCTGATTTTTTCCCTCGGAGAGAACGTGGAAGTATGTCATCAAAACACCTCCGCGTTCTGCTACATTAGAGGCGGACCCGGTGTATAGGAACATCTCGTGGGGAGATTTAATGGACCCGAGTACGTTTTACGCGTCACCTGCTTCATTCCGGATACAATGACGGAGAGAGAGTCTGCTTTGGAAAGCGCTTCAGGAACGTCACAGCCCCGTATTTGCGGACTGCGGAGTTTCGGGAGCGCCCGTTTCCGGCCGAGATCGGCGAGTCCATCGATTAACAACGAGCTTTCAGTCATCTTCTCACGACTCTTTCTATCTCTCTACATTATCTGTCCTCCGACCGCACCAACCATCCCGGCCGAAACACCTCTCCCGGTCAGTTATCACCGCTCACAAGAGATGGCGCGAATAATTCGGCGGCTTTGACGGCCATTAATGTGTGGCAGTTGCGAAGCGATACGCGCCCGTTCTGTTTTTCTTTTCGGTGATTTCGGTCTGTGATTGGGAGGTAAACCGCTCGTGTTAACTCATTCGGCTGTCTGCCCCGTGCTTATGGAAATCGGCACTGTCTGCGTCCTCTTTTGTTTTTGTGGTTTCTTTCGCAGCCGATAGAGACCGCTTTTGACGGCAAACAGTCTGAACGGTGCAGTTGCTAAAGTTGCGTTGTCCGTCCGTCATGTGGATGTGGATTAATACCCCGTTAATCTCTGCCGGGTAAAATCTGGAAATCCCGACCGAGAACCCGCTTAAGATTAGCCGATGTTCGGCGACTAATTCGGGATGTCTTTTGGCCATCCGAGGCCCGCTTGGACTTATGATACGGGATGCGGGACGTTACGTAACGTCTTCTTGGCGGGGCCGTCGTATCAGATCGATTGAAATGCTCTTCTGGAGCAAGCAGTTTGCTTTTATGTGTAGCAACATATAATTGATGCCCAGACACATCGTATTGAGTCTAAGCTTGTAATTTGTTTCCTAAAACTCATTTATGACGTATAATTATTAGACTCTATCCTCAACATTAGTCAATATGTAATAAGTTAATATTAGTTATTGATGACATAATCCACACAAAAGTCTTGCTAATATTTGTAAGAAAAGTTTTTACTTTAGTTTTTACGAATTAACCGACGGAAACATGACTAATATTTCCGTAAATTACTTCTTGGAGGTCCTTTCAATGCTGTTGCTCAATCGATAACAAACTAGGAATGATACCCAGTCACATTGACGCAACACCATTTTTCTGAACTCACTGATTGGACACTTCAGAATCTGAAGCCATGGAGAAAAACCAACATAATTGTCACTATAGATCCTTGAAATTATTTGCAATTGCTACACCTCATATATTTCTGGATGCAGAAGCGTGATTGATATAAGCAGCGATTCTGAATCTTACTCGACAGATGAAGAAAGAGGTTAAGCCAAGAGGATTTCACGCCCCCTCCGGAGACATAAAATTAGGATTCAACCGGTATCGTAGTGGAAACAGTTAGGATGACCTCTATTGGTGCCAGAGTTGCAAATCTAATAAATAAAGTAATGTCAACTCGAATAAAAATGTGAATTTACATTCGATGTACATATATATCGATTTGCTTCCATAACATATCGATAGGTAAGACAGAATAATGATCTTAAATGGATCATTATTCTTTCAGTGTATATGAAATTATGCATAGAATTCCGTAGATACTAATAAATTTAGCGCTGCCGGAGTTTCTCTTGCCAGAGAGATTTAATTTCCGACCGAGGAAAGGAAGACGATCGAGAAGGAACTCCCTATCATCCCCGCGACGTATCTCCCTCGGTTATTTCCCTCTTCGGAAATCCATCGAGGCTCACGAAATAGGAGTCAGAGAGAGAGAGATACGTGCATGGGAAGTAGAAGAGAGAAAAAGAATGGGAAAGGTCGTAGAATCGCAAATGGCGAACCTCTTGAACTTGACTCGACCACTTTGCGCAGACGCCTGGAAAAAAGTCCTTCCAGGGTTTTCGGGGCGGTGGCTGTAAATCCCTTTCCGTGCCTCTATCCTTCGCCCCTCCCGCCCCATTCCAGGCCTCTCCCCGGCCTGGATAAGGGGGGAAGTGGGGAAGAGATCCCGGGAGATTGGCGGCGAAGGGCGGGGGAACCGCCGGGGAAGAAGAGGAGCAGGTCCCCGCTTCTGAATGGGTGGGGTCCACGGGGGAAAGAGGCTGAGCAAAGAGTAGGGGAAGAGATGCAACTGCTGGTATCACTGCTGCGTCTGCATTGAGGTGCAGTGTGGTGTGGGGGTGAATGGAACCAGGGGCCAGGCTGGGTTCGAAGGGGCGTCTAGAGACGAAGGAGAGGGGGTCTCCGGAGACGATTTGAAAGGGCGATGGGGGAAGAAGTGGCGGGGGGACAGACGCCGGCGGCGGCGTGGGCTGGTCCATTGAATCGGAGGGATGCTGTGTCGCAGAGTTTTGGTGTCGTGAGTTGAGGTTAGGTCATGTGAAATTACGCAAGGGCCGGAAAAGAAGCGCATGGCCGTGCGTGAATAGTAGGTTTCATATGTCGCGCTATAAACCTATACTATGGTATGCGGCTTGGGTCTACTCGATGACTCCATTGAAGAATTTTCTATTTGCATGTTACTACTGCATTCTGCGAGGAAGCATATAAACCTTGATGTGTTGTATTAGTTACACAACCGTCCTAATAATTCACGAAGAGGTCATTCTGTATCTCTTTAAGGATATTTTTATTCTAGTCTAAATGAAATTGAACATTTTTTCAATTCCAATTTTCCATATTTATTTATATACAACCATACAGTAAATTATACTATGATAATTATTAAAATGAAAAGTTTTTTTATTATAATGGTATATCTATCATTTAATAACGTGACACGCTGTTATAATACACACATTTTCTATTAGCAAAAATACATTATTACAATAAATATATCTCCTAGCTATAACCATGCAGAATTCAGATCTATTGGTATGTTATGTGATTGTCTTAAAGTGACATTAAAGGACACTCAGCTGAATCTCGACACCAAAGTGTCTTTGCATAGACGCAGCTTAACAGTAAAACTCTCCAGAGCAAAGTGACCATCAGGAGGAGCTGCGTTTAACTTTTTTAAGTGTGGCATATTTTTATTCTGGCATAAATTAAACATATATACTGAACAGTGTTGATTTTATATCAGTAGAGTCCTTGTAATAAAAATTTAAGTAAAATTTTATTTTAGGTAATAGATGAAAATTTATATTTTAAAATGTACAATATTTCAAAAAGTACCGGTACTAAAATAAAATTAATTTGGCCAAGAGTGACTTTGTAGTACTCAACAACCATCTGGAAAGAAAGATTCTTAGCGATTTCCACAGCAGTGGAATTCTTTCTTTCAAAAAGGGACCGTAGGTTAAGAAACGGTAACCATTTATGCGACTTGTTTTCAACACTACATGAGCAGAAAATAATTTATAAGAGAAATTAAATGTAATAGGGTTTTATTTTCTTTTATCGAATTTCTTCTACTTATTTTTATATACCGAAGAACCACTGAATGTCCCAATGACAGCAAATGTGATGGAGAAAATCATCTCCTAAAGCTGGCTAGAAATATTTTAGATAGTTTATTTGATGATACTATGCTTTTGTGCACTTATATTACCTATTTCGACCAATAACTGATTATTTCTTCAGATATAATTGATTGACATCTTTGATAGTAAAATTATATATAAGTAAGTTATTTCAAACATTATTCTCACGAAAATCGTACTGCTTTGATAATCATTCATAATTACAGCGAGACCTCAATACGTGAAGCTCTGCGTCGTTTTTTAAACACTAAAGTGCTAGAAACAGACTCTATTTACACATTTTCATAAATAAGTATTCTTCTGCCATACAAGGCTAGAGGAAAACGCAAACATCATTTCCCAAAAATTTTCTCAAATCACCATTATGAATATAAATTACCAGAAAGTATTTATTTAATACTAAGTTTTATACGGGTAGTTCAAGGAGATAAAAAAGAAAGAAATACGAATGAAGGAAATATGAACGCTGCGAAAACAAAGATAGCGTAAATGTTAAGCCAAATTGAAATTGAATATTAAAACCTGAAGAGGATTCCGCAAACATAACTTAATTAAGTTAAGTAATAGGAAAAGTTCAAGAAGTAGAACATTGGTGAGTAAAATATTAAGAAGAACAAAGATTAAAGCAAATTCATTCTAAAGCCAAAATCATGAGTTAGATTTGTAAAAGATAATGTTAACTTTAATATCCCTCGAAAAATTCATGGCAAAAAGAGAGCAGGTATTTTTTGGAAGATTTCATATAATATGTTATGATAAGAATTCTAAATTAATGACAGTCCATAATGTGCTCGAATAATTAAATCTGAGAGCGTTTTTGACGATAATCTTTATATTTAAATCCGATGTGAGTGAGTTTTATATATTTTATTGGGGATTAAGGTGTCTGAAAAAATGCAATTAGGCAAATTAGAATATATGTCACAAAGAATGTGGTTCTCTTGTCATCTGTTGCTTATTTAAAATGCAAATCATGCATCTGTTGCAATAATCAATCTCATTTTAACTGAAACTTAGTTAAAAGAGAAATTCTCGCCTTCACATAATGAAGTTACGTCAATATTTAGTTCGGGTAGAAATAAAACACAATTCATTTTATCATCAAGTGTATTCTCCTGATGATGACTATGTATTAGTCGAAACTGGTCGTGTTGATGAAATATATTGTGGAATTTTTACTGCGTTCTTTATTCCTACCTGATGGAATTCGAGATATTGACAACTTCTACCATTGATCAAATATTTAGTTCTCCCAGTTATACTTTACTACAAAGACAAGGATCATTACTCTAAGGATGTTCATATATATCACCGTTAGTTAGAGATAGGCCAACGCATTGGAAAGACAAACACTTATCGATGTTATATTTTAAAGGAGGTACTCTTGGGTATTGAAGAGGGTAGTCCGTTCGCCTCGGTTTGAAGCGGTCCCGGTTTCGATTCTCGATAAGAACACATGTGTGGAATGAGTTTAGCTGTAGGAATAATACTACTACTATATAGAGGAATGAGTGAAATGTAAAATCATATTTCGATCATAGGTGTATTTTGAATAATAAAAGAAAATTCAATTTCAATATCTCTTAGATAAAAATAAAGACGATTAAGTGTTACGAAGACGGGTTGTCGACATTGAACTGTAGGAATGCATGTGAAATTACGCAAGGGCCGGAAAAGAAGCGCNTTCACAATCTGGTTAATTACGATAATTAACTTAATTCTAATGAACGCGATTCAAATTTTAATATATACTTATTTTATATGACCATCCTCGGAAAAATTTGCAATTCAATTATTAAAATGTGTTGTCGCGACATCAGTGTTTTTCTCTCGACAAAGAACAAATGCATGGAAAAGAATATACCACACTCGTAGCTTATATTATGTAATTTAAACCATGGAATGGCTGAAGGAGACGTTTGTACTTAAAGGATATGAACGTGTTCCTCATTTTTTCAGCGAGATGGAAATGTCCTTCTCTGCCTTCATATACAGTGCTTTTCAACTTGGATGACTCACATCACATGAAGGGCATTTGTTTAGTCCGTAGTCGTTGAAATATTGCAGACTTCGTATAAAATAGCCCTGGGGAAATGTAAGCTGTGACAACCGTGGCGTTAATGGAATCAAATTAAGTTCCACTGTTTCTTTGTAAGGTGATAGCTATATGTAGCGAGTCCTAATATTTATCTACTTCAAATTAATTTTACATCACTGAATAACTGTTTTCGGTAGTGTAAAACTCAATCCTTCATTTATATGTCTGTATTTACGTACACCATACCCAAGCAACAGTATACTTCTCCATGTTTATTAAAAACTGAAAGGTAGTTGCGGTAGTTAAGTTTCGATAATTGCTCGATTTAAATAAATATTTAAATTGATTTAAATTAATATTTGCCAGTAACGAGGGGTAGAGGATATATAATATTGCAATTGCAACTGGCAGGGTTGAATTATAAGTTGACAATGCTTTCGTATGACTCAAGATATCTACGAAATTATGAAAGTACTTTTGTAACCTTTAAATGCTAGGATATTGTCCAAATTCGATCATTTTTATATATAATTGGTACATTTCCTGTATACAAATTGTCACATTGTAATGCTAATGTAAAACTGTACATTAATTGCAATTACGATTGTTATTGCAACTCTCCCATTCATAAATAAACTTAATTTCTTTATTGAAACGTATTTTTCGAGGTTTACTTATACTAATATATTTAACAGTAGTTTCGGTTATCTCAGCATAAACTATTGTGAGTATAATGCCTTGAACCTAATAGTAAGAATGACTTTAAATCTTGCTGGTACAGAATTATCAAATCAGAAACAAAACTATTTATATAAATATTTACAAATATTTACTAACAGGTGAATCTAAAATTGACATTGATTTAATTACCATTAATAAGAATCTGAAAAATTAATTTTCACTACGACCTCTTAATTTAGAGATTAACTACATATTTAATACACAATAAAAGGTACTATTCAATAAAAGGATTATTTCCAATATATGATGAAATGGTTTTTATATTATTTTTTTATTTTCCTTCCTGAAACGTCAAAGGAAAGTAAGCTCAACTGAATAGCTCTTAAAGACTCATAAATCCCGCCATAATTTCCACGTAATTAGTCCTCAAAACAGAAATGAAAGGACGTTTAGTTTCTTATAANTAAAAATTATTTGGATCTAATGATAGTGATAGGTCCTGCTAAGTCATAAATGGATTGCCAGCGGGTGCCTTCAAAAATGAAGTTATTAGGAACCTAATTATTTAAAATTAAGCATGGATAAACTAGTATGTATTAAATAATTACCAATATTAAAAGTAATTTTGAACTATAAGGTAAATGTTTTGTAAATTATTGAATTAATTATTGCTTAAATATGTACAATAAATAATTACATTAGATATTATTATTAATTATTTGACAACTTAAAATTAATTGCATAGTCTGCGATTATTTCTTGTTTTTCTTTCTTATTTCGTAAATTTTCTCAAGAATGTCACAGTTTTAATGATAGATTTACCCGTCTCAGTGCCGATTCGAAGAAAACAGCCTCTGACGACGTCGCCGGTGAAAAGAGCATAAAATATTTTCATTTACAACGACACTGGAGGCAGTTAAAGAGACCGTTGAAGACATCTGCCGAAGTATGTCATCAGTGCGCTTATTTCCGTCGCCGTATCAACCCTCACAACGCCCTCTGTGAATTTCCATCCTGAATATTTATCGCTCCGTATCCAATATTGCTGGCGTGGCTCTCGTGGAAGCGAAACGTGGCTAAATCCTCTTCAGTCGATCTTATAATGTACCGATCCCTCTTTCATCTCCGTCTGTTTCTCTTTGTGTTTCATAGACATTCGCCGATGAATCTCCTCTATATCTCAGAGTCCAATCCGAAGTTAGCTTCGCTCCTTTGATCCCATATCCCAGAATTCGATTACGTCTAACCTCTGTGTTCGGAGCAGAACAATATGGCCGCCGGCGCACCGCCTCCTAAATCTTCGCTCTTTTTAATAAGGCAGTTCTTCTAGTTCACGGGATGGTGCAGTTTCAATCGAAAACCCAAAAGTTATTAGGTTAGCACTTTGAAGTGGCTCTCGAGCGTAAAGCGATACGTTTTCACCTTTGAAAATACGTCAATGGTGGATCTGAGAACGCCACAATGGTGTCAGCTATTTAATGCAGGCCGTATTGCAGGAGTTTTTATCTAATACCAATAATTGAAGTAGGTTATCATGCCTTTGATGAGGCCAGAGTACATCCCTTAACTTTGTTCTTGCTGCGGTACCCGGAAAGTTCACCGAAAAGCGGTTCGTCCAATCATAATTCACCAAATTTGCCATGCGCTTGCAGGAGAATTAAGTTAAAACCGTCAAAAGGTAATACGCAATAAATTAGCGAATTAAAAGTTCAAAGAAATACATTCCAGTGTATTTTATCTGCCAAATCTCAAAGTATGTATAAAATCGAAACGTTGTTATGGTAATTTTATGCTAACTCATTGAACACTTAGCTTCAAATGGTACGCGTTTTTATTCCTGTCTACAGTGACATAATGATAAGGCGGAAGAAATATTAAATTATGAATAGTAGAATTCGTATATTTAACTCCAAAACACTCCCAGTTTTTGGATGATAGCTAATGATAAATATTATATGATACCATAATATGATCTTTAACGGCTACAATATTTTAAACAAAAGGTTTAATCCAAAAAATTGTTAAACATTAATATTCCCCATCAGTACTTGGTAGAATTTGAATCTCAGCAAAATGCAAGCATATTCTATTTATTTCATTCTGATTAGGTTAAGTTCAGTTCTCCACACTATGTCTAACGTTAGAATTCAAGAATTTCCTCTACAGTTTCTATTCATATACGTACGTAGCTTTTTTCTTTACTTGAGGATTAAAGCTCCAGCTGGTCCCATTCCTGCAATTTCCGGCGTTGATTCTTTCAAATACACGCAATCGCACGTGATCTATATCGAAGTGTATTAATATTTCCTGCTCTTTCTACTTGTGGCGAGAGAGATAGGCGTGGTGCCTCCGATTATCTTACGGGAAAAACAAACTCAAAAGTAGGCGAAAAAATGAGCGGTTAAATAATTCGTGAAACTATTATAATATGGTCTATTAAATCCAATTGACGCTGCTTAGCAGAATCATTTTTATTGGAAGCAGCGTGACGGATTGACGGTTTCTCATAGAGCAAACTTCGAGTGCAAATCATTAAAATAATATTAGAATCGATGTAACCCTGTTAACACGTTAACTGCGTTCATTTCCAATGCATTTATTACTCTAACGGTGGAGTGACCCGAAGTGAACGTGTTAGTCAGAATTAATGACAACTTTTTGTTCCTAGCGAATGATGATATAATTTCACAAAGAATGTTATACATGGGGAAAGTTGATTTTAGAATTATATCGTTTTAACCTCATTTTTGTGGTCATATGCCGCACTTTCATAGTTTCTTATAAATATTCTACTCTCTCTTAGCTGCATACTCTCCCGTTCTGTTTCCAAGACATTTCTGTGTTTCTTAACTTTCCTACGTTGAATATTGATAAAGATACATTAGATTAAATAACTAATGTTCCACTTCGAGAGATACAGTTAACTCTCGATCATCCGGGCTAGTGAAGGAGAAAGGTTCCGCGAATGATCAGAAAACACGGATAACCCAAACTTTCTCTTTTACTTTTTATACTTTTCTTGATTACGTTAGTAAATAAACAATATATTAAAAAAAATTACAAAAAAAATCCGTTATATTTTATTGTTTTATTAAGACTTCGTCCGGCCACGGATCTTTTTAACAGCGACAATTTCATTGTGATCGTATTCCCACTGATTCGTGGAAAAGGTCTTGTCACTTTCATCAGAAAAAATTCTATTATGGAAGGCCGTACTTCGTGGAAGGACATTCTAAAGATTATGAAAAATAAAATACGCGATAAGGTAATGTAACACAGCTATGTTAACGCATTAGAGTTTTGATGAATAAACTACAAAATCCCGTAGTCAGCAAGCATACTTACCGTTAGGAAATTTCAACCAGCGGGGGTTATGGTTCTCCGTGGCTCCGCTTTGCTAAGTATTGTTCTCAATACGTAATTCGGCAACTACGTTACCATCTTCAGGAGAGAAGATAAATGATTTCCTCGGATAGTGGGGTAATCGTTTCAGTTTGAGAAAAGAAAGTATTCGGGGGAAGTTGTATTTATGATGATTGCAGTGTGATTTACTTTATTTTGTTCATGTAAGAGTCCCATCGTACTAATTCCAATGGATTCAAGTTTTTATTTAGTTTTCAATGTGGTTCATAAGTTTGTAATTTGAAATGTACGAGTTGACTGTATAGTTTATTAAATACTTCCTGCCCGGAAAGTGGGAGATCTGGGTTCGAGACCCAGTCATGTCGGTATTTTTCACATTTGTTATTCCTTTGGGATCAGCCGCAGGAATTTATCCTGCAAATTATTCAAACCTTTCCTTAATCCTTGTAATTACAAGGATAAATCTAGTGATACCTGCTTTGTGAGTTGGCTGCCTCAGTGAGGACCTCGGGCGGCAGTTCGTGCCTCTAAGTGGAGGCTGTTCGCCTTGCTCAGAAAGCATTCCCTAAACAGTGTGGAAGAGACGCGGCATGGTAGTTCAGTGGTTAGTATAGTTTGTTCATTTCTAAGTCCATCCAGTTCTCTTCTCTCCTGAGGATGGCAACGTAGTTGCCGGAATACGTATTGAGAATGCTATGCTACTTTACAAAGCACGACCACGGAGATCCCTAACCTTCGCTGGCTGGTATTTTCTAACGGTTGATTTTCTTGCAAACCATGGCTTTTTGGAGCTTTATTTCAAAACTCTTGTAGACGAAAATAATTATGCTCTTTTCCAGTTTGAATTTTTTTAAAAAGAGTAAGAAAATCATACACGGATAAGCCTTAACATGGTTTGTCCGCCCACGGATGATCGGGACTACGCGGTATTTTGTTTTAAATATAACAAAGTGTCCCTCAGGAAACAGCCAAAGCTAGAGACCATATTACAGATGGTGATTACAATTTTTGTTTATCTAGATGGATTTAGTACCGCCTGCAAACCCTTTGATATCTTCCTCCACGGAGTTCAAAAGTCTCTCGTCGATTTACTGTTCCTGCGAATCGCATCCATAAACGGCGGCCTTTGGTTACCATAATGTATGCCATAGGAAAGCTCTCGAGGAAAGATTTTCTTTTCGGTGCTCTGCGAAAGCTGATCCTAGATATCTAGGGAATGCGCGTAGAATTCATATGGGATTCAGTGGATGTGAAAGTTTGTTTAGAAGAGGGCGGAGTAAAAGTACGCGAATAAACTTTCTGTGGGCGTATTCCTCTGCGTCACACAACAAGGGATCGAAAGTTGAAAGGTGAACATGATGTGCGTAAGCATTCACTCAGGGTGGTGTCGATTCAAAGCAGCGTAATGTGTTTCTAAGGTTGGAGATCTATTTGACCTTCTGAAAGGGGGAATCATTCGCTATATTGATAGGGAAGTTGATGGGGATATTAGGGGAAAGCCCTGAAGGGTTCCAAAAATAAATTTCCTTTTATACAGGGATTTGACCCACCCATTTCTTCTGTCGGCGCTTAACTACTTCGATTAAAACCCTTTCCTCCGCAACGAAGCACCTCTATGTTCCTTTTTCTATCCACCCAGTTCACCTTTTCCATTCTACGTCACACCCACATCTCAAATGCCTCCAATCTTTTGATGTCCTCTTTCCGTAAGGTCCATGTTTCACACCCATAGAGCGAAACACTCCTTATCAAGGATTTTACCAATCTTTCCCTGATTCCTTTATCGAGACTCTTAGTCATAAATGGATGGGTGGGTCAAATATTGAGGGGAGAGGTATTGCTGAAAAATGGAACTTAGGGTAGAATGCAAGGGAAAAGACAGAGGGGAAGGCAGAGGTAAAAGATGTTAGATGACATAAAATGTGGGGTGAGTTACCAGGTAACGAAAGAAAAGGCTATGAACAAGGAATATTAGGACACATGGACCTACCTAATGGTAGAACACTTAAGTAACAGGGATTTAAGAAAACCATAACTATAATTCTATATATCTTTAGTACAAAGGAATAGCCTAGATTTGCCTCTAGGTGTTCTGTGGAGTTAACGCAAAATTGCCTACGTTTTTTGAACATACAAACTTCTGCCCTAAATGTAATGATGATAGAATCATATTTTTATTTACATACATTTCCTTCAAGTCACCAGTGGCGTGTGTAACTGTAAATATTCAAACAATTACAGTTTACTCCCATAACCTCATTAAGACTTATTTTGGCTCTGATGGGGGAGATTAGTACCCAACCCCCCTGCCTACGCCACTGTATAGCATATAACCTACACCAGGGATCACGAATCTTTTGTGGCAAGAGTGCCATATTTGACAAATATAAAGTATTTGCGTGCCAATATGATACCATAACATAGGCGAGATACTGATATCTATTTTATTGTGTCAATCATGGGATTAATTTGTTATAATTTACGTTAATAATCAATAATTATTATCAATAATGGACAGAATTCACATTCATGTATTCTGGGACTTAATTTTTTAATTGAATAATTTATAATAAGGCTAGTTTCATAAGAGTTCCGTGTGCCAATAATATTCTCACTCGTGCCACTATGGGCACGCATGCTATAGGTTCGCCTACCCTGCCCTACACCATTAGCTGCCATAATCCTTGGAGATAGAATGAGGAGTACTAGGCGAAATGAGAACTGAGGTAATTATAATGAATCTTCTGTCTCCATTTAGAGCCATAAGCCCGATTACTGCTTATTTCCTTATCCAATAATAGGTACCATAACCCTTGGAGAGGGAAACAGAAATATTGGGCAATATTTTAAACATTTAGAGGTCAATTTCTATCATTTAAGTAGTCATAAAATGTTAATTTTAGTTTATAATGAATAAGTTAAGGAAAAAAAAATTTTTAATTTATAATATCAATAGTTTAAACAACTGTTTAAAATAACACAAACTAATTTATTTTAAATTTGTGTAGTTACGATATAATGCAATATACATAAAAATTTATATTTAATATGAAATAATATTTTT